>LQNS02277998.1:13234918-13253304 GCA_001587735.2 Parhyale hawaiensis
CAAAGGATCAATGAAGAAAAGAAGAAAATTAAGAAGCAAATAAGATAAGAGGAGATTCCGCACCGGCCTAGAGGCATTAGGCAAACGTATAGGTTATTGCGTGAATTCTTCACGCACGGGTCCACTGGTAATAAAATAATTGTCTAGCAGGTACTGACCCCCACCCCTCCTCTTCTGTCGGTGCAGACACTGCACCCGGGGCGCCGCTTCACCCGTTAAGGCGGATTCACACTCTTGCCAGCAACTTTCGTTGCCGTCACAGCTCGTCGGGCAACAAACGACGCCGCTACGCTGACGACTGACAAGGCTAGAGCGCGCGACTGCAGGACGTATTTTTGACGACATTTACGTGAACTTTGGACGAGATTCGTTTTATGAAACGCCCGAACAAATTGCTTTGGAAATTTAATTAGGACATGAAACGGGGTAGTGTGCAAATATAAATACTTCGTTAGCCTCGAAACCGAAATAGCAGCGAAAATGTTCCAAAGATCTTACAATTTCGCAGTAAAACACGCATCACGTAACCGCTATGCCAATACACATATTAGCTTTATTAGCTTAGATAAATGAGTTTCTTACATGCTGTAATGCAAAATAAAATTGAATAGTTACTAGTTAGTTATTGTTAGGAAGTTTAAGCCTCCGTTTCCGAGCAAAACGATATCACAGAGGAAAGAGCAAGGGGCATATAGTATGCCAAGAGAAACGGGGAACCCATGCACGAAGGTGCTCCCACCACACAGGATCAACGCGCATGAGAACAGCAAGTCGGGAAAGAAGAGGAAGAACAGAATAAAGCATGAGCAAGTAGGAGTATGAAATCGGGAAGGAAGTAAAGTGGGCACGAAAGAGAAACGTCCCGAAGGCCTAGCTAATGGCTAATAAAATTGAATATTAAAGCAGGTTGGCCAAACTATACATTTAGAAGCAAAATCAGTGCTTACGTACGAAAATTCTCAATATTTTCTATCTAAATCCTACTTCAGAACCACCTAGTTCAGGCACTTTTTAAAACGAACCTAATCTAAATTTCTTAGTTATGTAAGCGGAAGCAGAAAGATATCTAACGGCATTTCACTGCTAGTGAAAGACTTCTTAATGGTTTAAAGCTGATTATTTGTTTTTGCTGCTTTATCGGAGTGCATGCAGAACTTGAATAGACTGAACTTTTCATAAGTTTGTGTGAAAGCATCCCACGCTGTACTTACGCCGCCGGTCGACAATAGGTTGCATCTAAACTTTTTCTTTTACGAAGTTCAACATGAACATCTTTGCTAGTAATGAATTGGGTAAATAAGTCGTGAGCAACGTTCTACGCAGTAGCAACATTCCGTATACACATAATACACGTAAATTCAAGTGTGAAATCTAACTAGCCTGTCAGCAACATTTTCACTGGACGACTGATTGGCCTAAGTGGAGCGAAATTCCCTAATGTGAACTCGAGCAACAGCCCGACCGTCACTCGCGTTTCCGCAGCCCCGTTTATGCGCACGCTGCAGCGGGCAGCACCTTACACGAACTTGAAATTCTAGCAAAAAAAAAAAAAAACCTCGCAACTTCTAAAAGCTGATCAACGCGCGAGATGGAAATTTGTGGTGAAGGAGAGCTGCAGGGCAAGGAATCTGCCGCCTATCACACTTGCCAATTTGGCGAAATGGAGCCACTCAAGAAAGAATTTTCTCTTCTTGGCTCTTCCGGGTAGCAGCAGCAGCTTCCCGCTTTTTTTACTCCAACTTTAATGGCTGTGCACCACTGAACACCGAGCCAGGAGCCGTGACGGATGTTTTTATATTATTTTTATCATTATCTTCTTCACAGTGCTAGCTAGTATGAGGCTCCCTACCATTAGCATTACGTGTAATTTACAGCAAGGAAGAAATATGGATAAAGAGTATGTTGAAAGAAACTGGAATCCCACCTGAAGGGGCACTTGGGCGCCCTTAAAGAAGGTGTTCAAAGTAAACAAACATTCGACACTGAATTATGGATTCGTTCAAATAAAGGTGCCACGTACAAATCCAGTACAAACACTGTTCATCTAGTTTCGAATTGTTTGGCTATAGTGGTCTGAAATAAATGATAAAATTCATCCGTAATAGTAATCTGCTATTCTAAATAAATCCGAAGTTATGAATATCATTACGCAATTAAATGAAAGGAGCTACATAGTATTTGTTTCACAGACTCGCAGTAATCTTTCAATTTGACTATTAAAATCGATTTGGAACGTAGGGAAGAAAAGAGATGAAATGGGATACAAGGAAGTAGGAGAAGAGAATGGCAGAAAGAACGAGAAAGTAGCTTTAACGCTGAAGGAAACACAGAAGGGACAGAAAAGACGATGTCCCTAGGAGCCTAACTAACGCATTACAAGGAACATTGGGTCTCCCTGGAGCGCTGCTCCCGCAGGGTAACGAGGTTTGCTTAGTAATGACAGCTGTAATCGTATGGCATGACAGGCATGTTCCGATGGGCGGAGCCTAATATGCCCTAGTTCTTCGTACAACGAAGAAGAATAATGGACTGCGCTTACACCATCCCCGAAAGAGCTCACAAGCTTGATAACGGAAAAAATGGGAAAACAACACAAGTATCGTTGGTAAAAGAAAAAAATGGAAGTCACGATGGTGAACACGAAGGAAACATGCTGTGGAGCACTAACTGAAAGTGAGTTGACCTATGGGCCTCCTCCCCACGAGGAAAGATGGGCAAAATTAACCTAGGTTCCGGCAGGACCCATTACTATTCGGTATTTTTGCTTGTTTGTTTACTTTTTTTTCGACGCTCTAACAAACTCGCACTCAAATAGTACAGGAAGCCTTCAATTCGTGCCGTACAGTAGAACTCCTCAAACAGAGATTCCCAGAACAGAGAGAACTCCTGAAGGAGAGACTGCATACACCACAGAGCTGCCACGATTTGTAGAGCTTGCCCACGCCATAATGAATAATCATTAAAAATGAGAGGTTTTAGTAGCAAACCTTTATTGGTAGTGTATCCAACTGTACAACGTACGACAGTATATGGTATTAGTCAAAAAATGTCTTATGAATCTATGAGAGAGACAAGTACGTGTTAAAACCGATCGTCTCCAAATTGAGACTCCTCTCGAAACAGAGACAAAATGCCTGTCTACGTTTGGACTTGCACTGTACTTGACTCGCGGCTTATACTTACCTAGCAGGGCATAAAATTGTAGAAGCAGATGTGATTCCTACAATTTAGTTTGGATAATGTAACAATGTGCACGCTGAAGTCGTGCCCTCGGTAATATATTCGGTAGAGCTGTGGCGCAAACTTAATCTTTCGTGAGCAGCGGCTTTCAGGTTTGCGTGAGTCGGATAACTATAGTTCGAAGGGGGCAGAACGCTACTCAGCTCTCATGTGCTCAAAGTATCTTGATTAGAATAACAGAATCGTCCTTCACGGAAGACAATGCCAGTTTAGGATTAACCTTCGAAGGATCAACCATAAAACATCAATTTCTCGTGGGATTAGCATTGTTTGGAACTTCATTTATGAAGTCTTTATCGGATTAATTAATTAATTATCGGTATAGAGATTAGTGTAAGACGTATTGGGCAACACACTAGAATTTTCGATTCAAAGCTTCTAGGGACATAGAGCAGCATATCGAGAGGAACGTGGAACCCATGCACGAAAGTGTGGAAGGATCATCGTGCTTGGGTGCAGCATTGGGAAGGAAGAGAAGAACAGAACAAAGTATCTCTAGTAGGACTATAAAATTGGAAGGAAGTAAAGTGGGCATAAAAGAAAGATTTCCGGGAAGGCCCTCCAGGGCTACGGTTACGCATGGAGCATCAGGGGTGTGATCCAACGTGACTTAGATGTGCCCACTTTACTAACCTAACCCTATGGCCTATCCTATGCTTCCTGAAGGATTACAGGATTGACTCATACGATAATCTTCTAACAGTGTCTGCACTGCTTCCTAGACAGAGTCAAGGAGAAAGACAGGCAGACATGAAGGAATCAGGCGTGGAAAATATTTGTGCTTGGAGGCTATAGTTGAAAATGAAGTAACAATAAAGAGCAATCGGATCAGTAGAAGAGGAGAAAAAAAACAGCTTCGGGAAAATCAGTACGGAGAGCATACTGCAACGAAGGCCTAACGGCACTTCAAGCTATGATCAACTCTCCTAATGACGAGGCTCCTCATCTTAAGCATTAGAACCGTCAAGCTCAGCTTACCTAACAAACCCCCCCCCCCCCTCCGGCCAGACTAGGCTCGCAAAACAGCTACTGGAACGCCCAAAATTTTGTTGGAGTTCGAGATGCCTCATCCAATGCCATTCGAGCAGAATACTCGAGTATATATTTCATAATTTGTAGAATTAAAGTGAAAATTTTCAGGCTATCAGTTCTGAATTACGGACTGATGCCACTAGATGGACAGCTGTTGGGAGACTGACGTGTTCAATACAGTAGTTCTTTCATAAGTAAATAATATTCTGCGTGCATCTTGGGCCGACAGGTTCTCGATGACACTCGTAATCATCTCAAAGTTCTTCCTAGTCACGGCCGGTGTCGGTTGCTAAGCCACGTAATGCGAAGCCCCGCAGTCACTCGATGTGGCAGGCATAATCCCAAAAAGGCATCAGAAATCCATTGGCAGATTCGAATGTCTTTCAGAGAAATCCTAATTAGCTCCAGCGTCCCAAATTGTCAGCTGCTGCCTCCTTGTTTACGCGTCAGCCCAATGAGAGACTCTATAACTGGCTGCTAATTAACGAGAGACCCGCACTCCGACATTGATCACCAAGTGCTCGACAGAGAGAAATTAATAAAGTCATTCATAGGCCTCTTTGCTGATATGGATGATGTGGCTATATGATGATAGAGTCTTGAATGCAGCGAGCGCCCTTCGCTAAATATTTTTCTTAAATAAACGAGTTTGTATCAGCAATGATCCCATCTGGATGAACTGGATCGTCGAACACTGCACTGCCAGCTGGCAAGTATGTTACAAAGCCCGGAAGCGCAGTCCAACTGACGAAAACCGGTATAGTCACACAATGGCATGTCGGGAAGTAGAGAGACAAGTCAGGACTACTAAGCGGGAAAAAGAAGTTTCTGTAGCCACTATGGCAAAACGTAACCCAAATGCATCAATAAGAACGCAAATTAAAGACGACGCAATGAAGAAACCGTAGGTCCGCTCAAAACCCTCGACTGTGAAATGACCGATGACCTAAGCGACGAAACTACGATCCTGAACCGATATTTGAATTCGGAATTTACCGTTGAAAATGTTACGAATATTCTGGAACCAGCACTGGTACTAGTAGCTCCCTCCGACCCATGTGTTTTACGGAGCATGAAGTCCTTCAGGAACTGACGCACCTGAATGTGTGTACAAATTCACTGACCCAGATAATCTTTCTCTCCGTATTCTACGGGAAATGGTTCCAGTCATCACAATGGCAGTGCGCGAAATATTCAGTTGGTCTGTTAGCACGGGAGACATTGCTGAATATTGGAAAGTCGCTAGCGGGATCCCAATGCATAAGAAGGGGATAAGAATAGCCCCAGTAATTATCAACCAATGTCTTCTCACGGTCGTCAGCAAAACCATTGAATGCATTCTGAAGAAACGCATCACCGATCACCTTAGGATGCACTAGCTCGTTTCTGACACCCAGCCAGGCTAAAAAGATCGAAGAAGCTACGTAACTTACTTACTGGACTTCTTTTCGAGAGCTAAGGAAATCAGAGAAAAAGACCTAATTTATCGAAATTTCCATTAGGCATTTGAAAAGTCGTCTAACAACAGTTAATGAAAAAATTGGCAGCCCATGGCATCCAGGGAGACTGTTCACGCTAGATTCGGGTATGGCTCAGCGGTCGACAGCAGCGAGTGAGACTGCAAGGAGAGACGAGCCACTGGACGCCGGTCTCATTTGGGGTTCCACAAGATAGCGTGCTAGGCCCACTTCTGTTCATACTTTACATCAATGTTTTTGCTCTTGAGATCCGCAGTAAAATCAGTCAGCTACAGATGGTACTATAATTATTAAAAATTTCACGCACGGGCCACGGTAGCACAACCCAAATAAAACACTAAACTAGATCATCCTGCCAGGGATAGATCTGAGCTCCAACAAGACTTTGACTGTCTCATGGAATGGACCACAACGTGGCGGATGAACTTTAATGTCGACAAATATTCGTAGGACCGGAGGAGGACCCCTCAACCCGATTGAAAATGAATGGGATAGAATTGGCAGCGATTACCGAATAACTATTACAAAACAAACTAGAGCATCGTCAGCAAGTTGATAAGAGTTTGATAACGAAAAGCAACGTACTGTCATTAAACCTCCAGGAATTTCGAGTAGATGTACAAGGGCGTAATCATTCCTTTGTACAAAGCACTAATGCGCCGCATTTAGAATTCACTGTTCAATTCTGGTAGCCAAAAAATCAGTCCAAAGATATCAATAAATTAGAATGAATCCAGCGCAGAGCAACAAACCGGATACCTTACTTAGCTGCGAAACAAGCCATACGAGGGTTGCCTACAGGAAGTGGGCCTCATCTCTTCCGAGCAAAGACGACTCAAGGGGCAAGCAATAAAAACACTGAAGTACTTGAATGGCCTCAACGGCTCGACGGTATGCCTACAAGGGTGAGAGAGACGTTATTGACACACTTTAATGATCACCTGCGAAACGACCGCCAAAAACTCCAACATAAAGCTCAAAGAACCGCTCTAAACCAGCAGTTCTACCTGTATTTCATAGTAGATATCTAAAATAGACTCTTTGCAAACTTGTCAGTGCCGAGACAGGCAACGCGCTTAAAAATCATCTTGCCACACATAGGGAGAGACACCTTCCACAGCTACGAGCACCAACCGCCTACAGCCACTCACCTTTAACGGTTAAAGCTTCGGAGGTCACCTTAATCCATTGCCATTCCCGCCCCTACTAACTTGAGGTCTACGAGTTTCGTGGATCTGAAGCAATAAATCGTGCATGTAAAATCATCTCTTCCGCAGAGATTTCTTCTTCTTTTATTAGTTAGATGTCTAAATGAAAAGTGGCATTATGTCAATAGATTTTATCATAGAGGGCCGGGGCATAGGTTTCGGCTGCTCTCTGGAAAAGGGCCTGTTTGTCCGTCTACTGTCAGTTCTCTAATCTAAATGTTAGACTGAAATTTCCAGTTTCTATAAGATTTACCTTTAAAGGGGGGGGGGGAAAGGGGCGAAAATGGTAAAAAAAAAATTGGTATTTTGTAGTGAAATTTTATTCTTGGATGAAAACAGAACTGTGGCCAATAAATTCTGGTCCTGGGCGCATTGAAACGCCTCCAAATGGGGGCAGAGTCCAACCTCCGGGATGGGGGTAAATTTAGAAAGTCGGCCGATTTGGCTAAAACTTCATAATTATATGTAAAATCGAATATAAACTCGACTTTTGCTACGAAATTTTCCCATTTTTTCTTCTTTTTCTGTTTATTTCAATTTTTGGAAGTTACCTATAATCATATAAGTACTATGATTAGTGTTGTTATTATTATTATATACTATGGAAAACATTATGAAAAATCGGAACAATTATAACAAAAAGATCAGTGAGATATGATCGACTGTGATATCGGTGACAAACTATGTGAAATACCTATTAAGAACGTAAACAACTACATCTCGGAGTTTCATCCGAAGCATAAATTGGCTGATCATCGTAGCGTGAGTACAAAACACATAAATCATATATATGCATGACCATTTAGATTTGTAATAATAACATACTTCAATAATAATACACAGCTATATTGGTTATGAATGCAGTAGTAGTACAAAATTTTACTAGCGTATCAGGGACACTATATCGCGACGAACTATCCCTGTGATTCAACACAGGATCGTACTGCGCCACTAGGACGCGATTTAAATTATCAATGATGTTTGTCTCGCGTTTCAGCCGGTAGGTCTCAGAGTGGCCAGTGCGCTACTGACAGGAAAAAGGCGCAAGTTGAGCATCTCCAACCCCCGGGCACGGCTGAACGCTTTCGCTCAGCTGCGCCGCGCAGGGGAAAGCAATGAAAAACAGGAAGTTAGAACTCGAGCAGGAAAAGGTCGGCCACCTCGATCAGCGGCCCACCTCTCAAAACAGAAGGGGAAGTATTGAGAGCCTACTTAACTTTACAAAACTTACCTCGTCAGCAGGAACTGCTGCAAGCTGCAACATCCCCTGCGGAGAAGGCACTAGGGACCCTTGGGGTTGTGCGGCCCAAATATATTGTGGCAGGGAAAGGGCCCGCCATAATATACCCCTGGGGGTTGGTTATGCATGCTTTTAAACTATTTTTTCCATAAAATAAAAGTTTTTGGCTTTCCTCAAAAAATTTCAATTTCTACATTCAGCTCCCATACAATTTTACAGTTGTTATGCTGGAATGAAAACGAAAACAGTTTTGGAATCGTCACACCTTTCTCCAAATGTAGACTTTTAGATTTTCTATTTTCTGCCTTGTTTTCTTTCAATATAGCAACTTGCATCATAAACTTACAAATTTTGAGAATAATTTTAGTCACTGGTGAAAGTGCAGATTGAAAAAAAGAGGGAGAAAATGGAAAATCAAAACCTGTACGATTGTGGGGAATGGTTTGATAATTCCAAAACTGTCTTTGTTTTTATGCTAGCATAAAACCTGTAACAATCTATGGGACCTGAGTAAACAATACGAAAATTCAAGTTTACCTTGAAATTTGACGATATCAAAAAAGCGTTGCCCCCTTAAATTTGATTTGCATGTAACTAATGTGCATTGGGTGGTGAAAGCCCTCAGCTTCTTCCAGTTTGGGATAGGCATAAAATTTTTAATTCAAGTCGTCAAGGAAAGCCACAGCTCGCACCATATCACAACCTCAGGCAACATGAGTGAGACACACCCTGAGTCCAACCAGATAGTGCTGCGGTGCGGACACGTACGCAGCTAAGCCGTTGGAAACCGACATAATTATTATGCTCGGTTCCGATTCACTATAGCGGACTGTGGTTCTGTTTATACTTACGTATGGAAATTACCCAATTGCCGAACTAACATCATTATTTGGCAGGTGAACATTATAATCCCATCAAATAATGTTTGTTCGGAAATACAGTTAGTTCGGCAATTGGGTAATTCCCCTAAGTGTAGTTTTCAAAGTACATACTTTATAGGGGCAAAGTACAAAATGTCCCAAAGCCTTTAAAGGGCGAATTTGAATGGAGAGCCACGACGAGGGGCAATAATTTCATGCCCAGCACCCTAGAACTTTCTACTTCTGCATACTAACGTTCGTGAATCTACCGGCTGGCAGATGATCGATACGTTTGCTTCACCCGCGATAAATCTAAGGACCAGTTCACGCGCGCGTCCCTCATGTCAACGCGTTCAATCACGAAAATGAACACAAGCTGTGCGTCAACTTTGCCAGTCGCTGCCCACAAATAGAAGCCACTTTCATTCATATGAATGACGCCACGCGTACAGTTATGATATCGTTTCTTTACATTTTTACTAATATTTCACATCGGTATGAAATCACATTGGTATCCAATAATCTTATAGCCTGATTTTCAAAGGGAGAGCCTATTTTCAAAATATTTTTAGCCTGATAAACCGATAAAATTGAAAACTGCACGCAGCAATACACTTCCTTGTCGAATCAAAGATAGCGTCTGTGTTCCTAGTAAAACATTTTCAACTTAACTAGATTATTGTGTTAAACGGGAATACAGTGCTTATGATCGTCAAAGTGATGGTAGAAGAGCATTTTTGTCGACTTGTTCATGATCTGAAAACTCTACAAGAGGATAAATTCAGTATTTATAGGTTCTGTTTACTGAACTTGAATGACACGGCTCGTTCAGAAAAGGGACGCGCTTCATCCTTCAGTCTCCCGCATGTGCTGCAGCCGCTTCCATCAAACGAACGCGCCGCGTCCATCAGTTTGACTGAACGCGTTACAATGAGAGACGTGTGAACACGGCCTAACCCGATTAGCTTCAACATAAGCAGAAGGTCAACGGCTATCTTTTGGTTAGCCACTTCGGGTCCTGTTTCCTCCGAAAATCGCAAACAAATAATTACGCCTGACACTGCTGAAAACTCAATACCCTTTAGCAATTCAATGTAAACTCTGCACATGACACGGCAGTCAGGAAGCAGAAATACTTTAATCAATACCGGAGAACTGAATGAGAAATGGACGGCAAAGTTATAAATACAATTACCGGTATACAGCTCGTAGCATCGAACCAAGCAAGAGTGCTGTACAGGCAGCGGACTGGGCGCCTCTGCACGACACAATTCATTGACAGCAGAAAGTTGTGTCAGATTTGAGTGTAATCGCTACGCCCTTATATTTCCAGAATTGTGACGTCACAATTGCGTCACGACTCTGTTACAGCGAGGAATCTTCGATATATTCACAGTGGTGTGACGTAATTTTGACGTCACAATTATCAAGATTTCAAGGCGTAGCGCATACACTCAGATCTGACACAACTATCTTCTGAACGAACTGTGGTGCACGAGCTCGTGCTCCAGAGTTCAGTGGTTGTTTGCCAATTCTTCAGGCAGGTTGTGCTGTGCTGCAGGCTGTGCGTTTGTTCGAGGACTCTCTAGCTAGCTTAAACACTCAGCAGCCGGAATGGACACAGACCTCGATATCAAGATTAGTGAGTCAGCGGTTGCAGGTTTCAATATACCGACGGCAGCTTGATTTTTTTACCGAGTTGACGGACTGCGAGAAGACATAGCCTATAGAGATCTCTTGGCTGGCATTTGACCAGCAATTGGTTTATCTCGTTCTTAACACTATATGTACCGCAAAATTATTAATCTATTTCCCCAAAAGAACGAATCCGAGGAAATCCATAGGCATCGACAAGATGTCATAATCCCACACCATTAACGCGTATGGGAACAGCATTTGGCAATGGAGGGGAAGAACGAAAGAAAGTAAGATCAGTAGAATTATGAAATAGGAAAGAATCAAAGTGGGCACGAAAGACAGACGGCCCAAAGGCCTAGCTTACGCCTAAGGTAACTTGTGAGCAGCACAATGAGAGTTTCGCCCTTCCAATAATCTCTAAGCCAACAAACTACGACAACTAACGTAGTATATTTCCTATTGTATCTAACAATGAATCTTTATAAACAATCAATACAATAGAACGTTCTTGCTGTTGAATCAACTTGTTTTTCGTAAAATTCGTAAAGAATGCCATTAAAGGTGTTCAGAACCTTATTTTTAATCATTTTTTTAGGACGCGCGTCGAGTTCATCACCCGCGAGCGAAGAGAAGAGCGGTGACGATGTTTACGCTCTATGTGTGTTTGTCAGCTCCCCTCCCCCTTACAGCAGATTATGGTCTGACGGCAGGAGGCGTTCTAGTTTCCAATTTCAATTATCTATTTAAAATTAAACAATAATTGATGTCACTGAGCACTTCAGAAGGCAACTAACGCCAGTCCGTAGTTAGATGCAGCGATCGAGCGGTCCCCATAGCAGCTTAACTTCAACGAAAAGCTCATTCAGAACCAGAGACGGATTTATTAGGGGGGCGGAGCAATGGGGTTTCCTTCTACACGGAAGTAAAGGTACAGAGAAAGGTTTTATGTTCATATTTAATTATGCAGCCATAGTAAACCTTGGTGGTTATGTATGTTCCCCAGATTATATCTTGGCTTGGCCCTCCTAGTCGTAAAGCAAACCGTGTGTAGAATTTAAAATTTAATATCGTAACATGGAGTGCACATGAACCAAGTAAATGAAATAAAACATCGCTTTCCTTTTGCTTTTCTGACGATGACGAACGCAGGGCAGCAGCTGGGCAGGAGGTGACCCTCCCAGCAGCTTAAGGGTTAATGCTGACCTCACTCAGAGCTCTTTGGAATCAACAGCCATACCGAGGGCAGGAAAATATTTCTCGTAATATATTTTCTACGGATGAGAAGTTGGGAGCTAATGATCCGGAACGCAGAGCCCAGCGTTCGCAACGACCGCAAGTGAAAAGAATGACCCTGGCTCCTTTTAAAATGCACATTTTATTGAATGTCAAGACTCTGATAGCTGAAGAAGCAGTGACTTGCTCTCAGGAAAATACTCTGCTATTGGACATGACCGTGGAGTGCCTTCAGTAAAAATCCGTCAGTTTAGTAATAAAATTCCTGACTATGTACTGGCCTTCCTTGGTACCATCACTTCATTCGGAAATAGACATAGCTGAAGTATAGCAGTAATGCATGCTCACCAGCACTGAAATAGCTAGGCGTGTAAGGACTGTTAGTCCCATAGCTTAAAATCAGTTTATTGGGTATCCAGCATTTATCATAGTCATATACTTCAGTTCGGCTGTAAGCGCGTCAACAGTTATTGATTGTTATAATCACACTTACTGTGCGACACAAGATAAGCCAACTAGGCCACGGCTGTAGTGACGGTATCACATACCACCACTGAGCTACGCCACATATGAGGGGTTACGTCGAGTTGTTTCTGAAGCGGAGGCCGAGACGTAAAATTTTCTGTGCAGGCTGCTCAGAACGGCCGCCAACAGAAACTAAATAAATTTATACTCAATCCAACTGGCGCTGCTCAGATGCGCTGCCGCATTTCGGATGAGCACAGGAGGAAAAACGCGATACATTGTAGCCGAAATCCCCTTGCAAAAAACCACTCCAGATTCTAAGTCACGAACACCAAATTCTTCGAAGCTTACTACAGTTACAGCGAGAACATTTTCAGTGCTGGACAAAAAGCGGGTAGACTCTTCGAGAGACAGTAAACTACAAAGAAAAGGTGGCGGCCATACATTCACAACAAGGTACTCAAAAGTTGCTGGACAATATACTAAACAAGGCGTTTTTAAAGCGAAGTGTTGCAGTGTGCTGCAGCTAATCAAATGTGCCCGGCTTATTTGTGGGAGTATCACACGTATTTTTGATGGGACAGAAGCATGGTGCGTGTGGCAGGCTAGAGGCAGATCACTGCCGTTATACGAAATCTGCCATCATCAGTTGTTGTCCTTGTAAACTTTATCCGTGGTGCAACATTTATATTACATCGAATTGTGATCAATCTTTCCGTTTCCGAGTTAAACACCACTTTTCGTAAATATAGCAGTTTTGGAAAGGTCTGAAATAGGTTAAATATAGGCATCAAACAGTGCATATACATAGCTTTGAAACATGACTAAATGTACTTGACCATTCATGTATGGAGTACGGTACCCCAAGAAGATGGAGGACAAATTTCTAAATGTGCTTTGGGAATGTCTGAAGAAACTGCAACCAATATTTTTGGTCAACTGCAGCATGTAGACATCTGTGAAATGGAAACGGTTCTGTATATGCATCTATCAAAGTTTCAGCTGCATAACCATATGTACCTACGACGGTTTTCAGGAAAAAAATAGCTGCTCCGAGAATTACCTCCCGTTCTGCTCAAGTTAGAGCAACACGCTCTTCTTTTGAAACGCAACTTGAGTTAAAGAGACTTCCTGGTAAGAATGTAACTTCAAAAAGAATGCAATGCGATGTGTATAAATGAAATAAGGGGAAAAGTAGTAGTGTTCCTTGGGAGGTGTTTGACGGTGACAACTGATTTAGCTGTGAAGTTTGTCAGATTGGAGCAGACGAAATTTGAAATGTCATTTACCAAGCGCACGTTAGACGCAGTGAGTCTAATTAGGTATTATAAGAAAATTTAAGCCTCCCTAAATAAGTACTAAGCTCTTCTAAGAGAGGAAAAGGAAGCGACATATAGTATGTCGACAGAAAAAACGGGGAACCCATGCACGAAGGTGTTCCCACACAGGATCAACGCGCATGCCTTGTCGTTCAGCCCTTTCTTCTCCTTCTTGTCTGTTGTCATAGATCAGTAGGAGTTAGAAAGTGGAAGGAAGCAAAGTGGGCACGAAAGACAGACGTCCCGAAGGCCTAGCTAATGGCTAAGGGCTAAGGTAACCTACTCAAACCCCCTGGGGGCGCTACTCCCATAACATAGAATGGGCGAACCTAAATAACCTAACCCTATGGCCTATGGCCCATCCTATATGCCCCCGGAGGGGGCAGTGAGTCTAATATCGAAAAGAAAATTAATGACATTAAAATACTGTCTAAAGACGAATGTACAAATAACTGAAATTCGAAGTCTCTTTCGAATCTAAGAAATTTGCAGTTTATTCTAAAGCGTTGCAGCCTGCGATGCACGTGGCTGATTGAAATTCGTGCGACATGATACAATACACGGTCATATTTCCGAGTACGTAACAGGGGAATATCTTAATTTTCGCTGGGTTTAACCATTCCCCGAAATGGAATACACCAGTGGACAAATGCATAAACTCGATATATTCACGAATATTTATCGCATGTCCGGAGGTGTGATGCACCAGTGGACCGATGTCGAAACCGCTCGCTAGAAACTGATGCTATAGCAGCCGGACTGTGCAAGGACATTGCATCACGTACACGAAGCTAGGAAATGGACATCTGAGGACACACAGATCAGTGAATGACATTTCCTAGATACACAACCACACGTAAACTTCAATGAACGATAGTAAAGTAGTTAATTTTACGAGTTTGCAGCTTAGCAGAGTGTTGAAAGTTGGAAGGTAAAGAAATCTAGGTTAGTTAGCGCGGGGCATTAGGAATAAGGCAATAAGCACCTATCGCAAAACCAGTGCCTTTACACGCAAGTTTTAATAATTATTGCTGCTTTTGCACTACGATATGAAACAAGGGCTCTGGAGACTGACTGGTCAATAGAGTGCCAAATCAAGTGCTTAATGCCCATGGAAAGCATACTACAGCAATATGAGAGCTCGTGAAGGGTGCTGTAAATAAGCCCACTTTTCTCAAGTACATCGACAAAAATTCCAATACTTTCGCACAGCTTACTAAGGTAATTAAGTGTAAAGCTCCTTCAATGTTTCCTTCCGCATGACGACGAGTTTTCAGTGCCACTGAAACTATTAATGACGGAAAGGTTACTTCAGGAGCAGTACCCATAACTGCCACTAATGGCAATGAATGAAATATAGCTTAGAAAAGCCCAAGTGTTGAACTTTTCACCCTCCCCAGCCATGTCATGGATTTGTCTATTGGGATTTTCGTCAACATCTCCGTGGCACGAACATCGTGAAATAGAAATAATGCAATTAATTTTTAGATACTTGTCTACTTTACGAGTAAAATCTCAAGGATGAGGTGGTCCCAGCTTTCTGTTTCGTCACCCTGTCGCAATGAACAGACAAGACGCAATCTGCGTCAAGCCGGACTGTACTGAACTACGCTTACTCTGAAACCATTAAAAGCTTCACGCACGAGTTAACACAGCGACACTCTGTGAATTATTTCCACATGAATTGCCAGTGTTAATGAATATTTGCTCATGAAGATATTTGCGGTTTCGGTCTTGTACAATTAGGCCTATTAGGAATCTACTGCTGCCTTTCAAACGTTTGTTTCTATTGCAGTTCACTAAAAACTTAACACGGGAAAATGCAACGACAGCGAATGCATCGAATTGTAAATGCACCACGGATAATTAAATCGAATAGTAAATGGACCACGGATAATTAAATCGAATGGTAAATGCACCACGGATAATTAAATCGAATGGTAAATGCACCACGGATAATTAAATGAAATGGTAAATGCACCACGGATAATTAAATCGAATAGTAAATGGACCACGGATAATTAAATCGAATGGTAAATGCACCACGGATAATTAAATCGAATAGTAAATGCACCACGGATAATTAAATCGAATAGTAAATGGACCACGGATAATTAAATCGAATAGTAAATGGACCACGGATAATTAAATCGAATGGTAAATGCACCACGGATAATTAAATGAAATGGTAAATGCACCACGGATAATTAAATCGAATGTTTAATGCACCACGGATAATTAAATCGAATGGTAAATGTTGAGTTGCATTTCCCATTCGATTAAATTTCCATTCGATGAATTTACCGTTCCGTGAACTTAGAATTCCAGAAAAATTACTGCAATAAATTTACCGCTGATAAATTTACGTCAAGTGAATTTACCACAGCTCCTATCTGCCGCAGTGCGTAAAAATTCAGGATTCCGTGACGCCGTATTCTGGTTTCGCTGCACTTTTAGGAAAATTTTAAGGATGAAAATTGTGTCCCACAGAAATTAAGATAAAACTCCAGTTATAAATGGTAGCTAAAAAATAGTTGAAGGAAGCGCGCCCCAGAAAGCCATTTACAATCGAGACTGAGACTTTGAGCCGCGCCATGAAAAACTTCAATGCAAGGCGTCCGATGCTGTCTCGTGAGACTCAAAACCTCAGGTGGAAATCTGTAAGATGAAAAAGGCCAACAACACGAGATGGCACTCGAGATATCAGCGTCGTTAGCCTCAGAAAAAGTACACGAAGAAGCACTTTGAGTGCACTGCAGCGGCTGTCAGCGGACGGGGGGGGAGTTGAAACTCAAAAAGAATGATGCTGAAGATCTTAGAAGGCCTAATGTCGTTGTTAAAGGGAGGAAAGCCATTTATTGATAACTATTCTTGCACTTCGGTCGGCATAGCGAGCTAGCTTACTTTAGCAGTGTTGCCGTGCGTTATTTTCTTAGTTAGCAAACAACGTCCACCCAAAAAAGTCTATTCCCAGAACGCCAAATCGAAAATACCCAATTGAAATGCTAATGACTAAAATGTCCAAACGGGCTTCTGTGCAAAGCAAGTTCGGCGCAGCCACAAACATAATATATCGTATAAGTCAGTGGTTCCCAACTATCGCCCTAATTATGAGCAGTTTAACTTCAGAAAAAGACCGGCAATTTCAGAATTAGGGTACGATGTACATAAACGTCACGCTGAAGTCACAGCCAAGACTACGTAGTCTGATTCCTTGAGTTGCCTCTAGGCTGCTAGCGGCAACGAAAGTTGTTACGTGAGCACCGGGCTTTAGGCGCAAGGAAGCTGCGCGATCTTCTGATACGCGCCGAACGTTTAGTTCCAGCAAATCATACGTAGTACGATGTAACAATTTCTTACATACGTGTACCAAATTGCTATAATCTGCTCTGAAAACCTGTTGTGGTTGCACGCAGCTACAGTTTTCGGTCAAGGAAGTTGCATTCACTATTTTGCTTTTCTTTTACTGGCGAAAAATGAAACTCAAAGCACTTAGCGGAGAAAAAAAAATAGTGGCGGCTCAGGAACTCCACACGTTTGTTTTCGCTCAAAGAAAACTTATAAGGGGAAGTATAGTAAATTTTTTACTTGAAAAAATATTCTTACGCGAACGTGTGTATAGCTCTGTTATGTTAGCGTACGCGGCTGTCAGAAATAACAGTAAGCTAGACTACCTCTGGCCCGCTGGATCACTTATTTTTGCAACTCTTAATTTCAATGCACTTTACTATCCGCAAATAACGGCGACCATCCAATGCGCATAGAAAAAAGAGTATGTAAAATATTATGGAATTACCATAGAGCAGCTAAGCTGGAAATTAAGCCACTACTTGTCAGCGGGTCCCCAGAGTCACTGTTAGGCGTGAAAAATTTTTTGAAGTCCAGAGTGAATTGGGATGCAGTCTCTGGTGCCATCCTTGCGCTACCTTGGGGTGTTGTGAGAGTCTACTGATCCTGGGTCTACTTTGGATCGGCTTCTCTCTGACATATGGTGCGCGCTTATGTCCCTTCCCGCTTCATAACGGTTAGGACGGGCGTTGAGCCCTGGTTTGATGATGCCTGTATAGGAGGGCGTACAAGTTAAAGCGGGAGGCCTATGCCCGTTGGCGTACTAGCCGGTCTGCTGTTTACTTTCAGCTTTTCAGGGAACAGCGGCGTCGGACTGGTGCTACTTATGAGGAAGCTGAGAGGAAGCACAATTTGAGGTCCAGGGAGTCGTTAGCCTCGTCTGTTCGCGCACATAAGTGGTGGTCCACCTTGAAGAGTGCTGTGTTTGGTGTGAGCTCTCCTGTGCTTCCTTTAAATGGTACTGGTGGTGATCTTGTTGCGGACCTCGCTGCCAAGGCGGACATTTTGTTGCGCTACTTTAATGGGAAGCTGAGCCGGGACCGGGTGCGCATTCCTTTAGCATGTGATCCCGAGCCGAGGTTCTCCGATTTTGCTTTCAGATCCTCTGAAGTGCACCGCCTTCTTCTTGACCTGGACCCCTATGGGGGCACTGCTCCATCTAGTATGTTTCCTTTCTTTCTTCGGGGAATGGCTGGTGTGCTTGCAGCCCCGCTTGCTTCCGTATTCCGTCGAATGTTGCGGCTGGGCTCTTTTCCGGAGTGCTGGCGTGTTGCCCATGTGACGCCTGTTCCGAAGGGCTCCGTTTCATCCCGTACCTCTGATTA
>LQNS02277998.1:13257596-13270849 GCA_001587735.2 Parhyale hawaiensis
CCTGGGACCCTGAGGAAGAGCTCTGCTTGCCAGTGAACGACCCAAAGCGCTCAGGAGGCTTGCCCGCCTGATCAAGATTCATGCCGGAGGTCCTGCCGCCACTTCCAGATATCTGCCCAAAATATGAAAGGTATTTTTTGCTTGTATTAAGAATGTCCGCAGAGATGTATATTCTTGAAGCTGACACATCACGTCTTCAAGAGTACATGGATCTGCAATTGTAAAACTTTATGGGCGATATCAAGATGACAAAATGCATTTTGCTGACCACTGTGGCTTCCACAGTTGGCCTGTAGGTAGTTCAAAAGGGCTAGCAGACTTGCAAGTAAAGTGTAGGTTAATAGAGGGCTATATAAAGGATATTTTAGAGCGGTACGCAGAAGGAAGGTATGTAGTATGCAGCCGCAAGCTGTTTTTTTTTCTATTACCGTACAGTGCTGCGGGTATGACTCGTGCTAATGAAGAAATTTTTGCCGAACGTCAGCCTACTCAGAAAGTTTCAGCTTTTCGTAAGAGAAAAAAGGCAGGTGCCAAACATCTGCTTAGATATTGAAAGAACTTTAACAAATGGATGCTACTCTCGTGACAACGTGAAGCGGGAGGTAACTTGGGTGTCTGTACAGTATTATAATTTTTTGATCATGTGCGAGTGCTCGGGTTTCGCGGAACGACTCTGAAGAACGTTGCAGATACTCGTGGTGTTTTGTAAGCACAACTCAGTTAGCTACCGCAACTGAAAAACTTGAATCGTAGCTCGAAATGCATCCGCTGTACTAAACATGCAATTATTAAATATGCAATTAATTGAAGAGGCAAAGTTGAGCGAACTAAGACTGACCTCTCCGGAACTTTAGACAAGGCGTTGGTTTCATCCTGTAGGATCTGGTATCAGATCACAAACCGTAATCGGTTACCATGGATACGGCCGACAACTCATTCCTGCTGCGCAAAACAGAGTTTCTGGAAGTCTCAAGGACAATCGGGATGTTGCTAGCACTTACAACAAAACAAACAAACAAATATCATTTATTATCTCGTATACAGGGTATAGTGGATACACCTAGCGAGGTTTTCTTTTTGCCTTATTTCTAAAATTTTGAAGAACTAGTAGTGTGAAGAGCAGGAGAAGCAGTCTGTGATGAGAGTCAATTTAGGATCCCTCGCCGTGCATAGTCTGGCCTCTCGGTGCTGGAGTCCTCCACGTAGTGTAAATCCGTAGCGTGCCGTCCGGGGAATCGAACCCGGGCTTCCGTTGATGCGATGCCGAGCCGTTGTCACTTCACCACCGAGAGCTACCAACACGACTCAAAGTGGAGAAACCAACACTCCTAACAAACTCCGGATAAGTCAAGCCTAGTGTACTCAACGGTAACGAGCTAATGAACAACACCATAAGTAATGTCTAATAATGGTGATGATTTTCTGCTGAGATTCGAACAGGACTTCTTTCAACGGACATGTGAAATGGTGTAGCATCGATAACGCTGCAGGAGTTCGTGACTGCAGCAGGCCTCTGGATGACCGAGGATGATGTAATTTCACACAACGTGATAATTATCCTTGCTGGTCGACAACCTGCATATCGGCCAGCGCGTTAGGCATTATCAAAACATTAGGTATCATTAAGAAAACAAATATTAAAAGCGCTAGTTGCATGATGTAAGTGTAACCAGTACAGTTACGTTGGGTCATTTCCATATTTTTGCTACAAGACAATGATGCAATTATTCTACTACATGGTATATTTCATTCAGAGCAGGCATTGCCTTCCTTACACCACACGTGCCTGCTCCAAATGATTTCCAATATGTGTAAGCCAAGCGGAATTTACTGCGAGTTTGGCACGGTGTAGCTACCAAAACGCTCTGTGTGTATGAGGCAAGCTTTTTAACAGTAATTACGTAAGCTGGAACTGAAAGTGGTCCTGTTATCGGTCGATTTGTTCGGATGAAGAACTGAGAAGAGACGTTGCTTGCTGAGGTGAATGAGTTTTGCACGTCGCATTTATGGTGCGCACATCACCTGGTGCGCAGGAGTTTTCAGCCGGCTTAACATAATCGGGTTGCTTCTAACACTTGTAACGTGGTTCAGCGTACCAAAGCAAACGCTCTTGCTTTGAGTTCCAGACAAGTCAAGCTTAAAAGCCTTAATTTCGCCGGTCAGTAGAACGCGTCTTAAAAAGGACAGAGCTAAGATTCAGTACCCTATGCTAGCCACTACAAGAACAAAACTTGCCCGCAGGGGCCCTTACCGACGACAGCAGGAAGTACGAAACGTTTGAGCTACCCTTTCGATTACGCTGCAAGGTGCACGGCTTCTCATTTCACTTTGTTGCACTTAAAAAAAAAAAAAACAGCGTCTGAGTCGAACACTGCGGTTTCCTCACCGTAGCAGGAGCCAACAGAATACAATTTCAAAGATACATAGTTTTTAATTTGGAGCGAATTTAAATCTGCGAAGACGTGTATGTTAGTACTATAGCGAACCCGTTACGTTCTTATTACTACTGTAATTATGAAACTTCGGTTCAAAATCCTATAAGTTTCCCAACTAATACTCTTGCAGGTAGCTGCTTTAAGTGAGCGGGATAACGCTGCCATTCTGTTTCTAAGGAGCTACCCAAAATTTTTAACAAGACTCTAGTCCACATGATTGACTGCAGATTCAAGCCGACACTGCACAGGTGTGTATGCAGAGATCTGTTGTGGCTCTATTGGAATTGCAATGCCATAAATCCGTGGTTGCAATAATTCATGAGACGCGGCTTTGGTATTCCAGTAAGGTGCTTTGGTCACGGAGCGCTGGCACGTAAACATCATAGCTAGAGCAAGCGTGGTCAGATTTGTCGGATCTGTGATCTAAAAATTCGTCTGCTTGTGCAGAACTGTGAGCAGTTTCTAACTGGTAAGGAAATATATTACTGTTTGTGAAATGTCTTTAATTGCAGCGCAGTCATTCTGATCATAGTTAAACTACGTTTCCCAAGAAACCTATTCGTAACTGGTAGAGAAGTCTGAGTTAAGCAGGACGATGGCCAAATAACAATTCATCAAATACCAAGCTTTTTTCTAAATGGGGCGCTCTGTTCAATGCTCAACATAACTCATTTTTTTGGACATTTGACTCAAGTATGGGTTACCAAAGGTGTGCTGGATCCTCTCCCTTTGGTGTAATTAAATTTCACTGGTTTCAACTTGATTTCAGCTTCGACCCTTAGCATGTAGTTCGTCATTTTAAAGTACAGTTAAGCAGTTAATTGCAAATCGACGACGCTTTGGACGGCCGGAAACCCAATTCATAGGCTGAGTTCAGGCTTCTGTCTAAATGATTAGTTAGGAGTAATTAACTGAATTCATTGCAATTTGAGAAAAGTAACAATTCAGACTGTCAATCGTTTTTCGATCATCTTTCATGATAAAAAATGATTCTAAACACTTTTTTAAGAAAAACACAAATATTTTCAGTAAAGTGGTGTACCGCTAAGAGTTATTGAAATAGTGAATACCATACTATGAGAAGTCAACGACTTGGGCAGAAGGACAGTAATCCGTCCTGTTACAGGAAGTTGCAATATGTTAGGTGGTTCTGCATATGGTGTTGTATCGCTGAAACTAAACCGCCAAACATCAGCATACCACATGCATATAAGGGTAGGTTACATATGCCATAGCTTAAGCTTGGGTGATATTAAAAAAGAAAAACCAGCCTTTTCGAAATTTGAGCGTCTTCCTCATGAGAAAAACACAGTGGCACTGAATGATTGTGGGGAATTGAATCAGCTACAATTTTCAAAATTAAAACTGAAGACAGAACTTTAATACTTCACGTTATCCAACTGAGGAATAGGCAGAGCCGAGTATTTCGTCCAATTTCCATAAATTGGCTTGTCATTTCCCTAAGAGTTTTTCATTAAAACTCGATGTTTACAATCTTCCTGGAAAAACTAAAAACTTCCATGAAGCAGCTCTTGTTGAAAAGCACACGTCAGAGCTGGCTATTGGCAGCACCTGTATAATTTACGAAGCTCCAACAGGTTGAGAAACTGGACGTTTATTTAACTTATTCAACAAACAAAACACTTGAGTGGAATTGCAGATGGGGAGCTTGTTGACCTAACTAGCGACCAAAAAGAAATTGTCGCTCTTTGGAAAATTAGAATGAAGGCAAACGACCATTACTCGGTCTATGCACTGAATCACAAAATAGAACTGACAACATGAAAAATAAATTGTGTCAGGAACTCGAAATATTGCTTCAGATAAAACGTAGTGTCAATAATCGTAAAAAAAACTTTCCTCGGTCTCACAAAAGGACTGGCATTTACCAATACCGGGGCAGCACTACGCATTCGCTCGTACAACTTGATGCGAGGTCGTCACGAGACAGGGCCGCCGGTTAATAAGAACAGCCGTATAATGCTATCAATTCTGCTAGAACGGCACCAAACGTTATGTACTATATATAGCCTACAATAGTTTAGTTCGGACAAAGTTTTGTTTATATGAAACAATTCATTGTTATCGACAACGTTTAGTTTATATGGAACAATTAATTATTCGTACAATTATGAGTACTATAAAATAATTTACGTCGCTATTTATTAATTTTTTTTAAATCTATTTAGATTTTTCCGGTCACGCTTCATGGGATTAAAATATAGGAAGAAATTCAAGTGCTGAGCCAACCCGTGAATCTTTCATGGCTTGGCGGGGGCTTTCAGGTTAGACCTCTAGAGGTTCCACTATATATTAATTCACGCGTGTCTTTATTTTTAGAGATAGAAGCCCGGCACGTGAGACGACGGACTTTTTTTTTTTCATGAACTATACCGGGTGTTCCAAAATTCTTTCCGCAAAATGAAACTATATGTTCCTTACGATAAAATAACCCTATTTTACTCTATCGATGCATATCCGAAAATGTCCATTTTTAAAGGTACGTTAAATTAAAGTTAAACCTCGCCCAGAATCGGCGAATGTTGTTGGGTAAATGGACAGTCACTGTCAGACTATGATTATTTCAAGGAAAGCAGGAGTTCAGATGTTACAGGGTTACAGAAATTGTTCAAAATTCTTCTCATCAGCAGCAATGCATGCGCGAAGGCGCCGACGTAGTGATTGCCGAACCCGTTCAAAGGTGCCTGGAGTTTCACGAATCCTCTCACAGCCGTCAACGGTCCGACCGATCAGTTCTTCTTCGGACAGTAGATTGTTCATGGTCGTTTAAAACCAAGTACGGTGCAGATTAGAGTGATTAATGTCTACAAATGACCGGTGTGCATCTTCATCTTCGCTGTAAAGTTCAGTAGTCCGCCGATTAAGTGAATCGCACTACTGAACTTTAAGTCAAAGTACCTTTAAAAGTAGACATTTTCGGATATGCATCGATAAAGTAAAGTAAAATAAGGTTATTTTATTGTAAGGAACCTACAGTTTCATTTTGTGGAAAAAATTTAGCAACACCTGGTATAATAAATTTCTGCCGTCATTTATAATGACGGCTCGGGCCACTAGTCTTATAGTCAATGAGTAAAACTTTTAAAATGAAGTAATTTTTCTGGTGAAGTATTTCTTATTAGGAGGCATTTAAAAGTCGAAGTAAGCTACTATGAGTTAAAATTAATAGATTATCCAGAATGTGCTCTTACTGCCAGCAGGCCGCATCAGCGTCGCCTCTTTTTCACCACGTCATTCAAACTTCGAATTATGAACTATATGCCAATGTAGCGTTTGTAAGTTGCTTATATTGGCTTCTTTACTGCTGTAATTAGCATCGGAAAAAAGAATAACATCAGACGAGAAAATGTGCTTATTATCCCCCCCCCCCCCGAGTAAAGCGAGAGTGGTGATAATGTTTTTGTTTAAAAATTAAGTATATAAATTTATGTTTATATATTTGTTTGTATATCTGTCTGTACACCCAAAAACAGGGACAAGGAGTAAAGTAATGTTCATAATTTTTATCTAGAGAGTCAGTTGGGGTGACCTAGATGTAAAAAAGGCAAGAACTCGAGAGTAAGCTGGCCTTCAAAAATGACTGCGTTGAATTTGTCCCTACAGCTTGTGATTGTCTTACGCCACGAGGCGTTCTAGCTAGCAGTTTTTTAGGAAAGCTTTACAAAAGTTGTTAACTTCGCTTTTCATGATCAGGCAGAGGCAATGGTCAAATTAGCTCGTCCTGGTGCGGACGGATTAAGCAGAATCGACTGTATGTAAAGTGAGCGGCATAGTAGTAGTAGCAGCAGCAGTATTCTCCTAGTTTAATCCTCTCTACCCACAGAGTATACTGTGATCCAAAGAGAAGAAGAAAGTAGGGAGATAAACAATGTCAAGAGAAACGTAGAACCTATGTACGAGTCAACGCGCAGGGGAACAGCAAGTCGGGAAAGAAGAGGAAGAACAGAACAAATCATCGTCTGTAAGACTAAAAAGGAAGCATAGTGGACACGAAAGACAGACGTCCCGAAGCCCTAGCTATTGGATACCGTGGGGATGTTGCTCCCCATAACATAGGATGGGCGAACCTAACCATATGACCTATCGGTGGCCCATCCTATGCCCGTGAGAGCAGCGAGTAGCATAGATACTGTATTGGAACATCGTGACAGCTGCACATCCTCGCCTCAAGTTGTGCGTACGAATATGTGGTGTGGTCCCGAAATGAAAAAAACTCACAGTAGTACGTCAAGTAAACATGAGACCCTCTACAGAAAACACTGCCAGGGATAGGAACCATAAGGACCTGAACAGAAAAAAAAAACAATAATAAAAAGAACTTGAAGCTTTAAGAGAAAGGAAACAAGGGCAAAAATACATTTCACAGCATGGCCTAATTAAGGCCAAGATCTCCAGAACAAACTATACACGAGCATGACGTATGGCACAAACCTAAGTCAACCTGTAGCCTATGGGCAATCCTATGCATTATCTGGAGAGCAGAAAATGCAGTAGCGGTAATAGTCTAGGACAGTAACTTTAAATTTCTACGCACCCTCACTGAAAACGACTTGAGACACACTGGGCTCCTGAAAAAAAATTAAATTGACCTCAACTTTAGTAGATTATGCCCTGACTGATAGCAGTATATTTCTCTATATTTTTATATAGCGTTCAGCTGCGTAATGATATGTTTTAAGCAGAGTGGAATCAGGGTGTTAGAACCATTACACAACTCCTCTCACATAAATGTACTCAATGTGATACTAGTGCTAATTATAGCTATGATTATTCTCTCTATCTGACTACCTTAATTTTTTTTTTACGTACTTCGAACGATTTTCTACATTGAATTTCAAATCAATAGTATACGTCATCATTTCAAAAAAATTTTTTTTTTGATGATTAATGACATTTAATGGTAACTCCGTTCATCAACGGTTTCATGTGGGTAATTCATATAATGTAATTAAATAATAAAAAAGACGCTCTCTCTCTAGTAAATTCCAATAACTCCTTTATCTATGTTGCTAATACAATAAACCAACAAATAAAATTTCAGAAGGATCAAACGTAATGAACCAGTTGGGGGTCCATGCGCGAGTTGGCAGCTGCCATGGTGCGTAGATTCAAATGCACCGCACTGGGTACCCACTGGTCTTGGCGACATTATCCAATTAGCTGCATGTTTGTACTTTAAACATTCAGCTGTCCTGACATAAAGGGTGTAAAAGGAACAACGGAAACGTAACGGGAGGATTCACGTGAAACCAGCATCGAAAAGTGTTATCCTTGAGGTCATTGCTATCAGCGGTTCAGCCGAACAACCTATGGGTATTTTATATAATTATGTCGCCAAGATGTTGTCACTTGCAATTTTCAAACCCTTAAATACATAAAGAGAACACATACTAATTGGTTAACACACATAATTATCAATAGAAAATTGCACGGGTCGCTTTCACAGCGTTAGAAGCAAATTCTGGACAGGTATAGCGTCATGAATAAATTGATTTTTGAAAGTGAAGCCTTTTTACACTTATTCAATGACACTGCCTTTACACATAAATTTCGACTTATCCATTCAATCTCTCGTTCCTCACTGGCCAGCTACTTAAGCAGCACCCATACACAACACGGTAAAATGGCTGTAAATGACTAGAAATTAGAGTGCTGAAACAGTTCACATTTCATCTCCGAACTATACATCGACTGTTTCACGACTCAGTGAGAGTACCCACCCATTAACTTCAGTTCAGTTAGGTGTTGCAGTTGAGAGCTAGGATACAGTGATAAACATCGCTCGAACTAGCGGTATCGTTGTGCTTTGTGCAATGTGCTTCACTAGTTACATACGTCTTAGCATTACACATGATACGTTTTTGACAACATTCACGATGCATGCTTGTATGCAGAAGAAAATTTAAAGTCGCACCTGATTAAGTACCTTTATTATACAAAACGTATTCTTTATCCCTATATGCGGACTCACGCGGCCGCGGTCAATCGGTATTTTAAACGTATTCGTACTTTGCAGGAGCCCGACTTCCACCCAAGTCCAGGACTGGAGTCTCAACGGGCCTGAACGCCAGAAAAGGCCGGCAACAGGAATGCCAATTAAGTCCTGTGAATTTGCGGAACTTCCGTGAAATTTCTCATCAGTTCGAAAAAAAACAAAGTCATGTCTAAACCCACGCCTCTCTAGTGCGGCACTCTATGCCTGAGTCTTAATTCTTGTAATTCATTGCTACAATATTATCGGGACCTAATATTGTATGAATTACTACTAAACAAGAAAAGGTTTTGAATACGATTCATTTGCATAGAACTTTACTACATCAAGCAATGCACTGGTCTGGTTCTGTGAAGTCATCATGCATCTACTCAATAAGTTCTTTATTCCATCAAGAACGTAGGCTTGGTTCGTGCTTTGTTGTTAATAGGCTAAGTGGGCACTTGTGTTCTGAATAAACTGCTTACAGAAATGAGATTTAGCAAGGTTGCACAAGGAAAAAGCTACAACACTCTTAAAAACGCATACCTTTGTCAAGTAAAGCAATGTTAACGTTAAATTCAAAGTGGCCCTGGAACTAGGAATTCTTTTTCATCGTCACGAGAATGCAGTCGTGTTTCTATAATTTTCTTGCAGTTCCGTTCATAATTTTTTGAGTTATGTTGCAGACAAAGATTCAGGCAAACATTAGTCAGACACACAAACGAACGTACCGATAATCACATAAATCTGGTCATTTGCTCTTCGTAACATACCTAACAAATCATGAAAATTTTATAAAAATCTGTCCATTACTTTCTAAGTTATGATTCCAAGGAAATAGTTGTAGACAAACAAATAAACGGTCGCAGGGCTCTTCACCTTAAGTTAATCATCTGTTCTTCCTAACATGCCTAACAATCCCAGTAAAATTCGTAAAGATCCGTTCATAATTTTCTGACTCATCTTAAAGACAGACAAAGATACAGACAGACCAACACGACAAAAACATTACCTCCCTTGCGGAGGCAATAACATCGCTCCTACTTTGCATGCCGGTTTTAACAAAACTTACAAATTTTGGTAATGGATCAACTTCACTAAATGGTGCAGCTCATACATAAAAAATGGCGGTTTTATACGGTGCTGCCATCTGGTACCGCACCATGTTAATATTGGCGTTCATACCGATGGTCTAGTACAACTTACAGAACTTCTCCGGTGGACAAAACTACGGTGTTACCCAGCACGAAATTTTTTTCCCGAAATTTAATGATTTCTTTTTACACGTGTGCCGCCTCCCGCAGAACTTGCGCATTTTCTCTTGACCCACGAGTTAGTCTGACTAGAGCTTACAATACAGCAACGGAGTTAGAAAAACAAGAACATGGAACGCATAGTGGACGTTTTCCGATAAACAATTTAACCGAGATGCCAGTCGCAGTCAGGCTGCTGTTGTAGGTTTCTTAGGGATCGGAGAGCTGCGAGCGACACACAAGAGGCTGTATGAGTGCTCTAGTGAAAAATGTAAGTTATTGTATCGGGCACAGTTTGTCAGCGCTCTTGCAACTCTTCTTTTCTGTATACACTGAGTGTGAAAGGAAAAACAAAAATGTTTTACTTGATTATGGGAGAATATGTTTGGCCACGATGTACCGTAACTTATTGCGCATTAATGTTTCTTTCTCATAAGAACAGCACTATTACCATTATCATCCAGAAAAAATATTTAACACGCGTTATGACTTATGAGGTAATCCACGTACATATTATGATAGAGATCTCCATTATAATGCCTACCAGGCACATGATAATACGAGATACTTTATTTTCTCGAACTCCATTTTTAGAGTTAATGAATTGAACTAATAAGTAGTTTCAGCCTAGTGGTACTGACAATGTTTTGAGATACCGGTATCAGTTTTTTTTTCTTACAAAACAAGCGCGTAGGTTCTTTCTTATGAAATTTAGCCACTATTTTTATTAACCAGTTGAGAAGCCTTACCGTTTTCTGCTAGATTTTTGAAATTTATACGAGCTATTATGATTAATAAATCGCATTTTGAGCGAACACACTAAATATAGTGACATGCTTATTATATAACGACGGCGTTTCCTTAAAGAAAGAGATAAGCCTCCTAACTTGGGAGTTCATTCGACCTTTCAATGAGACATTGACATTTCGACGGCAACCGGGAACCCATACACAATGGTGTTCTCACACTGGATCATCAAGCACGGGTACAAGTCGAGAAAGATCGTAACAGAGCAAAGGTTGTAAGTAAAAGTAAGAAACGGGAAGGAAACACAGCTGGCACTAAAGATTAATGTCACCAAGGCCAAACTGAAGCTAAGGAGACCTATTTTCCATTAGAGGATGGGCGAACCTAGCCAACTTAACCCTATACCCTACGACCTATCCTATGCTTCCTGAAGGAACGCCCCGAAGCGATTTGAGGGGACTGCAAATTACGTTGATATGCATGACAGTGCTGATGTACTCATGACCTGATAGTTTCATTTCTCTGTAGCAAATATTTAAGGCGTGATCGACGCTCTAAGATAGCCATTTCTTTAATGAAAGTGAGTCAGTAGCAAAAATGCGTCATTGGATTCCTCCATGTAGAAAAATAAAACCAATTAGCATTCCCCGGCACCTGGTGGTCGTAAACGCATCAGATACAGTTGCTGTCAGCCTAGTTAGCAAATGGGGCTCGTCGATTTCAGAGTACACTCCGAACACCCATGCACAGCTACCACCCCGGAAGAGAAAGCGCACCTAGATCAACTAACTCATCCACACCGATTGGCTGGTGACAGAGGATGAAATGCGTGTAGATGTGGGTGTCGGTATAGGTAAAGTCAGTGTGATGAATTTGACCGCACCTTCCATTGGAAAACCCACACGCTCTGGTTCATGTTATGGATATAGGAGTAGGTACGCCTGGGGCAATTGACGGAATGTTAAATGAGGCGCCCCTACTCTCCTCAAGGTTAGGCGTCCCCACGGTAGCTTTGTGCACCCAGCAACTGCCGACCAAGCACACCAAGCGGCACAAAGAACGCTTACCTGGCATGGTGCGGATCCCATAACCTTCAGCGCCAGCAATCGAGCACGCTAGCTTGCTGCTATCGTGGGTGCCCTGGAAACTATGTTGTCATCCCTAGGATACAGCAAAGTGTATGGGCTAGGTGTGTTATACGAATGCTCAAGCAGGAACAAAAGGATCATCGATAAGATATCTCTCAGGACTTTTTGGATTGGTACGAAGCCGGACGTGGTGGATTCTTGTACAGCATTGTCACAGGTGACGAGATGTGGTATTACCGATGTGAGCCGCAATCGAAACGGAAGTCAATGGAACGGCACCACTCACACTCCCCCAGCAAGGAAGTTCAAAAGGCAGACATTTGCAGGCAAAGTGATGTGCACGGTATACCGTCGACTTGGAAAAGAAGGACGTCAGCCTCCCAGATTTTTTAGAACCAGAGGCGACTGTCAACTCTGACCGTTACGTTGAAACGTTGACTAAGTTGAAGGCCAGGATTAGCCGTGCAAAAGCGAGACATAAAAAGAACAATCCGTTTGCAACAGGACAACGTCATGCAACACACAAGTTTGAAAACCACAGAATGAGTGCCCAAGTTGCTGCTGGACGGTACAGCCTCTCCCGCCTTACAGTCCAGAGCTGCCACCATCAGCCTTCCTCTCGCTCGGACCTCTGAAAGACGCATTTTGTGGCCAGCGTTTCCCTGACAACAACAACAACGTAATCTTTGCAAGAAGTGAACCTCCTCGGCAGGCATAGACTTTTACAAGGCTTCAAGGCTCTCGATTGTCACGGGCAAAAGGGTATAGAGAATAGCGGTGACTAGATATAACAATAAATTCTAGTGCACAAAAGGTTGCTCTTTTTAATGGTGCCACTTCTGTTTTCATAGCTCTTCAACTTTTTGAGCTAAAAACTAGGAGACATTACCTTTGGAACGACCCTCGTGCACCGACTGCCATGGTTGTAGCTTCGGCGGAACCAACTGAGGTGCTGGAAGGTCAGTGCTGTAATGGTCAATGGCCTAATCAAATCCCAATAGTCAAGTTTTCGAATACCAGCATATACAAAACCCAACGGAGATGCTGCCTTTCGCGCCAAACTTGAAAACTGAGCGTTCAGATTTTCACTGATACCATCTAAGAATGCATTTGCAAGATTTTATGTCGAGGCTATTTCAAATTTAAAACATTTGGCAGTGCATTGTTTACTGGTAAAAAGCACCCTGCCCTAAACTTGCTAGCCCCGAGTAAAACAGATTATTTTAATTCTAGAAATAGCTATTGATTCCAATTCTTCTATATGGGTGAATTTTTTTCTACTTGCCAAGCAGAATTCTCCAGCTGCTGTGGGGGGGAAGTGCACGCACACCCTAGTCCCCCCCCCCCCAGCCTACGCCCTTGTAATTGTGAATTTAGATTCCCTGCTCTGCAACGCATTCCTTACGGCATGACGAAGAAATTAATCTTAGTTTGAGGTCTCTGTGATCATTGGAACCCATTTTGGCAATTGTTTACTTTAGGTGAGCCAATTTATTTTCTTTATTCATGGTCAGATCGTTTCGAAACTTGCACAGCATACGTAAAAATGAATTTAAAGAACATATTTATTCATGTAAATTTTTCGATTTTCGCAATAGTTTTTAAGTAATGTTGACATAACAGTTTCTTCATTTCCACCAGTCACAAGAGTGCTTGACGCGAGTTACTCTTTCCAACCAATAAAACACTTGCGTGACGCGGTGGTTGACCAATGAGAGTGACGCGTTGGTGTCAG
>LQNS02277998.1:13296366-13321790 GCA_001587735.2 Parhyale hawaiensis
GAGTTGTACAGTCAATTCTTAACCTAGCGAGTAAGACTCCTTGCTTATTGTTCTACACTAGTGTAGTGAACATGTATTGTAATAGAACTATTGTATGAATACCTTCCTACGGGGAGAAATACAAGATTTTGATTTTGATTTGATTTGTGAGGACAAAACTTTATTATTATTAATTCTACATATAGTACATGATTCAAAAAGAAGAGTGCAGAGCCGTAGTTGGCGATAACATTTATCGTAATGGATTCATCACAGTTTGTGGTAGATAGAGGTCGCATCTGATAAAAAAAAAGTCTTATTCTGATATTCGATAGAACAATCCATAATAAAATAGAATTTACGTGAAACACACATGAACTATTGCATGGGCACAGATAATTGGGTAGGAACAACCATAAAAAATGATCGCACATCCACTTTCACTAATGAACGAATTAACAAATAGTAAGTTAAATAGTAAATATCTGCATCAGTGGAGCGACGGGGCGTGATCGTAGCATCGAGCGACTCGCGAAGCAACAAATTTGCTGCATGAAGAAACGTAACATCGGGTACAGCAATCTGCTGTCCCTACTGACGCAATCAAAGTCGTGCGACACACTACCGCTTACAGGCGCCATGTCTCGCACAAAGATTGCATGCCATCGCTTGTTGCGTCAGTGGGGCCCCGGCCTAAACGAGGAATGTGCTCCTTATTGTTGATCTTGAAATAATATATATATATATATATATATAAAACTATTTACATCAGATGCTCCTTCGTTGTGAAACCAATTTTTACACGTTAGAGTCACAACAACAACAATCATCATGCGCGCGCACACACACACACACACCTACACACCTAAACACATACACAAAGGAAGGCACAAACTGTCCATTGGAGAGGTGAATACAATAAATTTAGCAGCTGTACCACAAACAAAGGTACGGCAGCACCACGACACTCAAAACTCTATTCAATTTGCGACTTTCAATACTGATACATAATAATGCACAGTGCACCTGTCACGCCAAACTCTTAGTGTGTGTCCGTTAAGCCCTCTCTTGCTGTGCATCTGTCTCAATGAATTCTTCCGTTACACGTTTTACACCGAACTCTTTCATGACACGTGCCACAATGAACTGTTCTCTTACACGTGTGACAATGAACTATTCCATTACACGTGTCGCACCGAACTCTTCAAGCACACGTGTCGCACCAAACTCTTCAATTACACGTGTAACACCGAACTCAAGGACAAGAACCACAATGAACTCTTCCACTACACGTGTCACACCGAACTCCTCAAGGACACGTACCACAATGAACTCTTCCACTACACGTGTCACACCGAACCCAGTGCACGCGTCAAATTAGAACAATAAAGACGATTTCCTTAGGAACAAGAAGTAAAATATGGTTACGATGTTGTCCGAACTAATTAATCTTATATTCATCAGGTTGTGCTATCTCGCTACAAAGACATAATATCCCTTAGGAGTACTATAGTACAAAGAAGCCTTTTGCCAGCATAACGGAGCTCTGTACGAAGAGGATTGAAACCATTGCAATGAATAACGTAACCCAACGCCGTACACATTCGGGACCGTTCTGAATACGGAAAAAGATATTCATTACGTGCATTTTCCCCATTGGATTCATTCTAAAATCAATAATTGTTAGAAGCATATGACAGTACTTCAAAATTTTCTGCGAGGAAAGGCATTATACAATTCTGAGTAACGTGAGTGTATCCAGTGTTACAGACAGCATTGTTTATTGTTTCACCATTCATATAAAAGTTCTGTGAGGTAAGAAAGAAGCTGGTAACGAGTTTTCTTTAGATTGTTGAACAAAAGCAAGTTTGCAGACTTTATTCGCTAGCAAAAGAATCAGCCAGATTTTTTTTAGATATATACATCAAAGGATAATAAATGTTGGAAAGTAGTTTTTTTAAAGATACAGCAGCAACAGCAATTATTCTGTCCAATTAAACTGACTCCTAAAGACGGTTTCACACGGCACTCCTTTGGTCCCGATGCATTTTAGTCTCACTACACGAGCGGGTGGTTGGATCCAAATAATAACTGCAGAAAATAGCGCCGCTTTCTGGGCACCAATTTGCTACAAATATGAATAAATATCGGCAACATTAAGCGTGAAGCCAGCTAATTACTTTGTGCATAGCATTTTAGTGAGCATTTGGTAGACACGCACCTAATGTGTTAGTAAAGACATAATAAAACATATGCACATTGAGTACAACGTGTGGAGACCAAACGACTGTTGTGTGAACCGCTTAACCCTTCCGTGCCTAAATTAAGCGTCACTTATCGCAAGAATAGCACTGGTTGTAACACCATCAAAGTAAAGTATGCAAGAAAGAGATAAAATAAGTAACAACACTAAGCGTAAGAATGTCTATGCTAGTGAACATTAAGTGAAGACGAACGGCTGTGGATCATTTTTCTAGTAATGCTGTCCTTTATTATTAAAGCCAAGCTGCTATTATGGGAAAGAGAAATTTTGGGCGTCAATAGTTCTCAGGATTCAAGTTTCACAAGGCGAGAAGTGAATTTTGTTTTATGGACTAACTGACTTTCAGCATCTCTAACGTAGCTTGATTTTTCACTGTTTCCATCACAGCCTAATATAAAAGAAAAAATAATGAATAATATGGGAATACTAAGTCTTTATTTGTAGTTGTGAATAATAAATTTGCTAGTTGTGTCCAGCACCAATTTGTAACCTGTAGAGCCCTGTGTCCACGTAACAACTTTTGTTGTTATTAGGCTAGCAGCCAACTAAACTGATCAGATTGCGTCGTCGTGGTCGTGACTTCAGCATGAAGCTTATGAACATCGTGCACCAATCCTTAAAATATCAATCTTTGTGTCCTTAAATTGCTAAAAATTACATAGGAGCGATAGTTGAAGTTCACCGTTGGCATTTGCTATGGTATAAAAACCGCGGTAGCGACTAAGATATTTTTAACGATTTCTAAACAGTTAAATTTTGTGCAAGGTGAAGCCGCGCCGAGGCTACGTGAACCGATTAGTTGAATTGCTTCTAGTCTCCTAGAGGCAGGGAAAGTTGTTACGTGGGCACCGGGCTTAAGTTGTGCATCAAAAATTTAAATCTAGAAATTGGGGGAACAGTGCCCATTCATGTTCGTTAGAGGTGAATTATCTTGGATTGAATTTTTTTGAGGATCATTGCACGGTTGCGGTCCAATAAGGCTAAAACGTTTCTTATGATGAAATTGAATTTTGCTTTTTACAATATGCGCTAGAAATAATTTCGTTAAAATACACGGGAAATTTTTCGTGTTGTGCTCTTAAAATATCTTGCAGTGGCATAGTGATAGCAGTAATAATAGCTGTACTAGCAGTCGCTAAGGTCAAGGTTGAAAAGTCCTGCAAGGAAGTCATGTTTCTGGCGGTGTTTGTCAATTTGTCTGTCAACAAGACAACGCAAAATCGTATGGGCGGATTTTCATATAATTACAGTGATTATGAGGTATGTATGTTAGGCGGAACAGATTAGGTGTAGGTGAAGATCCGTTCGACCGTTTGTTTATTTGTCAGCATGTTTTTTCTTGGCTACGAAAGAGATAAGAAACTAAAGCATAAAGTTCGAAGAATAACTATAAGCCAGCAATCCTCTCTGCATTTCATAGTGAACATCTCGAATGGACTGCCCTCTGACGTTGTCGGTGCACAGAGAGTCAACGCGTTTAAAAATCGTTTTGACACACATTGAGAGAGCTAAGAACACCAACTCCAGGAATCGCAAACTCTTAACGGCCTAAGCTTCGGAAGCCACTTTAATCCATTATCTTCTTTCTTCCCTCGCATCTAACTTGACATCTCTCTAAGATCCGCAGATCTGCAGCTATAAATCGTGCTTTTCTGATCGTCTCAATGGCTGAGGTTTTTCCCCCTTTTCTCCTCTTTTCCCTCAGGCATCTAAATGATGCTGACATAATGGCAATAGGTCAAAGAGGGCGGGGCGTAAGTACCGGCTGCCCTCTGGGAATGGGCCTGTTGGTCCGTCTACTGCCGCCTATCTAATCTAGAAAAAAACTTTCAAGAAGTTGAGAACGGACCTTGAAATTTGCAGCATAGGCTAGGAATGAAACGAATAGCAAGTGACCAAATTTTGTGATCCGTTAGTCAATTTGTCTCTATGTTTGTTTTCTTTTGTTATGTATGTAACATAGTGAACGTGTCTTATGTCCAGTTCGTGTAAACCTTTTATAGCAACCTCCTTTACTTGGTGTATGTGTGTACAATTCCTTTCAGTGAATAAATAGATCCTAACCTGTCCAGTTTTCTGGTGCCTTACTGCCGCTGCTGCCGCCGCCTTTGCTTCAGCCTGCTCGCACTTACAAACGTTATAATGTACATGTTACGAATGGAGCTTCATAAAACTTGCAGCAAGTGTTAGGAATGGAAAGTCTCATATGACCAAACTTTGCTAATGTGGGTGAGAATGTAACTTACTGACTTTTTCTCGGTGGCTTTTTCTTACGGAATTTTTTCCCTATATCCTGCCTTGGGCGATAAACTCCTTTTAAAGCAGCATGTCCGCATTTAAATATCCTCACCATTTGACCAGCGGTCCATCATATGCCCCCCAGAGGAAGGGGTACAGCATTTAACTCGAACAATAACTGCTACTTCAAAGCAGCACTCAACAGCTCGATAGCGTTAGCTGGGTCAGGTGCTCGGGGTAATGGAGGGCCCTGCCAGTGAGGTGCTTTGGAGCGGGTCACTGATTCAGAGCGAGTGTCCTTATCACAAACACTTCGATATCGAGAACAAAAGTGACTGTCAATCAAAAGATAATCGTCGCTTCGGCTTTAAGAGAGCTGAGTTTACAGTGACAGAAACGAAACGGATATTGGTTATATTAGATAGTTTAACCCCCGTAAATCAGTCCTAAGCTGTTTCAAGGGGGAAAAGGAAGGGACGTATAGTATGCCAAGACATATGTGGGAACCCAAGTGCGAGGGTGTTCCCACACGAGATCAACGCGCAGAGGCACAGCAAGTCGGGAAAGAAAAGGAAAATAGACGACAGTTGCATTAGTAGGAGTATAAAAGGGGAAGGAAGCAAAGCTGGAACGAAAGTCAGACATCCCGTGGACCTAGCTAATGGCTGATGTAACCTACACAAACCCCTTAGGGTCGTGGCTCCCCATAACATAGGATGGGCAAATCTAATCCTATGGCCCATATTTTGTCCCCTGAGGGGCAGAAGCAAATGAGTTAAGATGAATTTAATCCATAGCTATAGTTTCAAATAGCTAAATCTAAACAACTGAAATCTCAATGAAAATAATTTGAGCTCATATGGCATGAAGTGTCACACTAGAGGATACGATCACTGCATCATAATGCAAAAAAAAGAATTTAAGTGAAGCTATACGTGGCATAAGAAACACAAATGATATATTCTGCTTTTAGCCTTGATTTACTACTTTATTTGATCGTCGGAGCACAGGGTAGTTTTATGTTACAGCACGTGCGTATTTTACAGCGTCGCAGGTCTCGATATAGCGTGCCTACCTTAAAGTAGGTTAGTTAGGATAGTTTAGTTAAGAATATGTTATATTACGTAAAGATAGGTTCGGTTTAGCTGGAATGGGTACTTAACCTTACATATAGGCACTCAAGCGTATGGTGCTAGAATCGTAACCAGGCACCGCGTTATACCCATGGGAAAAGCAACATTGCATGACGCCCTGAAGGGTTAACCTAAATTTAAGGGTGACAAGCGTTAGTATGTACGTACTCTTGGTTTTCTTCAGTACATAAATATATTGTTATTAGTGCATTTTGGCTCCATTCACTCCCGCAAATCGTCTTTTGTCCTGGCGTCCACATAATGACTCTTGAATCACACTCTTTTCTGGCTAAAACAGACTTTCTTTCGTGACCAACTATCACTTGAAATGAGGCCACGCGATGTGATAATATCAGATAACGGGTCAGTTAAGATCGAGAGGTTCAAAAATGACTGTAATGGCTAGGTGGTGACTTAAAAAGCTTTAGATCGTTTTCAGTAAAAGGTCCCGACAGGAGGTCTTTAAAGTTTAGCATGGAGTTATAGATAGCAAAAGAAAGTGCTATCCACAACTGAAGGAAAGGAAGTCTTCTATATTACATAAATGAAGTGTTCAGCTTAGTTAACCCTTGCAGTCTTGACGGCATCTCCAGATGCCGCATCAAAGTTTTGATTACCTATTAAAACCAGCGCGTTGTTTCTCGCTCTTGAAATTTGGACAACATATTCAACAACCCGTTCGAAGTCAGTTCTATTATTTTATTTACGACTGAACTAAACTGTAGGTGATATAAAGTGACTACAATCGGAGTGTTTTCTTTGAGCTTCTTTTGGAACTTCATAGCAAAAGAAGAGTTTTCGTACCGAAAGGATAGGTTTAATAGGTTTATTACACACAGATATACATTACAATAGTGAATACTTTCCAATTACCATACACATACAGTAATATATCTACATAACCCGTAGAAAAGTTGTGAAACTTTTTGGGCAACAAGTAGTATTTATACTAGTACAATTGCATGATGTAATTCTTATACCGCTTTTTGAAAGCGTTATTAGATAGTGGATCTAAGTACGTTGGTATTCTGTTAACAAGAGACGTCGTTTGAAAAATAGTTGACCGTTTCTCTACATCAACACGCACATTTGGAAGATTGAGAATGGTGCGTCTCATTCCGTAGTTTTGTTGGGGTATGACTGAGCCGTAATATTGTTGAAAGATAAGAGGATGGTTACGTATGAGAGAACGGAAAAATGTAACCGGCGAATAGTTATACACATCTTGAAATTGCAACATTTGTAATTCGTGATACATATCATTACGATGCATCAACGGTATGTTATTTCTGTCTCGTTTAACACGAAGTATTCGCCTTAGTATTTTATTTTGCACAATTTCTATGTTACGAATGTAACAGTTAGGGGCTGCGCCCCAGATGATGATATTTTGAATTAACAATGAATAAGCTAGTGTATAATAAATTTGTTTCGACGAATTACGATTGACATAATTAGACACTGCATGTACTTCATACAGTTGCGAGTGTCCGATCTGAAAATTTCGACTTATTTGATTATTTAAGAAATGCAACACCTTTTTTGTATTTTAGAAATTCAGAATCATTATTGCTGCGTGTCACGCCGCGCCAGGTGCCTACTCACCATGCGACATTAGTCACCCTTTAACACGCCTCCGTACACCCCTAACGGCTCGATAGGCCTATCGCCTGCCATGCGTACTGCGGCTCCAGTCGCACCGCGCACGACTAACTTGGCTGAGTCACCGCTTGAATTCATATTTTACCCTTATGTTTATTTTCTAATGTTGTCCACTGTATGCTAGAGACAAATATTTGTATGTGTAACTTTCAAGTAGTCTTATATGGAATGTATAACCGTAAATGTGCAAACCTGTAGTGTATAGAATTAAGTAATTATATTAGAGTTTGACTATCTGTTGTTTCATGTTTGAGCCGGTATGACATCTGATTTTTGGCAAGATAGTCCGAGATAAAAATGGCAAATGACTTTGTCTTTGCCTAAGCCTCTCTTGGCAAGTTTCTCTCGAAGGACAGGTTGCGCCTCAGTGGGTAACCTGTCAGGAAGACCGCTCTCGCAGTCTGTCACATGACCAAGATCACGAACTGGTTTGCCTTAGTGGACAGATATGGCGCAGAAAGCACTCCCAGGTCTTCCTAGGATCCCTCCGCTAAAGCCTTAGCGGAACCACACGGTGACGGCTGCACCCTCGGTCTTTCAGAGTCTGCCATAGCCTGGCGCGTAAGGAGGGATCCCCACGCTAGCCAAAGCAGCTAGCCCCTACGGCCAACAGCTGCAAGCCGCTTAGCACAAGACGGACAGCCCGCGAGTAATACCGGGACCGTCCGCAGAGGTACGATATTGCCCCGGTCCTACCGAGGATGCCGATTCACGCACGCCAGACGACTCGCGGGGGCTATACGGGACCATTCGCACAGAAGAGCCCTGACACTGCGAAACTCTAACACTCGAAACTATCATAATCATTTTATTACTGTGGTTTTAGTTGAGGGTATCCCTCCTACCACGCCTTCGCTTTTCCACAACTTCCACTGCAGTCCAAATAGAGGGAGAACTCGATGCACCCAAACATAGCAACAGTAAACCATGAAAACAGTAAAAAGAGCAACAATAGATATGAGTATAAAAAACGAAAACTGCATGAGCAATGAATGTAAGGAGCAAATACACTGGAATGTCGAAATACATTGGAGTGCTTGGTCGTCTTACAGCCCGTACACACACAAGTCAAATGAACGAGTTCATTTGTCATCGCGTCCGAATGCGTTGACGCACTAGAATTCTACTCATGACCTGCACGTGGCAAAGGGAGTGACCAATGCAAGGTCGATGTCAAGTCACTCTTGTATCTCAATGGCCACCGGCTACTGCTTAGCGGGCGTATGAGCCAGGACAAGTTGAGTTGTGGGAACTCTCATTTGAGGAAATGCACATGGAAGGCGGATGAGCTCCAAGGACCCAAAGGAGCCCAGAGAGGAGATTATCTGGCTGTTGCCATAGCCATGTGCGCGGCATTCCACAGTCAGCTCCTCTCCCTACCTTTCGGTGGCACAATCGAGCCTCTTTCTTCTTTCCTATGCTTCTATGCTTGTCACGAGCTGTGAGTGGCAGGACCATAGGAGGTTGGTAGAGGTGCGCGGGCCCACACGTCCACCGTGACTGTCGTCCTCCATAGCCAGGCGAACACAATAACGTATATGTATGAAACCTATAGTGCTACGAAAATAGCATCTTCTATTTAATAATACACAGATTGTTGGTGGCCTGATTGGTTAGTTTGTTGGTCTTTCCGTCCCCGTATTGAGGAAAACGTTGAAGAAAATTCAGCTGGTGAACGCCAAGTGGATAAGATAGTAGGAAATTCGAGCCTTAAATAAAAATAGTAAAACACAGACGTCTGGAGTATGTTTGGGATAAAAGGTTTCCAAAGTTTGCTTTACATAAAATTACGTAAAACAGCACCGAATGCCTCACTCTTTCTGGTTTTCCTGACGTTTTTATCCAATATCATCAGCCTACTGACTTCGACTATGAAAGGTGTTTCCAAAAGATGTTACTTCACTATTTCACTGGGCTTTATATACCAAACCCAAATCAATAGCTATGATACGCTTCCAAGTTCTCATTAAATTTCTGGCATTTCCTGATTTTTTTTTCATCAAATTGTTTGGTACTCACAAGCAATGAGGCCTACGCACATTATTCTGCGGCCACATTATACATTCGCGTAAACGAGATGCCTGGAATGATGCTCAGATCGCATTTCGTTCATGCTACCGTATCTATGCTACCGAGCTTAAATAAAGTTCAGAACGACGAGTGAACTGCCCAACCTCGCTTCAAGTTGTTCGTGCGAATGCATTTGTGGCCTCGGCATTAGATGCTGTATTGCGACGGCTAGGCACTCTAGTCCACTATAAAATAGAACACACATTTGTTGGTTGCTCGCTACCTCGCTTGGTTGGTTGGTTAGTTTGTCTTTCCGTGACGGTTGTGAGGAACTAGATAGAGAAAAATTCATCTAATGAGACAGTAAGATATTCGAGCCTTAATTAAAATGTTGTACTTAATATTGTTTCTGGAATATGCTTGAGCTAAGAAAAGTACAAGGTACTATTTGATATTCTGTTCAGCGTGGTAACGTCGTAACGAGAGGCTGAATCTTAAATGGAGTTTTCGTCAGTGTCGTGCATATTGAATTTCGCTTACGTTTTCCTAAACTCAATTTCCTCGTGGCACTTGAAACTTCACGCTGAACAGAGGCCAAAGCATTATCTATCAGTCTTATTGCCGCTAATATCGGTCCTGATGTGTCAACTGCTGGTATCCAGTATAAGTTCAGCAAACAAATTGAGTATTTCCGGCGAATTCTTTTGATTGAACTATATTTTTTCGGTGCTCCTTAGTTCTCACTCATTTCAAAACTGATGCGCTCTTGCTTGCAGGTGGTGAATTTTACTCTCGAACTCTCTTGCGGGATGGTAGATACAACTTTTGTTAACTTAGTCCACAAACGAAGCCGACAGATATAAGGCATAAATCGCAGGAAAACCAGTACCAGAAGCAAAAACAACAAGAAAGCTTCATTAGAAATTGTTGCCATTTTTTTTTTAACGCTGGGTGCTCTAGTCGACAATATAATAATGAGCGATGTGTATTTATCTGTTTATTTATTTGTTTGTTTGTCCATTTTCTATCACGCTTAAGAAAACAGATTGGTGAAAATTGGCCCAGGCTGGAGACTGCGGTAATCCTGTCAAGCTTCATTAAAAATTGATGGGTAAAAACTAGGCCAGGTTACAGATGATGGCGAAAGTATATCTATAGTTTTTTTCCGACGTTGAAGTCCAATCAATGAAGATACATACAGCTTCTCTAAGCACTCTCATGTATCGTGACTTATACTTTTTCTGAGTTTTCCTTTATCCAAACTTCAGCTGTTCTGCCTTCACGCTGATACTCTAGTGTGCTTTAATTCAACGAAGCAAATGGTAAGATATTCTTCAGTGGTCAGCAGGCGGGTAAAAAACACGAGAATTTCTTGTCAGCAGATATTTTTTCCCCAAAAAATCTACCGAGTAATATGACATCATCGAGTATCTCGGATACAGAGCTTAGTATTTATTAGGAGCGATATCGACTGCGGAGCAAAAATTAATTGCATTTCAGTGCATCACCGATGACAGGGTTTGCTTTGTTCATCAGAATTTTGGCCTAGCATGCTTATCTGTCATGTTCCTTAATTGAAGTTGGTAGTTGCAGTGCATCTTACATAATGAAATTTATAGCAAAATATTTATCAAAGAAGAAGGGTCATCACAAAACAATGCCCCAAAATGAGTCTCTGTACGCCTATGTCTTGCACTCTCACGAAGCTCCAACAGTTCATCACTAACTTAGGGCAACTCTTGCTTAACTTTTGAAGCTAGCGAGTAAATTTTTAACAGGATATAAAAAAGGAGTATTTTTTCTTCAAATATAAAGACTTTCATATTAGCCTAATTCAGCAGGTAAAAGACCAAAGTTTTTCGCAATTACAACAACTTTTACTCTTTTGTACAGTTCCCGAAACAATTTGCTACTTTACTTAAGTTTAGATAATTAGATTCTGGGCGTTCTTAGTTTTACGAAGAATATACTGTCCTCTCGAAGGAAAATACAGGCGAAACAAAGCGCTGTCCTCAACAATGTCCATTGTGTGGCCAGCTTCAGACTAAAATAAATTCTGAAGTGAATAATAATTGGAAAAAATGAGCGACGAGTCCAACTATTATAAATCTTTTCTCAGTTTCAACCTTTTCGCCTTCCGCTTGTTATGATTCATTCCGTCCTTTGGTGCAGAACTTTAGCAATTCACAGCACAAAATAGTGCACAAGGTACGACACAGGTGCGGAGCTTTTGAAGTTTTGACAATAAACTGCAGGCTACACTTTCCATGGCAGCGCCAACGGATCAGTGAGCATATAAAGTTTCAAAAATTTGAACTGCGACAGAAATAAAGACACGCATAAAATTGAGGCAAAACCGGGCCTTGGCATCGCTGACAATTTGAAACAAATGTGTAATATGTCACTGCGCACCGTAAGGAGCCGTCACTCTGACTAGCAGGCTAACTTTGGTAAGCCTGTTGTTCGAAATTAAATAGACAGATCCACGAGTTAGCATCCAGTTAATAAACGTCAAACATTACTGGAATTGCCACTTCCAGACTCGGTCAGTTTTACTAAAATAATAAAAAAATCCTGGTAGTGAAGGTAACTAAAGTTACTCAACGATGAGAGGATAAGTACAGTGAGCTTCCTGAAACGTAGACGGAAATATTTACTTTGATTCGAGAAGAGACCCAGTTTCGAAAAGATACATTCTACAGCTATCGGTTTCCCCTGTATTCATAAAGCTTTTTCTTTAGCTAACATAAAAGAAAACCGTGAAGTTGTACACCAGTATACAATACCAATTAAATTTTGTGACGTAATTCCGCCAGTCACTTATTATGGCTTCAACTACGGTCACAATTCCAAAACTAGAGCACTCTGATGGCGTATACCTTCGCCAAGCAAGGCAAAGTTAATGAAATATTCAAATTGGTGCTGAGGCCATATTTTTTTGTATCAACACGAAATTTAATCATTTGTGCCTTCTAACAGTATTAAAAGTTCAATAAATTTATTTTGAAGATCCGTTCTTATTTTATTTTATTTTTTTTAGTTATGCTGCTAACAAACATTTTGACAAACATTATTGAAACTCACAAACAGATGAACCGAGCATCACAAAAATTCAACCATTTATGTCTTTTAACATTATTGACAACTCCTGTAAATTTCATAAAAATTAATTCATAACTATTTGCGTTATTGTGCTAACAAGCAGAAATTAAAAAAAAGCGACAAACTATCGAACAAACAAATGATCACAGAAATTTGGTCATTAACTCTTCGTGATATGCCTAACAACTCATATTACTTTCATGAAAATCCGTCCATAACGTTTTGAGTTATCTTGGTGTAAGACAGACAGAATAACCGACAGAAAGATAAACCCGACGAAAACATAACCTCCTTGGCGAAGGTAATCATGCGAACCATTATGTCTATGACTCTGGATTTTCTTAGCTTATGGTATTTTCAATTTCAATAACATTTGCTGTTTCGGGCTATTCTATTTGAGGAGTTTTACCGTATCACTGTGGGTGTAATGGATGTGTTAGTGTAATGATCTCTCGCCCTAATTAAACTAGCGAATCAATAGAGGAAGAGATACGCACTGTGTTAAGGAAAAAAGAAAGCAAGCTCGGAACACGAAAATCTCCCATTTTCACACCAAAACAAAAATAAGAGGAGATTAGAAAAGGAAAGTTTTTAGCAGTTGCTGGGAAAAGAGAGAAAGCAATCTGGGTACAGAGAGACTAAAAAGTAGCATGCCATAAAAGTAGCATAATTTCGTCTACTGGGTAGGAATTTTGAAGATACGGTTACTAGAAAGCACTGGCATAAAATTTATCGGACATAGAGAATACTGCAGCCCCCCGATCGGCTACGTGAAGGCCCATCAATGTAGGTACATCTGTATTTCTCAGTTGATAATTTGTTTCATGAATTACATGGCCTCTCACGTAGGAATAACACTAGATGAAGTGTAACACATGTAACCGTATGAAAGGAGGGGTTCATACACCTACCAATATATATATTATTATTATATATATATATACCCCCTCCGAGAACCTTGAAAGTTAGGTGCCAAGACTGGTTCTGCTAATGTCCTATATTAAGTATAGGTCGTTATACGAGTTCATAGTGTTCTGAACTTCATATTTCACTACGGGAACCAGTTCTGGAGGACCTAACCTACAAGGTTGGCGGGGTAAGAGCTCATTTGAGGGGGTCTGGTACTAGCGTGGATGGTCGGAGTGGAGGTGGCGGCACAAAAGTTTTACCCGTTTTACCATCGAGAACAGGGCGTGCGTTGAAACGTAGACTTATTTTCCTTCAAAATGAGACCAAATTTGGAAAAAAAATTAATGATTTTACTACATTTATTTCAATTTTGAAGATTGAGGCATTTAGGTGGCCAGGATTTTGATACCTCTATTGACCCAGAAGGCCACTTAACAGGCCGTAAATGAATATTGTTAGCCATCTAATAGCCCGTTTCGAAATATATATATATGTATTCGTGTATGTATATATGTACTACATTAAGTGTAATTAAGGCCGTTAGGTGTAATTTTCAGCCATTAGATGTAATTTTATGGTATAAAAGGCCATTGTAATTGCCCATATAATGCTATTAGGTGTAATTGCCTATAAACGGCCATTAGGTGTAATTGCCCATAAAAGGCCATCAGGTGTAATTGCCCATAAAAGGCCATTAGGTGTAATTGCCAACAGGCCAATGAGTTCGTTCTCATCTAGGTTAGGTTAGGTTAGGCAAGGTTAGGTTCTGCTAACGTGCAAATGAGCTTTCGTTCATCTAGGTTAGGTCAGGGTAAGGTCTGGTTCTGCTCACGATCAAAGATTGACTAAGTATTAAGTAATGTCAATCAAAAACTAACGCTAAGTAAACTCAATCAAGATTGACACTGAGTAAAAACAATACTATAAACCTTAAAAACACAATTTCACCAAAAACACTGAAACGAAATAAAACTCTAAAATTCACATCTATTCAATAAAAGCGCATTGGACACTTCGCGAACAAGGCCTGGCCTTTACCTAACCTCTTGAAAACCAGCATATTTGAAGGGGCTCTGCAGTAGCGTGGTGGTGGTGATGGACTAAGAAAGGCCCAGCTCGTTTATCTGTCGAGAATCGTACGAGAAGAAGCCCGCGGAGTTTCCCGGCCGTTAGGTGTAAAGTTCAACTTTACACCTAACAGCGGGATTTACATTTAATGGCGGTTTTAGTCCGAATACGTTACATCTAATGTACGAGCTATATATATTTCTATATCAGTTGTTTGAATAGCTAAGGCCCACACACACACACTGCTGGATATAAAAGAAACCTTGATACCATGATACAACACAGCGAATGAGCAGGACCCATATAGAAAAATATATTAATAAAATAACTACACAGCATGAAGGCGAATAAAAATGACCTCTGAAATTAAAACTTGGAGGTTTGGCTCACCTGGAGCGTCCTGCAGGTACGTTGGCTCTACTCCTGTGGTCTATATTGTGTGTGCAGTGACCCGCTTACGTGAAGCCGGCTGAAAACGGCAGTTTCTGGCCAAGAAGGAGTCTTTTGGAAGTCTCAAGGGTAGTCGATTAAATGTCAACACCGGTAACTCTATTGCGCCGGTCAAAGCCAGCACACCTGTCTCAAGTTCTGGACAAGCCAAGCCATGAAGCCTTGACTTCATCGACCCGTGGAATGCAAGTTTACTTTATAATAGAAGCGGCCACGCGCTGGCTACAGACAACTGGAACAGATTTTGTAATCACGGCAGGCCGTCCTAGCCCGCAACCCATCAACTCCAGAATGGAAACGAAGCTCAGTGCAACAGATGTCAGAGAACGGAACTCAAGGGAACACGCTACCCATCAAGTAGGGACGAACAGGCATACAAACACACACAGACTCGCTGAAAACTATACATCCTCGCGGACTACACAGGCTACAATGAACCGGCGGGCGACTGATGGCTTCCGCTAGCCTACCATGACACAGCCTTGAAGAAGAAGATGAAAACGCCAGCTTAGTTACCAGCTCTTCAAAAGTTACAAATTAGCGCACGTAACAAACCTTCATTTCACATAAAACAATACTGGTGACAATATACAGAAAGTTAACAATGCGAACTTTGAAGGGTTGAGTTCATTTATTGACTCCACAGTCGCTCTTTAATTATTTGTGGCTCGTCAAGTTGCAGTACTTTGATAAGCCAGAGTCTTTTTTTTTTTAAATAATCCAAAAAAATGTTTACTCGTTCGCAAGTATTATATAGTAGGTATGTATAAATTTAGTTCTGACGTAAGAGTAACAAGAATAAAATAAAAGACACCACTGTGCTCGCATTTGACAGCTACACTTCTCGTATCATAAACAACGATGGAAATTTCAATTCGGTAGAAATCCATTTCCACGTGATAGTGGGTATGACAGGCGTATAATAATTGTGTATCATGTACACGTATAACAACCAATAGTTTTACTTAAACATATATATGCTGCATTTTATGTGTTGAAATATTTCCAGCTCGCCCACAAAATTCAAGAAGAATATTTTGCACTCAGTAAAAAAAAATAAATAAAAACACTAATGCTGTACTATATTTTTTGTCTAACTCTTGCACGCAAGCGTTAAATTTACCTAGGATTTCTAACACATCCTGCCCAAATACAGTACATCAGTCTCACCGCAATAAAAACATTTCGCTTTAAGAAGAAAAAGAAGATGATCATAAGCAAGAAACTCTTTGAGGAGTTTCCAGGCATGTTTGAGCAACGGAATGTATAGGGTACATTATTGCCACCAAGCATATCCAGCAACGGAATGTATAAGGTACATTATTGCCACCAAGCATATCCAGCAACGGAATGTATAGGGTACATTATTGCCACTACTAAACTAAGACTTACCTGACTGAAGGCCTTGATGGCACGTGCCGCCTCGCTCTCTTTTGATCCCCACACACGCCACGCAATCCTGCGGTGGGAGTATTTTTATTTTTTTCTACCTTTGATGCACTTGGTGTGCCTCCTATTGGCAGGAGAAACAGCGCGTAGAGCGTGTATCCAATTAAACTTTTTCCTCACGAAGTTGGACTAATTAGGTTTGCACTGAATATATTATATGTCTAGTTACTCAAGTACTGCGCTATCGAAAATTACAAGACACAAATAAGGGATGTATGAAGTTCAACAGCGCAGGTCGTAGGTACTGTAGTAATGTTTCCACGCTATTAGTTAGAATGCTGCCGACCATTTACTTCCCAGTCGGAAATAATGGTAGAGCATAGTAGAATACAGTGGTGTATGAGAGATTAAGGACTATTATGGATGATGAAACAATATGGTAGATATGTCGATCTAACAAAACGTTGATTTTAGTATATTTGGTTCGATATTGGTTAAGGCAATATTGGCTGTTTAAGGTTTGTCAGGAAACGAAGGTCGATGGTAGTACAAGGATGTTTGAAGACTATATTTGGTAGATGGTAGTACATGGATGTTTGAAGGCTATGTATGGTAGAGCATATGCTAGAGCATAACTATGGTAGGCTACCAACGGATTTCCCTACGCACGATCATGAGGGGAATTCCTCCCATTACTTGGAGAAGGATATGAATGGATTGCCATGGATTGTAGTAATATGGCTAGAATTGCCAACATAATCGGCCAACATAATATTGTATGACTATAAGTTTGAATGCGAAACCTCTAAAAATTCATATTATAGTGCAAAAATAGAGCACATTTCAGTTTTTTCTTTCCTATCGATTAATTGCAAAAAATTGCAGGGTATGTCTGGACGCTAATCGCCTTGACTTTACTTTTATCTATTGTTTCCCAATTTTTTACGCTTAACCACTCTAGCGTAGTTAACCATTATCTTTATTTGTTGATTGTATCACTTGTTGAATAGAATTGCAATCTTTGATCAAATATTGCCATCTATTTTCATCCAGTTTATATGTGTAAAGTTTTATCGAGACATTATTCCCCTTAGCTGTATGTAAAAGGGTGTCAAGTCTCATGCTATATTTATCCTTACGTACCCTGACAACGGGTACGGCAAAATTTCATCTATCGGCTTCTGACTTCCTCTGAACTGTGTAGTAGAACTCTATACCGGCTTAGAAGTTGTATATAAACGTACTTTAGCTGCACAGACTGGTTCAAGCTCTTGCTCTAGCATCGTTCGGAAGCTTAGAGCCTTAGGCCATTCTGAGCTGCAGGCGTAACACGCTCGGCTCGTATAATTAATTAAACTGTTTTTGTATAAACAACTAATCATCAGCAAACAAAGCAGGCATCCAGTGCATAATATGTCAGCAGTTGAAAAAGTTTATCTTGGTAAAATATAGTTGTATCATTCGCTGAACGCAGTTAATTTTGGTCGTGAATGGTGTTTGTTACGGTTCACTATGGTAGATCATGGTTGGGCAGCTAAAACCTTAATGATTGTTATAGGGTATGTATGGTTGGGAATTATAATTGACAATATGGTGGAAGGTTGTGACATATCTCTACCATAATGCACCCCATAAAGGTTGAATATGGAGCATACTTCCATATTAAACAACCAAAAATTTCGACCATAATTATAGATGTTTTACTATAATCATAACCATTATTTCCGACTGGGTTGTGAAGAGAAGTCTACCGGGTCGAACGCTTATAGCTTTTTACGGTATCATTCAACTGACGTTATATTTAGGTAAAGGTAAAGTCAACTTAGACCACACCCTCACCCGGGAAACCCACATGCACTGGTTTGTGCTGCGGGCATAGGCCCACTGGCCCAAGATGAGTAAGTGTAGTCGCAGTCGCCCTCGGGTCACCAAGAACTATGGCGCCAATTTGACGGAAGGAACAAATGACCCGAGACCCCCACCCCCCTCATCTCTGAGGAAAGCTGTTCCGCCACAGCGCTGTGCATGCACACACAACTGCCGAGTCAGCACACCAAGATCTGCAAAGAGCTCGAAGCGAGCGATACAAGGTGTTAGAGCTGAGAACGGAAGCATGCAGCTACCGTGGCGTAGCCTATTATATTACGATACTGGCGACTTCGTACAAATATATTTACCTACATATATACATACAGACAAATTTTATCAAAGCCCGCTGTTAATAATGCCATATAAATATAACAGCGCCACGGTAACAGATGAGACAAAAGTGAAGGTCTAATATCCCATCGGTAGCTACAGTATGTAGGTGAGTCACGGCAACATTTACTATGATGCTGGCTGTTCCGCACTAATCTCCTATACTGAAGTGTGTTCAATTGTACGAGCATAGAACGACCCTAGACAGCCGAGGTCTATGCATTACCAGAGTCGTGAAACTGTCAGGTGTGATGAATGAGGAAACAGGGCACGGGTACCTCTCACTGCCCTAATGGAAATCTAACGAAGACGAAGAGCAGTGAGTAATCGCAGGCGGGCAACAGGTTGTAAAGTCAAAGAAAGGCTAGCTTGCGGAAAATATAAAAGCAAAGGCCTTGACTTGCAAATTCCTTAGCGCAGGTAGTGATGGAGTGAAGCGCTTCTTTACTATAACGATATAGTTTATTCATCTAGTATAGTTTCAAAGAGGCCATAATAAAGGAAGAACGCTGACATGATCTCTACACAGTTGACGAGGTTTACAATGTATTTCTTGGCAAAGATATGGAATCTTATCCATTTCAACATGGCTTACCAAATGAAATTTTGGCAATGAAAAAATCAAATACCAGCAAGAACGATCATAGCAGCCAGAAGAGCATGAAATAAAGAAAACATTAAAAGTAAGAAATAAGCACATAAACGTCTAATATACCACGGACAATATTTATGCATTAACCAAGGCACAGCGATAGCTCATTCTTTCCCAGCCTTCCTAAGAAGTACAGTGACTGCAAGAGGCTTATTGACGGCCAGTTGAATTTGTACGCCTCTCTACTGCTACTCATACATGATAACTGAAGTTACTTAGGACGGAATGAAACAATGGGGGGACACCATGAAGAACCACTGTCTGACACGATGATGACAGGGCATGTCCTGCCTTCAAACTAGAGAAATTGTCGAATAGCTGCCGCAGCTCAACTTGCGGTGCTGCAAAGCTCGCTTTAACTGAATCAAAGAGAGCCGAAGCGACGCTGATGGATTTTGCTTGCAGCTAAGGACGCCAGACCTGCTATTCAAGTGTCCATCGCTGGGACAGGCGGTGACGGTTCCAGTCTTGCAGAGCTGGAGGAGGAACGCATCACCTAAATGTTGAGAATGAAAATACTGTACACCGGCGGTAGAAAAATAACTCAAAAAGTTATGAACGGATCTTTATGAAATTTACAGGAATTGTTAATAATATAAAAATATATAAATGAGAAAATTTTGTTGAAGATCGGTTGGTATGTTTGTGTGTTTGACGAATGTTTGTCAGAATGTTTCTTAGGAGCATAACTCGAAGAGTTACGTACGGATTTTCAAGAAAATTACAGAAGCTGTTTTTACGATTATTTCACCCATTCCTAAAGCTGGAAATAGCATGAATCCAGCGAACTATAGACTTGTCTCCCTAACTAGCCACGTAGTGAAGACGTTTGAAAGGGTCTTTAGGAAACACCTCGTACATCATTTAGAAGCAATAAGCTGCTTACATCAAATCAACAAGGCTTTCGCCATAAACGTTCAACCACTTCGCAGCTGCTTGAGCATTATGACTATTCTAGACCTACTATGCCAAGGCAAAAGTGTGGACGTAATATATTTAGATTTTGCCAAAGCATTCGATAAAGTAGACCATGGAATACTGCTACTCAAACTCTTCAACATAGGCATTCGTGGAAATGGAAGCTTTTCTGACAACCCGAACCTAAAGTGTAATTATAAATAATAAAGTGTCCAAGCGACAGCCGCTATTCAATGGAGTTCCACAAGGCACAATGCTTGGTCCAATACTCTTCCTTATCATGATAAATGATATGGGGCAACAATGCCAGTTTGCCGTTCCCTCATCGTTCGCTGATGACACACGGATATTAGCAGCGGTACAATCAACGGCGGACGTACGGAATGTGCAACTAGACCCAACCAACATCTTTCACTGGGCATCGGCTAACACCATGACCTTCAACGAATCAAAATTTGAACTTTTGCGATACGGAAAAAACTTCTCCCTTACCGAATCTACGTCCTACACGACGAGAGATGGAGCGAAATCGAGAAAAAGCAAATTTTAAGGGATCTTGGGGTGAGAATACAAGATAATGCCACTTTCGAAGATCATGTGGCTCGAGTTGTTACCGTAGGCAAGAAGTGGAGCGGATGGGTGCTTTGAACTTTCTCTTCACGAGAGGTAGACACAATGCTCACCTTATGTAAACAGCTGATACAGCCAAGGATTGAATACTGTTCACCTCTTTGGATGCCAAGCAAACGGAACAACTTAAAGCGCCTCGAGGCTATCCAGAGATCGTTCACTGCAAAAATCCGAGGCATGAAAGATTTAAACTATCACGAAAGACTGGCTCAACTTCAAATGTACTCCATTCAAAGGATATTCGAGTGCTTTAAGATCAAATAACTACAAATGTACTCCATTCAAATGAGATTCGAGTGCTTTAATATCATATATATTTGGAAGATTCTAGAAGGAATTACTGTCAATGTCATGAGCGAATCCAGGCCAGACACTCAAACCGTATTGGTCGCACTTGTGACGTGCGCATTCCGATCAAAACTGGTGGTGATGCGATAGCCACAAAGTATTCTAATAGTTTCGTAGTCCGAGGGGCGAGATTATTCAACAAAATGCCTAGTCACATTCGAAATGTCACCGATACAGAAACGTCGAAATTTAAACACGTAGGGGACGCATGCTTACTGAAAGTGCCGGATAAACCTGCTGTAAGCGGCTACGTCAACTGTGGGGATAACTCGTTGTTAGCCACCCCGCTGGTCACGGACTGCAGCATCACCTCTGCACCAGATGGGCTGCGTGCATAACGTCGCCTGGACATCGTCCGAAGTATCATCAAAGGTATCAAAGGTATACCATCAAGAGCTCTGCTCGTAATTATCTGACTACGGACCGAAATATACGAAACTGCAGTGCATAGTATACTGTTTTACTTCAGAAGGAGACTGTTGGCGGGAGAAAACATTATCTAAGCTTTTTTTTGAGAGGAAAATCATTGGCATTAGAGTACGCACGTAAGAATTATCTATATATTAATACGCTAGTACCTACCTACCTACCTACGTACCTACCTTTTGTGTCACGCTCTTCATCATTAAAAGATAGAAGGAAATTCGAGCTTTATTCAGTTCGANTGGGGATAACTCGCTGTTAGCCACCCCGCTGGTCACGGACTGCAGCATCACCTCTGCACAAGATGGGCGGCGTGCGTAACGTCGCCTGGACCTCGTCCGAAGTATCATCAAAGGTACTATCAAAAGGCACATATGATGAGATTTAGGTGACGACACATCATGGTTTCAGAACAAATTTGACTTTTTCGCTACTGTTGCCTTGCTTGGCGGAGGTATGCGCTCTGAGGGTGCTCTAGTTGTTGTTATTATATTCCTAGTTCAGTTTCCCTACCCACAGCGTACACGGTGTCCCCAAGAGAAGAAAAAGGGACGTACAGCATGCCAAGAGAAACGTGGAGCCCCATGCTCGAGAGCGTTCCCACCCAAGATCAACGCGCATAGGAACAGCAAGTTGGGAAAGAAGAGCAGGAACTGAATAAAGCATCATCAGTAGAAGTAGTAAAGTGGATGGAAGCAAGTAAGCCCGAAAGATAGATATCCTGAAGGCTAGCTAAGGCTAATGTAACACACCGGGTCCCTTTGAAAACTCTATTCTCATAACCTGGGATGGGCGAACCTAACGGCAGTGAAGCGCGCTGCTCCAATTTGATATGGCCAGCTACCATCACACGCCGTGTCAGCTGATGCGCGGCTTCAGTACTGCGCTGGACGTGTAGCACCACAGCTTCGAAACACATATACCGGGTGTCCAGCACTTTTGGGAACGAACTTCAACATAAAGTCAGGACCGTTAAACTATACATTTTTTTTACTAAATAAAGATTTGGTTTAAAATGCTTCGTTACAAAAGTTACTATGACTTTAAGTTTGAGAAATATTAACCTGACATTGATTGGTAAGGAGTAGCAAGGAATTGAAACGTGCACGTTAGGCAAAGAGTTTTATTATTAACACAAGAAGCAGACCAGTTACAACCGATGTCCAATATGGTGCCCATCTACTTCGATGCAAGCGGTCAAACGCCAATGCAATGAATGCCGGACGCGTTCGAATACTTCAGGAGTTTCATCAATTCTTGCCGATGCTTCAGTAATTCTACAATGAGGTCTTCTGCGGACTGAACCGGGGTTTAATACACCATGCTCTTAACATATCCCCATAGGTAAGAATCCAAGGGGGTCAAATCTGGAGATCTTGGCGGCCATGCAACGGGGCCTCCACGTCCAATCCAGCGATTTGGATATCGGGCATCCAATAACTGCCTAACATCAAGCGCGAAGTGTGAAGGAAACTCACTACATTGTCGTTGACACCTTTGCTTGCGCTGAACTGCTCAAGGATTTAAACAAACCCATCTTATTCCTTGCTGTCTTGTAAAACTCAGAATAGTGGATAAAGATTTTAAGTCGTTGTAACTTTTTAACGAAGCGTTTTAGACCACATCTTTATTTAGTAAAAAAATTTTTATTTTGACGGTCTTAACCTTATGTTAAAGTTTGTTCCCAAACGTGCCGGACACCGTGTATGAGTCCGTGGATCCGGCACTCGATATTATGAAATCATTTATTTATTTTTTGCTCATGGCGAAACTGAGCTCGTAGCGTTAATCTTTCGTTGAAGCATGGGTGAAGCCTGGAACATGATTTTTCATCTGCTGCACAGAAAGTGGTGGAAATAAGTACCTATTAGACATCCATAAAAATGCCAATAGCTTTTTAATTAGGCCACATTTTTCCATGAAAATTTGAGTGTTGCTTCTATATGGCACGAGAATGTGCATATCATCAGTTTCATGATAAATATTCAAAAAAAAAGTTGTGACCCTAAATACAGTTTTAAGGATAGAAATAGGTATACATAAAACACTTCTGAAAAATTAAGGCACTTTTGGAAAATTGATCTATCCGTTCTACTCCACACTGCCAAAAAAGAAAAAGTTCATATTCAGTTCGTAAATAACCCTAAGTGCCGTCATGATTCACCTTAACACAAGGAAACAGTGATAAAGCGGTAAATACAGCCTCTGTAGAATGCCACAAATTCCCCCTTACTGTTATCGAGAAAGGTCAAATTTTTGCTCACAACAAGGGTGGAAAATCCATTAGCTTCTTTGCAAACAAATATTCAGGTCCCGCACTGTTGTAACTTTCTGAAGGACGGGCAATCAAATGGGAAAACAAAACGACCAGGCCGTCCAACAAAAATTTCCAATGGTGCCAGGCGACGACTTTTTCGGGAGATGCCGTATCTACTGGTCAGTCGTGGTCAAGAAAATTGAAACAATCTCGAAACCTACTGATCACTTAAAAAAAAAAAGACGAGTTCGTCAACTGTTACACGACTCCCCAAGTTTAGTGTATCGAAACAGAAAAACTGCTCCTACAATAACTGCTCAGCAAAAGAGATTGCGTGTTGAATGGGCAAAGGTAATAGTTACATGGACGGTGGTAAATTTGGAAAATGAGACCTTTTCCGACGTAAAGAAGTTTAATTTGGAAGGACGTGACGGATCTCAGTACTACTGGTATGACACGAGGAAAGAAGAGCAACTGTTTTCACAAAGACAATTTGGAAGAGGATCAGTAACAATTTGGGGAGCCTTTTTTGCTCCTGGAAAAGCCAAGTTAGTAGTGATATGGAAGGTAGATAAAACTAACTCCGATCGATAGATTAGTGTGCTAGAAAAAAAGTCTTGTTTCATTTCTGAATGATGTACATGACAATAATGCAACTTCTCCAATGCAGCCATTCACATCTCAAAGCTAAAAAAATTAATTTGAAATGAAGAACGTTCAAGTTTTGAACTGGCCTGCCAAGTCTCCGGACTTGAACTTAATAGAAAATCTACGAGGAATTTTGTCACAGCGAGTTTACCATAATGGACGTCAATTTGTAGATAAAGGATCCCTAAAATACAAAGAAAAAATATTGGAATAAAATTCCCATTGAAACTCTTAAAAATCTCATTGATTCACTGCAGGACAGGTGTGTTGCAATACTGCAATCTAAAGGGAATACCTGCAGATACTAAATGTTGGCTAATTTATTCAAAATACAGATAACCACAAGTGTTTTATACTTATTTCCACCCTTAAAACAGTATTTTTGGTCGCAACTTTTTTCTGGAAACTTATCATGCAACTGATTATGTACACTGATTCTCATGCCATTGCGGCAGCAACAGTCAAATTTTCATGGAAAAACGTGGCATAATTACGAAATTATTAGCATTTTTAAAGGATGTCATATTTATTTTCATCACTTTATTTAGATTAGAGTAGATAGGCGGCAGTAGACGAACCAAGAGGCCCATGCCCACAAAGAGATTTCTTAGTGGTTACAATACGTGAGTCACTGTTCTTGGGTGTTGATTTGCCGCGACCAAGGATGCGTTGTCAAAGTAACTATGAACGCCACAGCAGCAGGAGTAACGCAGATCCTTCCGAATCCCTTACAGGAGGCATACTGACGGGCCATAGCCCATAGGGTGTCAGGGCCCTTTTAGACGTGATGCAATTTGTGTCATTGCTGGGATTTGGTATTTTTTTTTTGTACCGTCGGTATCAGTATTCGGTAGATAAAAATGGGTCGTTAGGTTCGGTATTTTGGTAGCTTTTCAAAAAAAAATCTACCTACTGACTCGGGACATATTAAAAACTCCTTGTATATATAGAAACACCTTTAAAGCCTATTAATACATTCTAGAGCCCAATGTCACCATGTGGAATGGTTAAGCTCTGAGAGGACTGATTGCCATGGTCATGCCGCCTTCGACTTCGCGAGTGCCTCTGGTTGTGAGCAATTGGTTGAAGGTCCTACCCATTTGTTAGGAGGTGTCCTTGACCTGCTGATGACTGATGTTTCTGATC
>LQNS02277998.1:13323458-13339486 GCA_001587735.2 Parhyale hawaiensis
CATCTGTGTTTGCTTGACAAAGTGGTTCGTCGATGTGCGTTCATGCTGGGTGGTGTTGTGCCCTGTGATCTGGCGCATCGTCGCAGAGTTGGTGGGGTCTGTTTTTTGTATAAAATCTGTAACTGCCCCAGTCATCCACTGTCTGAGTTTCTTCCGGATCCATTTTTTCGGGTGAGGTATACTCGGCGGACTCGTGCTCTTCATGAGTTTGCCTTGGAACCGTTACGATGCCGTAGGGCCAGTATTCCCGTTCGTTTTTTCCATCGTGTGTGGATGTTTGGAATGGTCTTGATGGCTCTGTCTTTGCTGGTGCTGGTATTGGCAGCTTTTAAACGATCTGTACACAGAGCTATTCTGTGATCTCGGTTCTTCTTTTTTTCATTCGTTTTCTCCACCCGCTGGGCTGGTTGCATGGGGGTTTGTTAACCTCATGGAGTTTCTCCGTTCCGACGTCGCCAGTCTGGTGTGATTTAATAATAATAATAATAATGAACACCTATTTCAAGCCTTTAACTACATCATCCACTGGCAGTTCACGCCCCACTAATCTCGGAAGCACGTGACAGTTGAGCGAGCGAAACATTATGACAAACTACGCCCATTTCTCAAAGCACAACGCCTCTTCTCCCCATGAAGTGCAATACAGTGTGAAAAAGCTCAACTGAACGAAAATCAAGAGGATTTTCGTACGTCTTCCAAGAAGGACTGTGGGTCATAGAGGGCTAAGAAGAATCGTTTGTCGACACCGAAAATTTAAATCTACCGAAGAAAGTCATTCTGTAGATCCATTCAGCAGCGATAGAAGATTCGGTAGTTCGGTAGATGAAGCTACTGCCGGTACTACCGAAATGTCGAATTTCATTTCGTAATCCCATCTCTGTTGTACATACGTCGCATGAATGTCGCAGTGAAGGGCATAGTGTTCAGACAGGCAGTTACAGGCATGCAGTCATGGTGCGACTTCAGCACTACAGGGCTGCCAGAATTGGAGCCTTAGTATCAAGCATGGTACTATTTGAGTTAGGTTACTCTCAAAATATTAGTAACGTTCTCAGTTCATCTTCACATTGGTATCATTTACTTAAAATATATGGCAGCTTGGTATTATTTACGAAGAGTTTATTTGAATTTTTACGTTAATTTGGACTTATTTTGTACGTTTTGTCGTCTTTTCGTGCCTTTCTGTCCACACTTTTACACCTGAACGTGGCTGATACACAACAGGGAGTTGCCTGATACGAATTCTAGCGCGACATAGCGAAAATGTATCACGTTTAAAAGGGCCTTTCGGATCGTTAGGTTCACTCAGGCCATATTATGTGGAGCACCACCTCTAGGAGGGCCTAGATGTTAGGTTGGGACGTCCTTGCTTTGTGTCTTCTCGGCTTAATTCTATGCTCTTTCTCCTATATAGTGATAGTAAATTAATCTGTCCCTCATTCTCACCTTTCTGTTAGCAGATACTCTATGTATTGATTGGTATACGTATATAGATTGTACAATCGAAGGTGCAGTATTAATATCAATTGCTTAATGCTATTCGCCACTTTATTCTTTATATTTTTGGTGATAATCTCAAACACGTTATCTTCAAACAGGTTTCAAAATCAATGGCTTAAAGCTTGAAGGATTAAGATTAATAGCTGAAATCTCATACTGCAATGCAGAACCAAAATAATGCAGGTATTTAAAACAAACGTTAGCTCAACGGTACTCAATTGTCGTGTAAATAATGCCTCCATCGTTTTTAAATCATGGCAGCTGTTAAGTTGTTCCACGGTTCTGTCAGTCACGACGAACTAACTTTAAATAACAACGTTAATCTAAAGCCACTAAGCTTACTTCCACTAACTTTTAAGCCTACTCGGTGGTAACTGCTTTAGCATTGGCCAAGCTATTAATTAGGATGCATCTCTAAAGCGTCAGTGAATGTATTATACATGTCTTTCTGTATCCCAGCTTAATCGGAGGAACAGTCTTTTATTAAATAATAATAACTATGTTCATTTATTATCTCGCATGTTATCTCGCATACACTTAACGAGGTTTTCTGAGGCCTTACTTCTAGAATTTTCAAGAACTGGTAGAGTGATGAGCAGGAAACGCAGTCAGTGCTGAAGGTTAATTTCGGATCCATCGCCGTGCTTCGCATTGCCTTTCGGTGCTGGAGTGCTCCATAGAGTGTAAATTTGTAGCGTACTGGCCGCGAATCGAACCCGGGTCTCCCTTGGTGCGATGCCGCGCTGCTGTCACTTCATGCAATGCCCGTCATGGAAGCGGACCTCTCTCCCTAAAAGAGGTTTAGTAGAGCGAGGGAACGCGACCGATTTTCGACTGGCAAACGAGCCAACTAATATTTTCCGGCGTGGCGAATTTCTGGTGACGTGTTTTACGACAAAAGTATCTTCTCTAATCAACTTAAAAAATGCCTTAGGCGCAGTTTTGTCAGGAATATTGGCAGGGGAAAGCTTATAAAGTAGATATTCTGACCGATAGGCACCGTAAACTTTGTAAAAAAACAAAAAACAAATATCATTTATTATCATCTATAGTCTTTCATTGCTTCTCCGTCCAGGCCCACCGCTACAGCTTTGCAGCCATTCATCGTACAAGCATATTGGCGTGCTTCGATTCCCGCCTGCACACGCTTACACTATAATTTATATATGTTTGTTTGCAGTTTTATATGGAAGAAACTTTCAAAAGCTCCAATACAGTATTGCAGTACATATGTGTGGCCAGTCAGCCGTGCGGCAGCCTTGTAGGAAATTTGAGCATCGTCGCCGAGCCTTGTCCTCCCATCTTCTTAGGAAGCATCCTGGCTCGTGTGCTTCTGATTCGCTTAGTCTCCCCGCGGCGTGGTAGTGACGGGCATATTTGGTCACCGTGATGCAGAATTTAAGTTATTATAGAAGGAAAGATCCACAGCTAGGGTGGCCGCAGACACGAAAGTAGAGCGAGGTCTCCCAGGCACGTGTTTGAGCCCCCGCCGCTCTATATCTAGCCAAACTCTTTGGCTCAACCTTTGATCTCTGAGAGACAAAATTTATTGGATTTTTCAAAGCAATCTAGCCGTGACTTACTAACAAGAACAAGGTACACTTCCTATCCCATGGAATAATAGGGCAGGCTTCCCCTTAGTCCCAAATAATATGAACAGCTTCTCAAGAGCCATCTTGATATAAATGACAACGGGCGTCATCGGGATTGTGAACTAGTTACCCCCTAAAGCAATTTTGTCCAAACTGGGGTCCGCGTACCCCTGGGGGTACGCAACATAGTTCATCAGGGTACGTGATCAAACAAGGAACACACACACAAAACCGAAACCAAGTAATTTTCAAGTAATTTGTTATTAAATCATTCCTATTATTGGTGTAGTAAATTTGAATTTATCGACCGGCTCTCCTGTAATGCAGCATTTTCCTAATTAATATACTATTTGTATGATCATCCTAAATAAAACTAAGTTTGGTCAGGCATGGTAAGCAGGGGGGGGGGGTAGGTAATAAAGGATACAATCGACGAAAATGTCTAGACAACACTGCCCTAAAGGATATTTCAAACAATACTACTGTATTAATAAAATTGAAAGCCCATGGCGTACAGGGAGACTATTCAAGCTGGATCCGAGAGCATGGATCACTTGTCGGCTACAGCGAGTGAAGCTGCAAGGAGAGAAGAACCTCTGGACGCCAGTCTCATCTGATATCCTGCAAGGTAGCGTGCTTGGTCCCCTTCTGTCCATAATTTGTATCAGTGATCTTGATCTTAACATCCGCAGTAAAATCGGTAAACTTACACATTACTCCAAACTATGCCATCTTGCCAGGAATAGAATTGAGCTCCAACACGACCTAGACCGCCTCATGGCATGGTCCGAATATAAAGAAGAGGAGCTTTAATGTCAACTAATGTTCAGTTATGCATGTTAAGGCGCACCTGGAAAACCCCTTGGCGCAATTGGAAATGAACGGGATAGCACTAGCAGCTGTCACCTGAACGTGACCTGGGATTCACCGTCACATATATTCTACAACACAGTCGTGAAGTTAAAAAGAGTGTCACGAGGGCAAGCAGAGATTGGGATACATTACCAAGTATTTTGAGTATAAGTCTAAAGACATTATCATCCCTTTGTACAAAGCACTAGTGCACCCGTATTTATTAGCATTAGCGGTTCAGTTCCGGTCGCCGCATAAGTGCAAAGATATCAATAAAATGAAAAGATTCCAAGACAAATTAACAAAGTTGATACCTTGGCTATGAAACAAGTCATGCGAATGTCGTCTACAGGAAGTGGGACTCATCTCTCTCGAACACAGAAATGAGGGCTGAGGGGAGGGCAACTAATAGAAACATTCAAGTATTTGCATAGATCCAACGACGTGCCTATAGCGGAATTCTTTGACAGAAACATTAACGATCGTTTGTGAAACAACGGCCAAAAATAAAAATCGAAAAGCTACTCTCAGGCAGCAGTTTTTCCCGTACTTCACAGTGAACATTTCGAAGAAACTTCCCACGGAAGTAGTCAGTGCAGAGCCAGTCAATGGATGTGAAAATAGTCTCGACAACTATTGGGAGCATCATCCTACACAGTTATGAACTCTTCCAGAAGTACCAAAATCTTCATGGCCGAAGCTTCTGAGCTACCGTAAGCCATTACATTTCATGTCACAAGTAACTTAACATCTCCGAGCGCTCCGGTTCTGTAGCACTTAATAATTGTGCTAGCACGATTTACTCATTGCCCGAGTTTATATTTTTTTCATCTTTTGCTCTTATTCCTCAGAAGTCTCCGTAATTCTGATTTAATGGCGATAGCTCAAAGAGGACCATAGCGTGAGTCCCGGCAGCTCTCTGGGAATGGGCCTGCTGATCCGTCTACTGCCAGCTACCTATTCTATTCCTACTAGAAACAGACATTTTATTTGGACCTATTATACGGTTAATGGTTAGGCACGGAGAGGCAATTTTTTGCTTGATAATTATAATGTTGACATTCAAAGTTGCTGTTGTGCTGGTGCTTAGTGGAAGCCTTTCGAAGTAATTTAACTAATACGCGAACACGCCAGGCAGAAAAATTTTAAGGTAAATGCTTAAATATAGTGCGACCGACACCACAGTCTAAACTAAATATCTTTTTTAAAATCCATTGTTTTTAAAACGTTTCCTCAGAGTTTGCCACACAACTGAAAAGATTATAGCAGCACTTGATTAAGTTTCGTATTTGATTCACTAGTGCACAGTTTCTAGTATTTCTCGGTATCACCTTTGAAGTAAATCAATTCAACAGTCTAGTGAGGCTACACATAAACTGAGTCGTTCTGCCAAGTCTTGACGATGAAGGGAAACATGCTATTATTATCATCAAGAACATGGATAAAGGAACATTCTTTGAGGCTATTGCAAAATTCAAGGCCGCCATACGGAGCTAAGATAAGTCAACTTTTTGTAGGACCCTTCACCTCGTAAGACGACGAGGTAGCCGAGATTTGAGAACAAAAGCAAGCGTCAAGTAATGAAACAACCAGGAAATACTGGTAACGGTACATTTACAACGAGGAAGCGTATCCTTAACTCAACATAAAAAATCACGCCTTCAATGACAAATAAGAAGGCTTGAATGGGCTAGAAAATCCATATCAGATTAGATTAGATAGGCGGCAGTAACGAACCAATAGGCCCATTTCCACAGAGATTTCGGAACCTACGCCCCGGCCCTCTATGAGTTATTGCCATTATGTTGGTAGGATATATAGGACTGGAGAAAAGAAAATGAAGAGAGAGAAAAAAAGGGGGAAGAATCCCAGCGAAGAGACGATCATGAATGCAGGCAAGCACGATCAAGAGCCGCTGATATGCGGAGCTTAGAGATGTCAGGCAGTGTAGTTGGAGCGGGAGAGAGAAGAAGACGGATTAAGGTTTCCTAGGAAGCTTTGGCCGTTAACAGCTTGCAACTCCTAGAGAAGGAGTTCTTAGCTGTGGAGGATATCTCTCCCAATGTATGTCAAGACGATTTTTAAACGCGTTGACTGCCTCCGCACTAACAACGTCGACGGGGAGTCTATTCCGATGCTTACTATGAAATACAGAAAGAACTACTGACTTAAGGTCGTTCTTCGAGCTTTATGCTTGAGTTTTTGACCGTTATTTCGCAAGCGATCATTAAGGTCTTTTTCAAAGAGTCCCGTAGTAGGTACGTCGTTGAAGCCATTCAAATACTTGAATGTTTCTCTTAGTTGCCCCTGAGTCGCCTTTGCTAGAGAGAGATCAGAGCCAGTTCTTCTAGGCGACATTCATACGGCTTATTTCGCCATTGAGGTATCAATTTCATAGCTCTGCGTTGGACTCTTTCCATGTTATCGATATCTTTACACAGATGAGGCGACCAGAATTGTACAGCAAATTCTAAGTGTGGCCGCACTAATGCCTTGTACAAGGGAATGGTGATGTCCCTGGACTTGTATTCCAAATTTCTGGTGATGAATCCCAATACTATGCTTGCCAATTTCACACTCATGTCAACTTGCTGACTGTGTTGTAGTTTGTTTGTAATAGTGATTCCCAAGTCACGTTCTTGGGTGACAGCATTCAATACCATAATTTTCAATGGGGTTGAAAGGTTCACCAGCCCTCTGTGCATTACTGTGCATTTGTCGACATTAAAGCTCATCTGCCACGTTGTGCTTCATTCCATGAGGTGGTCAAGGTCTTATTGGAGCTTTGCTCTTTTCGTGCCAGGATGACATAGTTTATTATCATCCGCAAATTTACTGATTTTACTACAGATGTTAAGATCGATATCGTTGATGTAAATTGAGAACTGAAGCGAGCCAAGCACGCTACCTTGTGGAACCCCTGATGATACCTGAGTCCAGGCGCTCGTCTCTTCTTCAAACTTGACATGAAGTATGGCACTGTCCACGGATGATACACCCGGCATCCTTTATAGCTCTGATGAATGATCCAAAGGCTGGATTAACTATAGTGTTAAGTCACAAAATAAAACCATTTCGTCACCAGCAAGGCGTGGAGGCCAAATCAGAGATAACCATTTAATCGGTCCACAGAGGATTCCCAACGGCGCAATGTTGATGCAGGTCCCTTCAGCAAATTCCGTAGGATGCCCTCTTCCCTTGGGTTGAAGGTTAACGGTTACCATCAAGGAAACAGATCGTGTTCATGCAGGATAGTGCTCGACTTCGTTCAGCCAAAGCAGCTAAGCAACACCTTGCCACTAAAGAGTTCATGGCCAACAATTAAATGGTGAGGCGTAAAGTTCTCTAGATGTGAGCTTGCTTGGGAATTTATGACTAGGGGCAAGCGAGAAATATATGTTGACGGACGTCAATATATGTAGGAACAAACATTAGGGTAGGCCACAGAGCTGTTTCGTAATCTATTTCAACTGCAACTGTAAAATTGAGAGATTTGCCTAACCTATTTTAAAGTTATTACGGTAATAGTAATGGACGTGAAGCAAAGACAAGGTCAACTTGACCGTACCCCTCCTGAGGAAGCTGTTCGTGCAGCGGATTATATAGGCCAATTTGCCTTGAGACCTATGGTGCCGTCGGTGGAAGGCTCTTATGCAACGATCCGTACTTCCCCTACCTTCCACATTTCTGGGAAAGGTAAGTACCCCCACGGCAGCTGTGCAGAGATCAAATCAAGCGCCGCATGCATGAGTTCACTTGTCACGGTCGACATTCGAAGCTGCAGCGGTCAGTGTCAAGAACTCAGTACTCTAGGCTGCCGTTACCGTGAGTGTAAATTGGGAAATCAATTTCATAATTTTTTTAATATTCCTCTATTACACAAAATTTACGGATTATATTAATAATTGTTTTAATTCCGCATTAGCGATATTCACACTGAAATTTTTGGAAAGTTGTTATATCGAGGATGAATGAAAATAATGTCCTAACAAACCTTTTTTCTTTCCATGTTAAAACCACTCTTGTCCCCAACTTCATACCTCTTTCGCTTGTGATGCATGATAATTATTTTATTTATACAACCTGCCCAACAGTATATTCCTATACCAAGTTTGCATGATTAAGTCGCGCATTGCAAAAGCAACAGTAAAAATATTGCACGACGTAGGGGACCATTGATATAGGTGAAAATCATGACTGCTACAGATATGGGTAGAACATTCGAGCACCTAAGCCAACACAGAACCACACTCACCTGCTGTAGGTGAAGATCATGACGGCCACAGGCAGGAAGTACTGCAGACACATGAGCATCACTGCGTAACTTTGCCGCAAGTTCTGCTTGTCTGCGGGCCAAACTTCGCTGCACACCGACGCGTTGTGGTGCTTGTGGTAGCCCTCCTCTGCGGAGAGCAAACGCGAGTGTCGGTCATTCACTGCAAGTACTGATCGGTTTGAAGATAATTAACCGACGTATTCTCTTGGGCAGTTCATATACAAACAGTAGTGGCCAAATGACAAGGAACGAAACAAAAAGTTTCATTTTTTTTTATTGGAAATGTTTTGCATATAGATTTATAAAACTTTCTCAAAATGAACTTGGAAAATATATATAATTGAATTACATATAAGGATTGCACATTTGTCTTTAACCATAAATAAATATTCATTCCAAAAATAAAAATGCACGGGAATGTTGCAGTTCAAAGACGCGTCGATATTTTGAAAACGAAGTGTCCAATCGAAAAAATTTTGGGGATGAAATGTGTTTAGAATACATTTTTACATACGCCATGCAAATTTCAAAACGCGAGGAGCACTAGAAATGTATATTCTCTAATTAATTATAAGTGGGTGTTGGCCATTTTTTTTTCCGACATTACGGCAGCGTCAGCCCCGGTAAAACGAACCGAACCTTACCTTGCCTTACCTAACCTAACTTTACCTAGCCTAACCTTACTTAACCGCATCTAACCTAACCTAACCTTACCCAACCTAACCTAAACTGATCGTTCTGAAATTTGCATGGCATATGTAAAATAGAATTGTAAACACTTTTCATTCATGGTAATTTTTCGATTGGACCCATCGTTTTCGAAATATCGACACGTCTCTAAGCTGCAAAAATGCCAAATGCTCACTTCCGCCAGGCAAACAATCAAGAAATGAAACACATCAGAAAGCCTTCTAATTGATTAATCATTGGCGTTAATATAAGAACAACGCCAACAAAAAATCAGCATTTAGTGAACTTTCACTTAGGTACTTTGGATAAGTTCAATACATCTTCGAATACAGGAGTTAATCAAGTTCTTACAAAAGTTACGAGTGATGCTTTCCCATTCTTCCTTCAGAGAACACCATAAATCATCAAGATTTTCAGGTTTTTTGTTGTGAATTTTTTCTCCGATCTTTCAGTCATTCTTAATTAAGGTATTTAAATCAAGACCCTGAGGTGGCCACTTGATTACAGCACTTCTTTTTTGCTTTGTGGCAAGGCAGATTATCTTACATAAAAATTAGGGCTCAGCAGTAGCACCATTACGTAAAAGTAGCTTGCTAGCGAAGTTTTTCAAAAAAACACAGGGATTAATTTTTCGAGGTGATATATCCACCACACCATTCCATTACCATCTCCAAACTTCACTGTCTTCCTTGTATACTTAAGAGATAAGCGTTCAACATATCTACGCCTGCCGTACTGATAGATTCGAATAAGTTGAATATAGATTCATCACTGACATGAATCATCATCTATTGTTCATCTGTTTCAACAGCATGCTCTGTGGCAAAGTGAAGACGGGCTGCGAGAAACACTTTTCTTAGAAACAGCCTTTCGCGTTTGCTCACAAACGACACAAACAGTTCTTTCTGACCTGCTTACGATACTACAGCAATTTTTTAAATTGACTTGCCTTCCGTATGATGAGCTAGCTTCAAGGAGCTTGAACTAGAATGAGCTGATTTCCTTCACGAGTCGAAGCTTTACGTGTTCTTGCCGCCAGATTGTTTGAAAATAGCTCCAAAAACTTATGACACTTCGTCTTGTAGAAATAAAAATATCAATGCAGTTGTGTAAAAAATACACAATTTGAATGTTATTACAGTGATCGGGATAACTGAATAGTGTCCTTCAAATTTTGGCCAGGGCAAAATGTGCATTTTGGTTATAAAGTGGACTGTTTTACAGTTAATAAAATCTTAGTACGTTAATCAAACCTATACGTTCCAAGTAAATTTTGAGAAATTTTATATTTTTACATGCAAAACATATCACGTAATAAATATTTAACAGTTTGTGGTTGCTGATCTGTATTGCTGATCCTTGTATTTCGACCACTACTATGTAACATCAAATATCTTTGACAGACATCTAAAGTGTATTTAGCGCAAAGGTTTTGCTAAAAATAAATATCGAAAGAAATTGGAGAGTGTTTTTAGAATAATCAGTATACAGGGACGTGTACAATCACACTCAAATGTATACCACATATATAATTGTACAGTGGGTGCGGCTTTATCATGCAAATCGTATTTTTGTAATAAAAAATATGTTCTTCAAGTTTTTCTGTCGACACTTTGATGCAACTCGTTTAATCAAGGTAATTGTTTCCTTTTCAGGCGGAATACGTTGCAATATTCAGTTCAATAATCTTGTTTTTAAGAAAATTGAAATCAGAGGTGTTTGTAGGTGTCCGGCTTGATTTTGCAAGTGCTCAAAAATGGTGAAAAAACTTGATTAACTGATTCTGATCGACTGGAAATCACATCAATGCTTGGCAAGGGAATGACTACCATCGAAATATCCTAGAAAATGAATAGAGATGTTCGAACGATCAAACCATATGTAATAAATGGTAAGACCTGTAGGAAAATACATGAAAGAGCTCATTTAAGGAAACTTACCGACAGGGATAGGCGGCAAATTGCCAGGGAGATGGTTAGAACACCTTATTCTACTAGCTAATAAATTTTGATGCAGCTAGAGTACCGTAAATGGGAAAACCTCCGAGGTGTGAGACGCTGAGGAGCCTTGGAAAAGTGAAGAACCCGGCTAAAAAACCGCTACAGAGCAAAATTCACATGGAAAAGCGAGTTAAATGGGCTGAAAAATATGTAAAAATTAATTTCATCAATGTTGTTTCCATCGATGAATGCCGCGCCACGCTGGATGGGTAGACGGATGGTCGTCTGGTTGGGTATTGATAGGGCGCTCTATAAGAACCCGGATTCGCCGACAGCAACGCTGTGGAGGGGTAATGTTCTGAGCTAGAATCAAAGAAAATGAGATTATTGGACCGCTTAGGGTGCCAGAAGAGGTTAAATACATTCCAAGGGATACTGCCAGCTTCTTAAGATTTTTTTTTGGTTGGAAGACCAAACTTGGTTGGACAGAAAATCCCTAATATCTCAGCAGGATAATGCACCAGCGCACAAGCCCCATTGTACAAAGAGTTGGTTTTTGGATCATGGATTTAAAGAACGCAATCTGATGGTTTGGCACCCAACAGTCTCAATTTGAACCCCATTGAAAAATTTATGGGCCATCATTAAACGGAACATTAATGCTGATGGAAAGAAATGTAACAACTTCCATGCTCTCTGGAATGCAATTGAATGTGCCTGTGGGTCGACCAGGCTTTGCGAAGTGTTAACTCTGACTTTATCTGTCGACAAGCGTCTCCTGAAAATCCACCAAAAATGGAGGAGACTATATTAAGTACTGAGATGAAATGAAGACATTTTACTAGTTTTGTTTGCGTTACCCCCTAGTTTGTTGATTTATTTGTTAATTTTGATTTTATATTTGTTAATTAACAGCATTTGACACAGCAGTGACCATTATTTTTAGCTTTTGCAAAATGAAGCCGGACACCTAAAAACGCAGCGTTTTCTAATTTTCCTAAAAGCAGAGTAACTGAAGTGAATCTTGCTACGTACATATATCACCTAATAGTGAGGAGAATACATTACTAAATCTAATTACATCAAACTTTCGGCATTAAAATTTGATAAACAATTTTTATTGCATAAATACGATTTGCATAATCAAGCCGCACCCACTGTATATGTCGGTAAGAATGTTACAGAAAATCAATACGTGAGAGTAAAATATTTTCGATATGTGGTGTTTAGTTACTTGAGAACAGGTAGTAATTAACCAGGTGCAGTGGTTCCAGAACTAACTACCCTCTGAACAGCTGCTGCAAGATAACCAACCTCCTGATCAAGGTGTTTATGCTATGCATGTAGCGATACGGATGCTGTAGAGTCTGTAGACCTCACTCCTGACTTAACGAATATGTCATCTAAATAGTATACACATATTTATGTGAGTGTCAGTGTGCATGTGAGTATGTGTGTGAGAACAGGAAGGGATAATATTAGATTAAAGCTGCCAAAGTATCGCTTTGTCAACACAGCTAGCTACTGAGGTTACCGGAAATTCATAAAAAATAAAATATACCGAAACGAAAAAGAATGAAAAGATGACAACACAGGCTGGCTGAATTGCTTAGGCGATAGTTAGGTCTCAAACCTAATCTTCATAAATGTGGGAAGAAAATTTTAAGCACTTATGATTTATTACCAGTCGCTTTTGAATCATTATGAATGGGTGGATAATTTCTCCTAATAATGAAAGAGTTTTTAAATTTGCTGAGGATATATATTATAAATATATTCACCAAATAAAAAAAAACCTATCCTTATTTAAAATGATTTCGTTCATAGGCTACGCCAAAAAATCTTTATATAATTGAATGTCACTATTCAGTGATGTTTCACAAATTCAGTTTCTAAGAAAAATAGAGTACTTCCGAAAGCACAAAGCCCACTGCTACGGAAAACACAGGTAGACAAGTCACTCATGTGGCAAACATAATCTCCTAGCACAACAGTCGCATACGCACTAACCGGGACAAATGAATGCGGACACACAGACTTAAGGAAAATCTCCACGTTGTTCTCAATATAACATTTAAGATTGCGTTAGCTACAGTGGGCTGTAAAACAACAGTTGCTTGACGTTTTTCGTGTTAAACTGTGACAGATAATCTACAAATAGCTGCTATTATTTTGTTTTCAAACAGAGTACAGGTAAATCCCATAATTCACCTGATCTAAGTTCGTTGATACCTTTAATTCGTTCAAAATTTTGATACGATAGCTCCTCATTTGAACTCTACTCCTCAGTTTGTTCACATTGAAAATATAACGTTTTGTGCATATACCGTGTTAGGATATCGTGATACATGAGTATGTGTGTGTTAGGTTGTCTAATTTAATTTGTTAATTAATTGCCGCGTGATTTCTTAATTGCCGTGTCAAAAAAGAGAAATAATAACAATGATGAAAATAATTAATGCAGTTTTGTACCAAAATGTTTATCATAAATAATTACTCAGTTGGGAAACATACTAAGGACAACTCAACCCTGTTGTAAATCATTGACAAGTATTAATGGGAAGTTACCGCAGCAGAGGAGTGCTATGGCGAGGGCAGCAGCATATCGCTTACGCGAGGGAAGGTTAGGCCGAAGTAACGAACGACAGAAAGAACAGCTGCCTAGGTCTTGGGTATCTGTTTACGAGAAGAGACAACGGCGAGGGCTGTGGCAATGACAGCTTTGATTTAAAATTAATTGCTCCTGAACCAGAAAGATGCAGACGTGAACTTAACTCAAGTTACACTGGCCACACAACTAATGGTCCGTGAAAGGAACAACGAAGTAGATTCGTAACTGATATTTCTACGGAAAGGTCTATAGATTTTTTCTTCGTGGTTTTAGAAGAGAGAGCTTAAAGTAGGTGGGGCTTTTGAAATCGGGAAATAACCAACGAGGGATAGACTACATAGTTGGGCAGCCTCTTAAAAAATGGCATTGGATGGAGCAACACGAGGGTTGGTACTAATATATACTTAAGTTTGGGTACGAAGAGGATGAGCCGAGGGAGCGAAACTCGGGATGTTAAAATACGATTGGTTAGGATAAATTTTGGCACGATCCGAATGGCAACGTTCGCCTGGGGTTAGAAAAGAATTTTTGAGTCAGTTTAGGCCCGGTGCTCGTTTTTGCACCTTTTCGTCAGCTCCGGTCCCTGCGGGCCCGACTGAAGTGATAATATACAGTGGGTAGTGAATATTGAGTGAAACAGAGCGTTTCCCAGTCTTGGGAAATGTATTGTGCCTTTACTCCTACGCCTTGCAAAGGCGTCTGCTCAACCATCTACATACATTAGCTTACTCGTTAATTTACCCCAGCATGCAGAAATCTAGCATGATTACCTTGGAGAATTTTCGCCAATGGAAGTAGTAGCGAATTAAAGGCCATTTGACCCGTCATCTTTCGTCTATTGGACGCCATATGTGACTTCGATATCTGGCACCGTGCCACGAATCTTTGTTTTCGACTAGATCGGCATTTGGCCATCTTTTGCGAATTAGTGGGCCCGGGTGGCACTATCGTCTCTCACGACGATCTTGCGTTCACGTAAGCTTTCCTGCGCGCGCCACCACTAAAATAAACAGTACCTAGGCAAACCTAACCTAGCCTAACCTAACCTAACCTAGCCTAACCTAACCTAACCTACCCTTACCTAACCTCCTTACCTAACCTTCTAACCTAACCCAACCTAACCCAATCTAACCCAATCTAACCTTACCTAACCTTACCTAACCTTACCTAACCTTACCTAACCTTACCTAACGTTATCTAACGTTACCTTATGTTACCTAACGTTACCTAACATTACCTAACCTAACCCAATTTAATCAGCGATGCAGCGAGCAGCGCGGCGCACCAACTTGAACGCCGCTCACGCGCACACGATCTGCGTACACAAACACGCACACAAATCGTCATGAGAGACGATAGTGCGCCCGGGTTTCATCCAAAAAATGAGTATTCATCGGTAACGACCAGCGCAGTTAGCATCCAGCGGACCTTCATTTTGGCCCAGGGCACTTCAAGCATTATCAAAGTTTCATGATCGTGATTTGGCCTCGCTATGGGACTGGGCCCAATATTCCACCCACGGAATGTGAATTTCGACGAGCAGCAGCCAGTGCAGTGGCACTCTTGCAATGGTCTCTTACACTGTGTAATTGCATCAAAAGTTTTCCGACAATGTGAAGGTGGCCCTTTCCATGGAATGGGACAAGTGCATGAAGGTATAAAGGACAAGTGCAGTCGACAGCGTCAGAGTGAATGTACATCATTTTGCACCATTCTTCGTCACGCGCATCGGGACAGCTTTTTGGTTTCGTCAATTAAATAATTTTTTTAAGCTGCGGTTAGGCTCCAGCGTTTGCAGCTCTATCATCAATTCAGGAAATCATTGAAAAGATTTCGCGACACTCACCTACCACTCGAGGATGATGGACATAGGTAAGCACCGCTCAAGTGCGATAGGGAATGATAAGGGATTAGAAAATGTTGGAGAGTGTAAAATATTGCAGCAGAAAATCAACTGAAACTTTAGTTTTTTTTAACGTGAACAAAAAATGAAAAAGAAGGTATTATCTATCTATCTATCTATCTATCTATCTTCTTCACTTTTAGATAGGGAAGAAATTCGATGGATCTACTCACTACTCTGGCCTATCGTCTCTGTCATGGATTAGCCCTTTAATTCGATTGTATCTGTGACACGCACGTGGAACCTGCCCCTTGGTTGCAAGAACGGGCACGATAATTTAAAAGTTGCTCTGGAAAATACAACAGGAATACGTAACATATAAATCGAAATTGCATTCAGACTTCGTGTTGAATATTCGTTAGACAAGCATCGAATCTGTTGACAGTGAGCCGTATGGGCAGCTCCTTGACCGGTAGAAAAGGACGGCCGAATGGTGTGTGGTTTACGACCAGCTACATGAGTAAGCACAGACGATCGTGACTATTATTATATTCAGAAGTTTAAGTCTCCGTTTCCGCAACAAAGACGATGTCACAGAGAAAGAATGAAGGGACACGTAGTGTGATAATAGACACGTGGAACCCATGCACGAGGGTGTTCCCACACAGGATCAACGCGCATGGGAACAGCAAGTCGGGAAAGAAGAACAGATGGAAGAAAGATC
>LQNS02277998.1:13369763-13397813 GCA_001587735.2 Parhyale hawaiensis
GGACGATATCTCTAGATATTTTTAAACACACTTGCTCATAAGTTCTTATTTGATGACAAACTCTTGTATGATAGATATCTTTTGCCCCTGTTACCTCCGCACCACTATGCAATGAGAAGAATTAAATTTAATCTAATTGTCGTGACACTAAATGTAGAAAAAACAAGGCATAATATTTCAATTAGTGAAGTTGATAAATGAGACATCTGATGAATTACTGAGACCAATCTGAAAAAGGCATATAAAATTGCAGTTCTAAACCGTAATTAAGTTCTATTGGCCTCCATACTATGTTAGTTGAAGCTTTAAAGGTTAGAATAATTGTGTGTAATATACCCTTTCTTGTTTTCTGTTGATAGCTGTTTTGACATTTTTTGTAATCATTTTAGGTTCTGGAAGCACAGTAGCTCGAGCGACCATTTGTCTCGATTTGTTTTTATATGCTGACTGTGATGATGTTTTCATGAGAGCCATTTGACAAAGAAATTCCTAAGGAGTTTCAATGACAAAAGCATAAACTTCCCGACGCTAAGTCAGCCATGACTCTTACCCAGATCGTTCTTCGTATGCTTGTTTGTACCTTCCATTATTATTACTCCCAGTAGCTCACCAAATTTAACGGTCTTTACACCGAGTGATCACCATCTTTTTCTCCATTATGAAATGCTCTAAAGCGATAAAATATCTTCAAGATGAAAACCAAAAAGGAAGTTGGTGGCCTCCGCCTGCACAAGCTGATTTCTACTGTATATATAGGAATCAATAAGGCACACAGTCAATTAAGGATAAGATGTGATTCTGAATAGATAAATTAGCTGCTATTAAGTAGAAAAAAAAAACCTATCATAAAAATAAAATAAGCAAAATACACACGCGGGAGCTGTGCTGAAATATGCATATTTATTTTTCTAGTGTCCAACGTCGTCAGAAATAGAGTTACGTACAGTGCATAGCACAGCCATGTCAAAACTGTTTTATCTCTCGCTGCTGTCGTCGTCAGAACCAATATTCACAACAGCAATCATAGAAACAATATATGAATAAACGCTTCAATAGAATTGAGAGTATGCAATATGCCTCAAGGCCAACTTGATATTAAAATATAAAAAGATATTTTACAAAGCAGCGAGGTCAGTAATCAACTCATTGTTTGTATGACCTAAATTTGTTCAATCTTTTCGGTTGCGTGCAGTGCTCTGGATTTAATTCTGGGGCAGCTATCGCCGCATATTAATTTTCATGCAGGGGAATTATTCAAAGCTATAGGTTATGATAACCATTCAAATCTTTATGAAAGAAACAAACTCAACCTTTTCCAATGCAAGTTCCCATGTACGGTTATTTCAATACTGCAATTCTTACGAGAGCAGCTCTCGGCACCCAGTAGAGGGTTTACCCACTAGCCGAGGCTTATCAAGGTAAACCCTTTTCATACCCTGCTCCCTTACCCTTTCTTCAAGGAATCGCTTAGAGCAGCGGTTCCAAAACTTTGCTAGGCCTGGCACCCATGGAGAACTTCTTACATGTTCTCGCACCCCCTAAAAACTAAGTACCCATGTGATGATAACAGATTAAATTCATAGCTACTAACTTTTGCGCCATAAATTTAAGTTAATTTGTCAATGACTGAGAAGCACAACAGTATTTCGCACACCTGAAAAAGTCCTCCCGCAGCCCTAGGAGTATCATACACCTCAGTTTGGGAACCCTTGGTGTAAAACCTTCAACGAAGAGTGAATCATATGATATGCAACTATTAGAGTTATTTCCACGGCAGAGACAAGATGCAAGCTTCTGCTCATCACAGTCTTGTGTCATACGCTTTCACTTTACAGGGTGCGACTGCTCGGTTTCGTGCATTTAGACACAGTCGACCAGGCTTTGTACACCTGAATGTGTACAAATCCACTGGCCCAGATAACCTCTGTCCCTGTATTCTGCGGGGAATGGCTCCAGTAATCACAGCGCCACTGCTCGAAATATTCAATCGGTCTCTAAACATGGGAGAAGTTTTACAGGATTGAAAACTCTCCAACGTGTTCCCGATACAAAAAGGCAAAGGCTGCTTCAGACTGAGATTTACGTGACTCAGCGTCACGATTACGTAGGTCAGCTCCGCCCGCTGACACGAAGACACACCAGTATCTATGTTGCGCGAGTGACAGCTAGGGAGTCAAACTCTTTTTCGGCATGTTAAAAACAATGACTCTATAGTCGTGAGTGTCAGTTGCTGCCAACTGGCTGTCGTCTATGTACGAAGGTTCAATACGTAGGCTTGGAAGAGAGAAGAGACTAGCAGGGAAGAGACTAGCAGTGTTGAGGCAACTCGACTAATCAGACTGCGCAGTCGAGCCCGTGACTTCAATATGACGTCTATGAACACCGAGCACAATTCGTAAAATAACAATCTTTGTTGACTCAAACTGTTCATAATTAGATGTAATATTTAAAAGTCCACCGTTGCCACTCGCTATGGTGTAGAGATTGTAGTAGGGACTGGATTTTCGAATTTTTTATACGGTTTAATTTAACACCAACTGAAACCGTGAAGTGGCTACATGAACGGATTATTTGAGTTGCTCCCAGGGACAACGAAAGTTTTTGCGTGGGCACCAGGCTTTGTAGAAATATTCAAGAACTTGAAAGTTTTCAACAACGTACCCACAACGGTCCTTTTAGATTAGATTAGATAGGCGGCAGTAGACGAACCAACAGGCCCATTCTCAAAGAGACACCGAAACTTACGCCCCGGCCCTCTATGAGCTATTGCCATTATGTTAGTAGGATATAAAAGACTGGGGAAAAGAGAAGAAAAAATGATGAGATTGAAGAATCTCAGCAAAAGAGACGCTCATGAATGCACGCAATCACGATCAATAGCCGCTGATATGCGGAGTTAAAGATGTCACACAGTGCAGTTGGAGCGGAAGAGAGAAGAAGACGGATTAAGGAAGCCTCGGAGGCTTTGGCCGTTAAGAGTGTGCGACTATTGGAGGAGGAATCCTTAGCTTTGGGGATGTCTCTCCCAATGTATGTCAAGACGATTTTAAACGCGTTGACTAATTCCGCACTAACACCGTGGGAAGGGAGTCTATTCCATATGCTGACTATGAAATGCGGAAAGAACTGCTGACTTAAGGTCATTCTTCGAGCTTTATGGTTGAGTTTTTGACCGTTGTTTCGCAAGCGATCTTTGAGGTCTCTTTCAAAGAGTTTCGTTGCATGTACGTGGTTCAATCCATTCGAATACTTGAATGTTGCAATTAGATGCCCCTTGAGTCGTCTTTGTTCGAGAGAGATCAGACCAAGTTCCTTTAGGCGATATTCATACGGCTTGTTTCGCAGCTGTAGTATCAATTTCGTTGCTCTGCATTGGACTCTTTTCATGTTACCGATATCTTTGCACAGATGTGGCGACCAGAATGAACAGCAAATTCTAAGTGTGGGCGCACTAATGCATTGTACAAGGGAACGATGATGTCCTTGGACTTGCATTCAAAATTTCTGGTGATGAATCACAATGCTCTGCTAACCATTTTCACACTCATGTCAACTTGCTGACCGTGTCGTAGTTTGTTTGTAATAGTGATTCCCAAGTCACGTTGTTGGGTGACAGAAGCCAATTTCGTCCCATTCATTTTCAATGGAGTTGAAGGGTTCACGAGCCCTACGTGCATTACTGAGCATTTGTCGACATTAAACCTCATCTGCCACGTTGTGCTCCATTCCATGAGGTGGTCAATGTCTTATTGGAGCTCGGCTCTTTTCGTGGCAGGATGACATAGTTTTGTATCATCCACAAAATTTTGAGAGAGGGGTTAGTGATTACCTGCGAAACAACGACTACAACCTAATACATAAAGCTCGTAGAACTCTTCTAGGCCAGCAGTTCTTCCCGTATTTCATAGTGAATATTTGAAATAGGGTCCTATCCGAAATTGTCTGTTCAAAGACCATCCACGCGTTTATAAATAGCCTTGACAAACAGTGAGAGCGACACATTACGCAGCTACGAATATCTCCTCCAGGTGCCACAAACTCTTAACGGCAAAAGCTCCACAGGCCACCTTAATCCATTATATTTCCGTCCCAACTAACTTAACGTCTCCGAACTTCACCGATCCGCAGCAATGAAGCGTGCTTGCAAGATCATCTATGCCGAGTTTTTTCCCTTCATTTCTTCCTCATTGCTAAATGATACTATGAGTGATGACAACAGTTCATAGAAGGCCGGAGATTAAGTCTCGGATGCTCTCTTGGAATGACGCTGTGGGTCCGTCCACTGCCAACTATCTAATATAAACTGGGTAAATGCTCGCAGTCATGTCAGTCAACGTTGAAAGTGTCAATCGTAAAAATGTCTGGCATTTTATATACATACTTCGAACGAAGTAGTACTCCGAAAGCAGAACATTTTTTTTTTTTTCAAACATGCACATAAGCGCAGTCTATTATAGAGCTGTGAAGCGGAAACACAAGATAAAAGGGAGCCTAAGTCATGCAGTCATGCAGCCACCGTGACTGGGATCTAGCGTGATGCACGTAGTGTTACTACGACTAGGGGTATATACTTTCCATATCCCTATATTAAGTGAAGCTACAAAATGAAAACCTATATTATTGTTTCAAATGCGTAGTTTAAAACGTTTCCGCCCCTGGGGGAAAAACCGTTTAGCACAGCTGGAATTATGCTGAAATATGAAAAAAACATCACATTAAACATTGTATGTACGGAAGCTTACGCTCAAACTTTTAGCATAATTTGCATACAATATCAGCATCGCTAAATTATTACTGAAAATACAGCACTGTTGTGTGAAAAAAAAAATCCTCTTTGCCGTAATTTAACGTCATTATCTAGAAGATTACTAAGTGAAATGGTGGATGTCTTTACCATAGAGCACATTATTTCTAAATCCATTAAAATAACGTTTTTTCACTCTAATGACACAGATACTTTCAATTAAAAAGACAAATGAGAGAAATATGAATTATACAACGCATATATCCCAGCCTAATATATTCTTGAATATTTTTTGCATGCGTACTATAGCGATAGCCTAACAAGATCTGGGTGAAATTACTTTTTTCAAAGAGATACGTGGTTATAAAATCCACTATATAATAAAACACAGTTGTTGGTCGCTTGCTTGCTCCCATGCTCCCTCCAATGTTGGTCCGTCTCTCCGTCACGCAGTTAAGAGTTTAATAGAAAAAAATTCATGTACTGAAAAACAAGTTGAGATACCATACAATTTCAGCGCTTGGAGTACCGGTGACACATATAGCTCTGGATCCCCGGCCTCTGGATCCCGGGCTATGGATCCCCAACCTCTGGATCCTTAGCTCCTGGATCCCCGTTTTCATTGCTGAATATCGAAGACGTTGAATCCTCATGCTGAGCAGACGTCTTTTTATATTGAACTAGTGTACCCAAGGAGCTTCTAATGGGATGAGCAAACCCAAGCACTCTCTGGGCGAGTAAACACATGGCTTTGTCACGTGATCAAAGCTGGCGTTTGGAGTCCTTAAAGTGGCTGAAGTGGCGGTGGTCAGCACATATAATTAAGGAAGATACAGACAGGCAGCTCTTCAATATTTTTGCAAAGACAATCGTGTCTTAAGATTTATATCCCACTGCTCACCCTGTGACTTTCATCATCAGATGGTATATAGGATACAATTTTCTTTACATACTTCCATCCGCTCGGAATTTCGTTGATGGTTAATGGCTATAAAAATTTGAGCTCAGGACTCTTTCCTATATAGTCTGCGTGAGGCAATGCCGCTCTCCGATTGGATAGGCCACTCAGCCAGTTTAAGGGAAAAGTTTACTCGCAATGCTCCCATAGGATAAATAGAGAGGGTGCGCTCCTATCTATTAGAACCTCCTTGAGTGCACCAAACGCAACCTTTTTGTTGATTAAGTCATGAAAGTATGTTTTTTGAAAATATTTTACCATCCTATCGAAAAAGTTCACAATACTCCAAGTTTCACCATGTCCACAAAGTCCACGAAGTTCACCAAGTGCACAAAAGCAACCAAGTTGACAAAGGCCCGTGACCCACCTTCACTAATAACCCAAGGTTTGGCAAAAAAAAGTTGGGTGTCTCGGATTTTTTTCTTCAGTATTAGATAGGGGGAAAATAAGGCTTCAGACACACGGACGGACGGACAGACGGCTCTCTTATTATAGTATAGATTTACATCACAGCCAAAGTTCGACGCTAAAGGTTCAGCAATCAGTTGGTATCGGCAATATGGTGAGCCCTGGGCATTTCCAGTGAATTCTTTTGACTAAACTATTATTTTCTTAGTGCAACTTAACGCTTAACAAATTCCAAGCTGATATTCACTCCTTATCTTGCACGGGGATATTTTGCTGTCGCAAAACTCATGGTTGTACAGTTTGCGTTTCACTAATGGAAGATCAGGCCTGCAGGGATGAGACCTGTAATGCAGCAAAACCTATACTGGGAACCGGAACAATAAAAAGCACAAAAATCACAAAATGTTTGCCATCATCTTTAACGGCTGGGCCCTCTAGTACATCAAAAAACTTTGACTCGATTGAAAATAGCTATTTGCTTGTTATATTTCCTCATAAATATATTCTCTGACAAAAGTTGATAGGCTTCAAAGCTTCTGAATTCATTCTTCCAACTATTTTGCACTCCATTTCATACGAGAGCATTCTGAAAGCGCATACCTACGACAAGCTAGGCAATGATATGGAATAAACTAAAGGGGTTCAAAAACCTGGATTTCTATTCATTATCACCAACATTTGGTCACTCGTGCCTCTTGACAACGATGATAGTTGCTGTAAGTTTCTTCAAGATCCATCTGTCACTTTTCATTATGCTCTGACAAACACCAGGAAGAACATTAGTCAAATACAAAAACAGACAGACCAATCACTCTATTTGATCATTTCTGCTCTTCAAGACTTCTGACAATTTCCACAACTTTTATTAATATCAGAGGAATCTTCTAAAGACCGATCTACTCGATCGCTAGTCTTTTGAACGTGGTTACTGATCCACTCGTCCGGATGTGATACTGTGCCGTAGAAACAGGTAAAAAGTGTACCGTTTTCTGGGTTGCGTTTGACTCCAAATTTGAAGAGATATCTCCAACTTGCCTAGTGACAATTACTGAGAAACCGCTTTGACGGTCAACATTGATAACTTTTGTACGTAGTCTACGTACAGTTGTGTTAACAGTGACGCTACAATCCATACGGATGATTGGAGACCGGAAGTCGGCTTTGGCCATTGCATCATATCGATTTCGATGTCTTCAAGCTATTGCTAATTTCTCTTTAGTGGATTTATACTTTGGATCACTATCCATTTTAGGTAAACTAACTGCAGGCCGGTGCGATGCAACTCTTTACTAATGATTACGTCTTTGAAAAATTCGATTTCAACTGTTTTTTTATTAGCTTTCGAAAACTTTCTGACGTGTTATGAGAGAATTTTTCCCACAATAAGAATAATCAACGCTAACTGGTTTGTATGAATTATCCTTGGTCTTTCATATTTGCCGGTTTAGAACTTGGTTAAATTTCTTCGACAGTCTAATCATGTTTTCAGCTGCAATTATCGATTGATACGTAGATATGAATGTCATGCGATAGCCATCTCCAATGTTTCGACGATGGATGATGTACTGTATTTGCACAAGTCCTATGTGACGACATATTTAATTTACTCAATTTAATCAACAGATACTGCAGTGTTGATGGCGAGAGCTAGCACAAGACATTATCGCCTCGTTTAGTGCTGTGATTGTTCGAATGCATCACTGTATACTAATGGCGGACATAGTACTGGAGACATTTTTCATGGCACCTTACCTATGGAACAATTGAAGTTCTTCTGACTAGGTTCAGGTGGCGTTATGCACGCCGGTCATATCGTGTGTTGTTTCCTCACTGCACGTAAACGCTCACGGCTGGTTTGTCTGCCATTTCTAGTAGGCATGGATCTACAGTATTAAGTTTTAGAACATCACAGCTCCAATGCTCGTGGCATATTGACTATGACGGGGCATGTCATTGAACAGCCTTGCCCCCGGACGGCGAAGCTATTGGAATATTTCGTTGCAACCGCGTCGCTGCCATTTCTGTTAGAAACTCTGGCATTGGAAGTAAGACCCATACGTTTGCAGTGCCCGGCAACACTTAGTTCATTTACGTTCATAGCAATTTCTTCTAGAATTTTCTAAGCATGCATGATTGTGAAGCGCTCGAGTCGCCGTCGAACTGAGTACATTTGAATAGAAGCAAGTATTTCGTTACAGTTTCTTTCTTGCATGTATTGAGTTTAAGCAATAAGCGATTTCTGGATAGCCTCAATGTATTCAAATTCTCTTCGTTTGCTTGGTGGCCAAGGAATTGAACGGTACATTTATTCTATGCTATGCACTACTAGTTGTTACCATAAGGTGACTATAATGTCTGCCTCTGTCGTGCCGAAAAAGTTAGAAGCACCCGTCCGCTCTCTTTCTTTTCTACGGTTATAGCTATATATATTCTTATAATTCCGATAAAACGACATCTTTTAATATCCACACACTAGAATTTTTTTTTTAAATCTACGGGATTAACTCCCAGTATTTGACTATCTCGGAAAACTCCACGGGGCACTTCCTCCTTCTTCTCGATAGCATACGCGCGCTTAGATTCTATCATCCTCCACCACCAGCATCACCACCACCGACGACCACCCTAGTACAGAAGCCCTTCCACAATGAGCTCTTACCCCGAGAACCTTGTGGTCAGGAAGGCAAGGACTGGTTCGTCTAGTATACACTATTAAAAGTTAACAGGCCGTTAGGTGGCCTAGATTTTTGGTACCTCTATCGAGACGCCGGCCACTTAATAGGCCCTTTTGAAAGAATGTTGGCCATTTAATAGCCCGTATCGGTACCGGCGTCTCGAAAGAGGTACCAAATATCTGAGCCACCTAACGGCCTGTTGACTTCAAATAGTAAAAAAAAAGTATCAAAAATACCGTAGATTTCTGCAAATTTGGTCCAATTTTGAAGGAAAATAAGTCTACGTTGGAACGCACGCCCACTTCTCGACAGATAACGTCAAAAATTGTTTTCTGCTGCCACCATCCAGGTCGACCATCAACCCTAGTACAGCACTCGTTGCAATTAGCTTTTACCCCGCCAACCTTGTAGTTTAGGTAGTCAATGACTGATTCTGCTAGTGTTATAAGAAGTTTATTACATAGTGAATCAGTATATATACCTACAATACTTATTAATATTAGTAGAACCAGTCCTTGCCTTCCTAACCTATTAGGTTCTCGGAGAGGGTGTACCTCTATTAGGCCAAATAAATACATATATATATAGTCGCATAGTCTTCAAAATGCATTATACTGTATTTTTACTCCAAGATCCTTCGAATTATTTCTTTCTTTCGAATTCGTTTCCATCACTTCTTGTTTTGGAGTTTGATTCAATTAGAGAGGAATTTTCTCCTATCGTCACAGATAAAATGTTGCTTCGTGGAAGGTCATAATAGTTGTCTCAGGAGGCCCAGTTGATATTGGACAAGTCTATTGGGACACTACGAAGGTTTGACGTTGACTGTATTGCGGTCACTCTTTCTGTGTTGTCTGAAATCACAGAAGGAACCGAAAATATTAATTGGTGCAACATGTGATTGTTAATTAAGAGGAGACTTACCTGCCTTGTGAAATACCGCAGAGCACCGGCTGCCGTTTCGCTAAGCAGTAGTTGATTATTACATGCAGAGTTCTATTATACTCGAACCACCGTAACAGTAATTTAGGGGCGGGGCCGAATTGAACGCAGCAGTGCCAAATCTAATCTAATGACTAATGCACTTTGAGTATTCAAATATAAACATAAGTTTATAGATATTATAAAATTATTGAGGCAATCTATACTAATAATCTATAATTCCTTTACATGAATCTGACAATAAAGACTTAACATCTAACTACAGACCTATATGAACGCTGTTCATATTCAACAAAATTCTGGAAAATTTGATTCATTCACGTTTAATTCAAATCTTAAACACACACAATATTTTAAATAACGTCCCGTACGGGTTTAGAAATAGCAGGAACACAACGCATGCTATTCTTACCCTAGTTCATGATTTGTTACCGGCTTTTAAAGAAAAACGTACACCATTTGCTTATTTCTGGATTAAAAAAAAAGCCTTTGATACCTTCGACCATAAAATGCTACTGAGAAAGTTGTCCCATTACGGTATTAGGGAGGAATCCAACGAGTTGTGCGCAAGTTACCTGAAGAACCGAAAGCCATATGTAGTCCTTGATGAATGCAATTCCACTAAGAGCACTGTTAACCCTATCCGTTACCAATTTTTTTCAGCCGCTTGAGCGTCAAGACGGTACAAATTTGTATCGCCCACTAAAAATACTTATAACTTTATCAATATCAGAGTTTTTTCTTCATAGTCTCAAAAGTCATTTATTCAACAATTCTTTCGCCTATTAAATTTTAAAAAATGACTCAGAGTGGTTTTAATGTCAATTAAATTCGAATAAAAGAAAATATCTCCGGACAGTACAGGGTGAATACTCCGGCAGCACATCTGCCGAAATATTCATACTTTCACAAGCTGAACGTTTAATTGCTTCTATTTTTCATTTCTAGCCTTGTTGCTGTCTTTTAGTGATACTTTTGAAAGTTCATTTTGTGTAAAAAGAAAATCTACACGGAAATGTTATCATCTAATTTTCTGAAATATTTATATATATATATCTATTATTTTGGCTGTAATGTGTGGGTATATTTGAATTTTATTGATAGTCATGTTCAATTGAGAAAAGTCACGGAAGTTTGGGCGCTGAATATCACTGGGAGCAGAACTGTGAACGAAAAACGGTAGGGCGGTACAATTTTGTACCGTCTGGGAGCAGATAGGGTTAAAATAGGTGTGCCACAGGGCTCAGTTCTAGGTCCACTTTTATTCAAGATTTATATAAATGACATATGTTTTGATAGTGCTCGTTGTTTATTTTTCGCCGATGATGCTGTTTTTTATATTAATGACCTTTCATTACAGGCTGCGCTACAAAAAGTTCAAAGTTTTATCCATGATATTTCAGAATGACTTAGAGTTGACGCTTAGCACCGATAAAACTAAGCTGACGTTTTTTACTTCTACCCAAGCAAAAGAATTACCCTACCTATTTTTCGAAGGCACTAAGCTTGAAAGGGTGAAGTCGTTTAAATATCTTGGAGTCGAAATCGATGAATAGTTGAAATTCTGGCAACATGTAACTTCGCTATGCAACAAGCTGAGAAAGTCAAAAGGTATAATTTATTCATAGTCTCATTATTTACCGAAAGATGCGTTAATTACATTATATTATTCATTGTTTTACTCACAACTAATATATGGAATAATCATATGGGGTGGGGCCACTGATAATGTTTTAAAGAGTGTTAGAAAGATGATAAATGACGTTCTTAGAATCATATTACGAGTGAAACGTGATCAACATAATATACAGATTGTCCCTACGAACATTACGTATATATAAGAATCTAAATCTTCTGAAGTATGATGTCTACCGTTATGTCCTAATTAGATTTGTACGCCTGGCGATATCCGGTGAAAATAAATTTTATGAGTCATTTTAGAAATTTAGTTGTTGACCAGTATATCAATTTAGAAACAACCGTTTTAACTTGCCTAGGATAAGAATGGATATACTGTAGAGACGCAATCTGAATTATTTTAATGTGTTAAAATTTTTAATGATCTTCCAGAAGCCCTGATACAACCCATGTCCAGTAAATTATTTAAATGTAATGTAGTGAGTTAAAGATATACTGAGTAAACACCGTGTCCCCAATAAGCTGTACTAGCTTTTAGGGGCTTGTTTCTAGAGTTTAGTTATATTAATTAGGATTTTAAATTTGTTTGTACATGATTCAGAAACAATAACGGTGTAAGAACTCATTATCATTTCAACCTAGGTAAAAAGTGTTAATGCAGTACTAATAAAAAAACTCCAATGCAATGCCGTGTTGCTGTATTGCCGCATGGCAACAAAAAGTAAAACGACTAAAATAGAAGCACGGACGCAGGTATAAAAAATATGTTTTCGCTGACATTTCGCGCCTCGTTACTGCCTGCACTGCTGAGGCTGCTCCAAGAAGCTCATTAGTCTCCTGGAAGACGGCAACAATATCATCCACTGCACCTGCGCTCATCTCTTTTTCAAAGAATTGGGAATTAATCATCTAGTACAGAACGCCTTACTTGCGACACAAGACCAAAAAATTAATATTGGAGCGACACAGGAAGTCCTCGTTGTAGGTCATACTCGTTTTACTTATTTTTCACATTCAAAATTGATATTTCCAGCTATAATTTTATGTACTCTTGATTGACGGGTGCATGTATCAATGATCACTTCAGTGTCGCGTTAGGGCGCACGAGCTTTACGATGTGGAAAAATCAGTCTTCCCGCACCGCCTCAAGGCGAGTTCACATTAGCAATTTTCGTTGCCCTCACAGCCCGTCAGCCAACAAATGACGCCGCTACTTCGACGACTGACTGAACTACGTTGTGCGACGGCAGACTGCAGCAGGTTGTATTTTAGACGCCGTTGACGCGATCTTTGAGTGAGCTTCATGTTGTGAAACGCTGGAGCCATTTGCTTTTTGATAACTTGGGCACGGTCATGCAGGCGATCTGAGGTCCCTCTGGTGGAGTTCCCAGTACACCCCCCCCATAGGAGAATATTTCCCAGTCAAGTGTGGAGCCTAACGAGCGTGTCAACAACATTTTCACTGAACGACTGATAGGCTTAAGCGGAGCAAAAGTTGCTTACGTGAACTCGACTTACCGCTACATCGCCAGTATGAGTAAACAAGTGTGGATCTATACTGACTCCTGAAAGTTTCTGAATATCTAATGCTGAGTTATTATTTTCAAAATCATGTTTTGTACTGTTCCCTCCATCAATTCTATTTTGGCGACGACTATGATTGTGTTTTGATCAGCTCCCCCGGGGGACCTCATACATAAACTGCCTCAGTCCTGAGTGGTCCTTTGGCGCCACATTCCTTCGTGCACCTCTTTTGCTTCCTTCCATTTCCGTGCTCCAACTAATAACTGTCTGATCTGTTCTTTCTCTTTCCCGCATTGCGGTATCACTGCTTGTCCATTCAGTAGTGAGAACCTCCTTACACCATTGTGGAGGCTTGAAATCCACATATGGTTATAGTCGAAACCTTACTTTGCGGAGCGTACATTTCTGCTATCCTCTTTCTTTCTGCTACTTTTCTGGCTGTCTTGGCTTGGCCTTTTAATTTCTTTCCTTTTGGGACTGCTTCTTCAATAAGCTGTAGAGATGGCTTTAGCGTGATAATTTAATTACCTTTGCCAAGGATGTTACGTTTTTGTCGTGTTTGTCAGCAAGATAACTGAAAAAGTTATGAACGGATCTTTACGATATTTACAGGGATAGTTAGGCATGTTAACAGTAACAGATTATTAACTATTGGTGGAAATCATTTCATCTGTTTGTCTGCTTATTTTTTCGTATTGCCATAACTCAAAAAGTTATGGACGGATTTTCATGAAATTTACGAGTTGTAAGGTTTATTACGAAGAGTTAGAGACCACATTTTTGTAGTGATCTGTTTGTTCGCTAGTTTATCGCTGTGATTAATTTTATGATTGTTATCACAATAACTCAAAAAGTTATAAATGGATCTGTATGAAAATCGCAGGAGTTATTAGTATTGGTAATAGACATAATGATTAAATCTTGGTGCAGATCGGTTGGTCCGTTTGTGTGTTTGACTTGTGTTTGTCATAATGTTTGTTAGTAGCATAACTCAGAAAGGTATGAATGGGTCTTCAAGAAAATTGCAAAAACCGTTACACTGTTAAACGACACAAATGATTGCGATTAGATTTTGGTTCTAATGCAAAGATAATCATGATTTCAGAGTCAATTTTAATTTTTCATCGCCGTTGCTCGTTGCCTTGCTTGGCCGAGGTGTGAGCTCTCAGAATGCTTGAGTTTTTTATTATACTGAGTGGTTTAAAGCCTGCATTTCCAAAACAAAGCCGATATCACAGAGAAAGCGAGAAGGGACACACAGCATGTCAAAAGAATCGTAGCAGTAGCGTAGCTAGAGAACTCAGCACCCGGAGACAAAATCAATTTAGGCGCCCCTCCCCCTTCTTGAGAAAACATGTAATGGTGTGTTCGATATGCCTGAATGAGTCGTTGCCGATCTCTCTAGAAACGCTAGCAATATGTGCCTAACTCAGTGATACCCGTTTTTCAGGGGTTTGCGCTCCTCTTTTATTACTTTGCCCGTGCGCCAGGGCCGATCCGAGATGAAGCGACTATGCGACACAGTGACAAGAAAGACTTGAAGCAGAAAGATTACAGAAGGGAATAAGAGCTGCTCACAAGCGGGAGCGGGACAATGTGGAAACGGCAAGTCATAGAAGAGAGCAAGCATATCGATTATTGCGGAAAATTTTGCACGCACGGGTCCACTATAGTGTTTTCAATAAAATCTCTACTTTCTTTTTGTTTTCTCATAAGCTGTGTTGAAGTGTACGAGTAAAGCAGTGCACTTGATAGACTGCAGAGGGTTTCTTAGAGTTTCATCAAACCATGGAAAGCTATACAGGATTTTTGGATGAAATCTTAAAATTTTAATTCAACTGGTTACACGTTGTGATCCGTAAAGAACGTTTAATTAAAAAAGTAAACGAAAATCGCAAACGGACTATTGTGGTTGAACTCGGCTTGGTCTTCTGATGACATCACAGTTGGCCAATAAGCCAAGGGGGGGAGTCGAAGAAGCGCGCTGGGCTACCTGTACGTTGTTATACCATGGTCCAGTGTAGCGCAATACAACCTAATATCGGCCCAAGTGGCTATGACTGCTTCAGTCTGGCCAATCACAGACCGGGATCAGCGCCGGCTACCGCGCACTGAACTGTACGAGGACCTTCCAAAAGCCCAACAGCCATTATTATAACATCCACATAATCAACAATGAAATCAACCGCAGCATCTTTTGTTTCGAGCTCCTAGAACCGTCATCGTCTTCTGAAGATGACCACAGCCGTAGTTGACACGTTGCAAACATCGGCGACCTATTGCGCAGTCCAAGAAGTGAAAAGGCCTTAGTGACCCATTGTCAATGTGAAATTTTAATTTCCTACTGTAATAATTCCTCTGTATTGAATGAGACAAATAAATTCATATGGAGTTTCAATGAGAATGAAGAAATCAGATATTTCAGAGAACAGGAGAAAGTTAATAAATGTAACATTTACAAAGAACTTGCTTTTGCTTTTAAAAACACTTGCATTTATGTATGTCAGGTACAAGTCGTGAGGAGATGCTCAAGGTAGACATTAGTTATCAATTCATTTTCAGCACAGGAAAACTTACAAATTTAACATATTGCAAAGGTTTACCCCATTTTTATAATCATAGAAACCTCCGTAATAATTTTGCTATACTATGTCCATAGTCTCCATAAAAAACATGAAACCACTCGCATATTTCATTCAGGGCTGGCACTACCTACTCAACGCGGCACCTGCCGAAAATATGTTTATATCATTTTCAGATGCAGATATTTCAAAAACGAGCTTCCAGTCTTGCACCCCGTAATTGCTCACTTCTCCATCTGTCACAGTTGACTTTGACTTATAAACTTGAAGGCAACAAAATGGAGTCGAAAGCTGGCGCCGCTTGATTGCCTCGTTGCAATGTTTGCAAGGAAAAAAAATTGAGTTACAGACTATTCAAGAAGAAATGGAAAGTCCTAGAAGGCTGCTTCATACAGCGAAACTGTTATTATTTTCTAGCAAATTTATGATATCCTACTGATATGGTGCTAGAAGAACTAGGTAATGATACATTACCGAATTATTTCAGAGACATCAAGAGCGAAAGACGACCCTAATTAGTAACAAATTAGACCTTAACAACGTCGGCAACGGAGGTTACGCATTTTCGGTGTTTGCCTGTCCGTTTGTTTGTCAGCAACGTAACTTTAAAATTCATGAACGGTTCTTTATGAAATTCACAGGGGCTCACGTATGTGAGGAGGAACAGATGGTAACATTTGGTGAAAATCTGCTTAGCCGTTTGTTTGTCTATTTGTTTGTTCATTTTTCTGCTTTTTCGGCAACATAGCTTAAAAAATTACGAATGGAGCTTCATGATACCTGCAAGAAGTATTAGGGATATTAAAAAAAGCAAATGACCAACTTTTGGTGTGGATCTGCTCATCCGCTTGTGTTTTTTCTTTTTTATGTTTGTTTGTTTGTCTACATGAAATTTACAGGAACTACTAGAAATATCGCTAGGAGTAAGTGAATAGGTTTTGGCTATGATTAAAAAAAATCTTGGGTGCAGGACCAATGTAAATTTTTCATGAGCTTGTAACCTAGGGAGTACGCTCTAGCAATCGTCCTGAGCTGTTGATGGACGTCTACTGTGACTATGTGTGAGCAATGACTAGTATACTTATACCGTGATTACTTCGCCTTATGGAAGGCAGAAAGAATCCCCTTAGCAGAACCTACGAGAATAGTGCCGTACCCGGTTACCTTCCACCTGAGCGTAGAGATAGAGAATACTACCCAGCGAGTGAGTAAGTGAGAGTAGCCTGACGCGCTCAATATACGCCGACCGAGTATAGAAGAAACTGCACATAATACCGGACGTATACAATACGGTGGCCTCGTACAGAGGGATCGTGCATGAGCATTGGGCATAATTCGACGGTTGTCTACGCTCTCTGAGTGCGTCTCTATCTAGTTTCAGTTAGGACTCAGTCACCCAGTTTAAGAACATGTGCAGGATAGTACATAAAACGTTCAATAGGTAACTACATGAAAGATATATGTGCGTGTTTGTGTAGGAGCGCGAGTCAATAGAAACTGAAATAGATATAAGTAAATACATAATTCAGCCACCAGGTCACTAAATTGAAAGGTATTTTAAAGTCAACTTTAACTCCACCCTCCATTGGGAAGCCCACATGTACTGGTTCGTGTTGCAGATGTAGGCCAGCTACCCCCATAGGAGTAGGTACAGCTGTAGCCGACCACGGGTCGTAAAGAACTATGGCGCCGTAGCGGAAGGGTCAACGACCCGCGTCTCCTTATCCTCCCATTCCTGGTCAGGTAAGTGCCACCACATAGCTGTGCATCTCAAGTAAATTTGCTGACTCAGTACGCCGGATGCCATAAAGACCGCTCGGCTGGTTCGTCACTCGATCTCGACTTCTTTAGTACCGAGTGTTGCAGTAGAATCAGACACTTGACGTCAGTTGGATTCTGTACCAAGAGGTGCTGGAGAGAGAGGTGAAGCCCTGGATGGACAAGATTGCGGTCGGGCGTCCCTACCTCTTCCAGCAAGGCTCGGCTGTTGCACACTAGGCCAAACCGACCCAAGCTTGGCTGCTCAACGATGTTCCAGTTCCACACCATTTGGTCGCACGACGCGTGGTCACCCTCCTCACCTGACTGCAACCCTCTTGAATATTTCTTCTGGGGTGTAATTGAGGCCAAAGCCAACAAACGCGCAAACAACACAGTTGAGTATCTGAAGGTTGACATCGCGAAGGCATTTACCTCCATTGACAAAGACATAGTCGCCCGAGCACGTACATCACTTCGAGCCCATCTTGAAATGGTTGTAGCTGCTGGGAGCAGTTACATTGAAAAATAATGCAGTCTTCAACTTAAATTGTCGTTAAATAAAATTTCCGGCACCAGCAGATAAAACTTTTGTTTTTATTGCCTATTGCCTTTTCTTTTTGTCAAGTGTCGGATTTATCAGCTATACCACCCGGTATACAAGTCAAGCACGCATGGCCTGCTGCTGCCGTGGGTATAAGGCTATAAGCGTGATATTATGTAATGACCGTTTCGGCAAAAAGTAACGTTGCAATTTTAACTCCTTTCCTTATTACTAGTTAATAATTCTTGGACAGCTACTACACCAGCAACTGAAGCGTGAAAACGGATTTCTGGGATAATAACAATAAAAAAATCTCCGGATTTCATGGGAATTATTCTAATTACTCAGGATTCAAAATTGGCCTAAACTCGACCGCGATCCCGGAATGAAGAACCGAAATTCATCACCAAAATGTTAATCCCCTTTTATTCCTGACATACCTCACAGACCCTGTGAATTTAAGGAAGATATGGTCTTAACTTTTTGATTTAGGATAGTGACAGACAAAAAATAAAGAGACAGGTAAACAAACAGACATCATCACTGGCATCTAGGTTCGCGCGTTAGGTGAACGGGAAAGGTGAAATCAAGCCAGGGCCCATGTACAACATCCACTAATTGTCAGTCTAGACTGCACCAGTTGGTCCAGTTGCAATTTTATTATAGCTAAGCAATATTAATTTCAATTAGAACGTTGCAAAGTTAGCCCTAGTTGAAGCAACTTAGGTTTCCTCTCAACAGTAGCTTTTTAATCCAAAGGAAAACAATAGACAAAAAACTTCAGAATAAAGTAACACAACCTGGTAAAATACGGTTAAACGCTAGAGGGATGCCTTACCCTGTCCGAAAATTTACGTTTGGGCTTAATTTGCACGCTTTAGGCCGTATATCTCCGGAACCCGAATATTTTTCGGGTCAGACGAGGTGCCACCTGCCCTATTTTCAGGTAGGTTAGGGGAGGGCAGGTCTGGTTTTCCTAACCTGTTATAATTTCAATTTCGGTACAGTCAATTTTTGGTTGGTGGTGAGTCTGGGTTAGGATCCATTAAGGCCCATTTTCCTCTACGCAACTTTGTTACGCCAAACACTAGCGGTTCGTTCTTTCAGATATTCCCCGCACTCTTGGGAATTCATTCAAAACTACAAAATTACGATCGGTTTAGTTGCTTGATTTTTTTTCAGTCTTGCGCACTGGTTGCCGAACGAAATTTGATCTCCATGTTTTTTCTAAGCATTTCAGCGTCACAAGTACTTCCGAACTGGAAATTCGCATAGATCACTGTTCCGCGGCGCGCTGTTAAGTGTTATGCATAACACACACTGGGGATATATTCCGCCTAGAAAAAGATGCGTGCATGTGGAAGAGAAGCGCGTTACGAGACGTTGAGAGTACACATAGGGTTTTAGTCCTACCGGATGACCCTTTAGGGGGCATAGGATGGGCCATAGAGTTAGGTTCATTCGGTTCGCCCATCCTATGTTATGACCCCGGGGATGGGGGGGGGGCGGGCTCGTGTAGGTTACCAGAGCCATTAGCTTGCTCTTCGGGACGTCTGTCTTTCTTGCCCACTTTGCTTCCGTCCTGATTTGATACTCCAACTTGCTCATGCTTTATTCTGTTCTTCCTCTTCTTTCCTGACTTGCTGTTCCCATACGCGTTGATCCTGTGGCGGAACACCTTCGTGCATGGGTTCCCCGTTTCTATCAGCATACTATATGTCCCTTGCTCTTTCTTCTGTGATATCGTTCCGCTCGGAAACGGAGGCTTAAATCTCCTGACTATAACTAACTAACCTACTGGATGAAAAAGCGAGGGGCTCAGTGGTTACGATTGCTGACTCGCTCATTGTGAGGAGGTCGGACTTTCGACCCAAAGCCCGAAAGGAAAACTCTTTGATATTGGGGGATTTAGCGTCAGCGTTTCAATCATGCATTCATATTCCTGCGAAAGTCTGGCCTTTTCAATCAAGCGTTCCGTCTATAAGACGCCATAGCTCGGGCAACCTGAGGTTGGCTGCAGCTATACACTCCTCTGGGCCCTGGAGGGGATTATCTACAGCACGAAGCAGTGCATGAGTGTTTCTTTGTTGGGTGTGCGATCAAGTCTTCTGTACCATTACCTGCAATACTAACTGTAAGGTACCATCGATTGACACGGTAAAGTAGAGTTCAGCTAAATCTACAAAGCCTAACTTTTCCAGTACGTCGTCGCCGTTTCAATCGAATTTCAGGCGTTACCTTGATGGAAGGGAAACTTATTTCTGCTCCGGAAATGGTCTCTTAATTAAGCCTTGTTCGCACTTGGGATAGTATTTAGTCAAATGTTACGTAGCTACTTGTCACTTGACTAACTACTTACCAATACTCGTTCACACTATACTATATTTGAAGTGTGTACAGTGCATTAGTGGCTACTCCCTAATGAGGGGCCACTCCCTGCTGACTTGCCTGAAAAATAGAACAGAATGAATTTGGAATTTAGGGCAGTAGATTAGTAATTGACTAAACAACTTGACTAAAACCTTACTGTTCGGCACTTAACTACTTACCACTTGACTAAATACTATCCCAAGTGCGAACAACGCCTTAAGCCAGTCGGGTCGGCGCTAACAAATGCAGTACGATACCCAGTAGGGAAACGAACGTTTTGCCTAAAGTTCCAAGCAAATTGATGCTCGTTTCACTCGACATTACTCTGCCATTGGATATTAATTTTAAAATTACGAATTGCTTAGTAAGATTTGCCACGATTAGAAATATTGCGACTTAAGCTTAAGAAAACAGAAGCAATACACGCCTCCAACGTCAAGGAATTGGCTTGTCTCAAATGAATAGAAGTAGCGATGTATTATTCATGTCTATGTAGAAGGAAAATCATCTACAACTTCCAGTCTAGAGGGACACGTTAATTGCGTGCAATGTATATCCGAGATAATTCCTATATTTTCATTAAATTTTTCCACCTATAAACTTTTTTTTACCAAAATGAGATGATCTATAACAGGAGTATAAAGGGAATTGACTATTTTTTATTTACACCTGTCAACAGAAAAACCCGTTACCTTCTACGAGGAAAACATTCATTGCCGGGCAATCTATACTTCAGAGATACTATGAATTTCCACATATTTCATGCCATTCAAATTTAAGAAGTACAAGAATTTTTGTAGAAATTATTCATAGGACAGTCTTCACTACATGAATCTGTTGGAAGAAAAAGCTACGAGCTCCAACGAAGAAGACATTCATGGTGAGTATTTCTACATTAGATCGTGCTTGAATTTATATGACGCATAATAATTAGACTGAAATAACTACGTAGGATTTTATATAAAAATACGATCAAAATATAAATAAACCAGCGACGTCGGATGAAGAAGTCATTCAGTGTCGGGGAGGGAGTCTATTTTAGGGAGATTTTTCTCAGCGATATCGCCGAGCGCTCCGCGTTCATATTATAGCGACAATCTCGCCAGGCATTCGGCGTAATTGTCTCATTCCGTCGTGGGAAAAGAAAGACATCGCACTAGGCACAAAGATGATGACGACGACCCAGACTCATTGCATGCAAAAACAAAAAGTGTGGCGCATAATAAAAAAGTACAAAAAATTAAAAGTAAAGTGATAAAACTCGCACAAGAATAGAAATTATTACCTGCGCCAAGGAGGTTAATTTTTTTTTCTTTTTTGTCTGTCTGTAGTCATGATAACACAAAAAGTCATTGACGGATCTTTACAAAATTTACAGGGATTGTTAGGCATGTTAGGAAGGACAAATGGTTAACTTTTGGTAAAGAGCCGTTGAACTGCTTGATAGTTTGTCAGCCTCTTTTTTTTTTTTTTCTTGGTACCTTTATTCAAAAGTTATGGACAAATTTTCATGAAATCTGCAAAAATTGTCAAGTATGTTACGAAAAACGAATGGCTAAATTTTTGAGATGAATTGTTTGTTCATTCGCTTGTCCCTGTGTTGATTTTATGATTGTTAGTGATGTAAATTAAAATGTTATAAACGGACCTTCACGAAATTTACAAGAATCGTTCGAAGCGTTAACAGACATAAATGATTAATTTTGACGATGATCAGTTTGTTTGGGTGTTTGATTAATCTTTATCGGAAAATTTGTTTGCAAAATAACTCCAAAAGTTATGTACGGATACTTATAAAATTTGCATAAATAGTTAAAATATTAAAAAAAAAAACACGAACGACCATATTTTGGTGATGCTCGGACCCTGCGCATGTTCATCATAATGTAACTAAAAAATTACGGAAAGATAATATTATGAAATGTGTACATATTGCTAGAAACTACGAAAGACACAAATGACCAAATTTTGGTGGTGATCGGTTGGTCCGCTTGTGTCTTTGACTAATATTTTCTTAGTGTTTGTGAGAACATAACTGAGAAGTTTAAAGATAAATCTATAAAAAACTTACAGCAACTATTCTTACTCTCAAGAGACACAAATGAACAAATGTTGGTGAAGATAAAATGAAAATCCTGGTTTCAGAACCATTTTAATATTTTCATTAAAATTGCCTTACAAGGCGCAAGTATGCACTCTCAGAGAGCTCTAGTTATCACCCACGAACGAAGTGTAATTTGACATTCACCATATAATAAAACACGCTTGCTGGTCGGTTGCTACGAAGGAGGGAGAGAGGTTACAACCAGGCAGAGAGGCAGTGCGTCAATTCGCAAATTATCCTCTTTTAAGTACATGACTTTTTGTTCAACTCTATGGTATGTTAAAGTCGCGAACCCCATGGCCACTGTTTATATGCTCTGGATCTCCGGCCTCTGGATCTCCGGCCTCTGGATCCCCAGGCTCTGGATACCCAGGCTCTGGATCCCCGGGCTCTGGATCCCCGCTTTCATTGTTGAACTAGAGGGCCCAGCCGTCAAAAATGACGGCAGTAACTTTGTGATGAGGCTTTATGTTTTTCCGGTTTCAACTATAGGTTGTGCTGTTAAATAGGTCTCATCCCTGCAGACCCGATGTTCTATTACTGAAACGCAAGGTGTACTGACATGAGCTTTGAGAGAGCAATATATCCCCCTACAAGATAGGGCCCGAATATCAGTCTAGAATTGGCCAAACGTTATCCCTGCAGGCCTGATCTTCCATTAATAACATACAAGCTGTACAGCTATGGGTTCTGCGAGAGCAATTTATCTCTCGTGCAAAATAAGGCCTGAATATCAGTTTTGAATTGGCCAAACGTTGAGCAGTACTAAGAAAATATAGTTCAGTCAAAAGAATTCACCGAAAATAATCAGATCTTACGGTAACCCGGATACCAAGCGAGAGGTGAACCTCCAGCCTCGAAATTTGGCTGCAATGTAAATTAATTAATCCACTATATAATAAAACACAGTTGTTGGTCGCTTGCTTTCTCCCTCGCTCCCTTGCTTGCTCCAATGTTGGTCCGTCTCTCCGTCACGCAATTAAGAGTTTAATAGGAAAAAATTCATGTACTGAAGAGCAAGTTGAGATACCATACAATTTCAGCGCTTGGAGTACCGGTGACAAATATAGCTCTGGATCCCCGGCCTTTGGATCCCGAGCCCTGGATCCCCAGACTCTGGATCCTTAGCCTCGGGATCCCCGCTTTCATCGCTGAATGATATCGAAGTAATTGAATGTTCACGCTGAGCAGACGCCTTTTGTATTGAATTTACATCGCATCCAAATTTCAACGCTGGAGGTTCAACAATCAGTTGGTATCCATAATACGGTGAGCCCTGGGCATTTTTAGTGAATTCTTTTGACTGAACTATATTTTCTTAGTGTCACTTAACGCTGAATCAATTCCAAGCTGATATTCACTCCTTATCTCGCAGGGGGGATATTTTGCTATAGCAAAGCTCATGGTTGTACAGCTTGCGTTTCACTAATGGAAGATCAGACCTGCAGGGATGAGACCAATAATATAGCAAAACCTATACTGGGAACCGGAACAATAAAAAGCTCAATCACAATATTTTTGCCGTCATTTTTGACAGTTGGGCCCTCTAGTTCAATATAAAAAGGCGTCTGCTTAGCATGAAGTTTCAATTGCATCGAAGAGATTCAACTACAGAAAGAAAAAAGTGATTATGTACAAAAGAAACCAAAATTCCAACCAAGACTGAGCTTCTCGAACTGCTAAGAAGGAATTCAGCCAAAAGAATATGCGACATATCTTGGCTATGCCCGACAGGATCAAAAACTCTATCGAAGATACTGCTTTTCATCTACCACGCTCAGAAGACGAATCATTATCGTCATATCAAAAAGTACCAAGCTAGTTTCGAAAGTGAAGCGAGATTCAGAAAATGCAATATTAGACCATAACATTTCAGAAGCTATATTTGTCACCCTTACTCCAAGCGCTGAAATTGTATGGTACCTCAACTTGTTTTTTAGTACATAAATTTCCTCTTATTAAACTCTCAACTGCGTGACGGAGAGACGAACCATCATTGGAGCAAGAGAGGGAGCAAGCAAGCGACCAACAACTGTGTTTTATTATATAGTGGATGACATCGTAGTAGTTGAATCTTTACGCTGAGCCAAGGAGGTTCTAATAGAGAGGAGCGCACCCTCTCTATTTATCCTACGGGAGCGTTGCGAGTAAACTTTTCCCATAAACTGGCTGAGTGGCTTATCCAATCGAAGAGCGGATTGCCTCACGCAGCCTATATAGGAAGGAGTCCTAAGCTCAAATTTTTATAGCCATTAACCATCGACGAAATTCCGAGCGGATGGAAATATGTGAAGGAAACTTGTATCCTGTATACTATCTGATGATGAAAGTAACAGGGGGAGCACTGGGATATAAATCAAAAATATTGAAGAACTGCCTGTCTGTATCATCTTCCTTAATTATATGTGCTGACCACTGCCACTTCAGCCACTTTGAGGACTCCAAACGCCAGCGTGACAAAGCTCACTCGCCCAGAGAGTGTTAGGGCTTTCTCCTCCCATTAGAAGCTCTTTGCGGTGAGCAGACGTTTTTTTATATTAAATTTACATCGCAGCCAAAGTTCGACGCTGGAGGTTCAACAATCAGTTGGTATCCACAATACGGTGAGCCCTGGGCATTTCCAGAGAATTCCTTTGACTGAACTAGATTTTTCTTTGTGCAGTTTAACGGTTAATCAATTCCAAGCTGATATTCACTCCTTATCTTGGAAGGGGGATATTTTGCTCTCGCAAAACTCATGGCTGTACAGCTTGCGTTTCACTAATGGAAGATCAGGCATGCAGGGATAAGACGTGTAATACAACAAAACCTATACTGGGAACGGGAATAATAAAAAGCTCAGTCACAAAATTTTTGCAGTCATTTTTGACGGCTGGGCCCTCTAGTCAAATTATAAGCTAGAGGAACAGCTATTCAAAGTATAGTCCAAACAAATGTCAAAGCACTGCAAGACAACATCAGAATCAACTTACAAATTTTCTACAAGAAGTTAAAGAACCTCTTCATACAGAATGAGCTGCAACGACCCACCGAAGAATACAATGTGGTCTACTAATATACGTGCAACTATGGAAAATGTAATTCTCACCACACGTACAGTATATTGGATACACAGAATAGACTCTCGCCGACCTCTTCAGACGGCACAAATCCGAAGAAGTTCACCAGCTAACAAGAGCACCTGCGAAATCGCTCCTGGACTCCGTGACGGAGCTCTGTCGTGGCAACTCAAGGCAGGAATTACTTGTTTTGGAGGCTCTGTGCATTAGAGAGCTTAGACCTACCCTAAATAGCCAGGAGAAGGGAGGAGATCCAGTTTTAAATATTTTTTCGTCCTGTCCTCGGGCTTCGCTTCTTCGCTGCGTGTTCTTTCCCCTATCGGTCTTATGACAGTGCCATGGGGGAGAAGGGGGGATTCGTTTTGAGGGGGGGGAGTGGGCATGGCCTAGATGGCGTTGGGGTGATATGTATATTAAACTCCACTTTTATTGCTTCAATGACTAAATAAATTACCAATGTTCATAATCGTACATGATCAAATAGCTTCACTCTAGATATTTTATTGTATACGTTTTTTTTTTCTCTTTTGTACTATCCTTTTCGTACCATGCAATTTACAGTAGTCTAGGAAAGTTGCGAAACCTGCCACTTTTGTCTTTTATTCTTGTACAAATTGCTAGTTGGTAACCTTGAACACGTTTTAACTTGTAAGGCAGGTACTCAGGACACAGTATCCGCATGACTATGAACGATTAATGTTCGAAACGTAGCGCTCTTACAATATGACACCCACTGGTATTTTAATGACATTGCTTTCTTTTATTATCCTGCGTGTTTGCACTCCCGAAGTAAAAGCGAAGTTTCGTGAAGTTGAAAAAAAAGCCGTAAAGCTCAATAAACTCCGGAGTCATCGTCATTTAGATGAAACGCGCATATATATATATCAGCAAAAATCTAGGATTTGCCTTGTAATGATATCAGATCTAAGATATTCCACAGTAGAACTTCATCCATATAGGCGTTCCATACTCGACTGGATTTTCTTAAAACAGCGAGAATTGCCAGGTAATCCATGAGTTAAGAACTTCATAAATCAATATTATTTACACGGAAAGTTTAATTCTGGCTCACACGACAGTCAAGTGACCGTTTTCTCTCAGCTCAGCGACAGAGTGCTTTGCTGTATTTACTAAAGCCCGCAGTACACGAGAGTCAAAACACCGAATTTTTTCCTCTCTGATTCGTTTCCGCGAGCGCGGTTTAGCCTTGCTTACTATTACACTGCCCAAGCGATAGCTCGAAATCTCAGCAGCCACCATGTTTTTCCTCCTTCTTCTTTGGAAATAGTCATTCGTAGAGTTTCGCATATCTATTTTTTTTTTACTAATTTGAAGGGTGTTTAAGGGGGGTCTTTTCACGGAAAATGGTCAAATTTTCAATTATTTGTTTTATGCTCAAAAAGTGTCCTCAGGTATGGGGCTATAACGTCCCAAATTTTTAGGGGGCTAGCAGCACTAGAACCCCCCGAAAACTCATCGACTTACGTTCTTTTTAAAATTTATAAAAAAAGGAAAAAAATGAAAATCTCATTTTCTGAAAAAACTAAGGCCTAAACTGAAAAAGTTACACGAACAAAATGTTTTTATTTTTAAAATCTAGATCTTATGTGCGAATTTCAGAAAAATCGGTTCAAAAACAAAAAACTTTGAAAAGACCCCCTAAAACCAGCTATGACTTGAAATATACCACAATGTTCAAACTCATCAAGCTTTCCCCACGGTCACACAAATGATTGTTTCAAGAATTAACGTGAAGCTTTCGAGGGTATCAACGCTCGTAGTAGTAAACACTAGTAGTAATAAAAAGAGTAAAAAAGAGTTCCTTGTTTTTATAGTTCTCATTCAATCAAATCTTCTTTCCCAAATTTTACCACCAGCTCTTGCTGCTCAGTCAACTGACCTGATGGCGAGTGCTAAGTCGCGTCTACACGATCCATATTTTCGTCGTAGTTTGTGTCCGCCGAACGATTTTGGTTGAAAAACACACGCGGCAGGCCGTCAAACTTTGTGATTGATGTTGTTCACACCTGCTGGAGAACTTCAGCACGAACACGCGGGAGTTTGTTAAACAAAAAGTTCGACAATTATATTTTACTTTGGGAATATATGTATGTGGCTTCATTATATTATTTAGCAATTAGAGTATCATTTTTTATTTCAATTAACTCGCGTAGCGAATTTTGTATATGTTTGATTCCAACATCAGGACAGCGGGAAGAATTTGGCAACTATATGTTGCCAATTACTAATAACTGGAGCCATAGACCACACCATACATTGACTGGACACTGAAATCAGCCTTCTGGCAATTGGGCCTGGAGGCCGATTTATGTAGCTAAGTGTTAATAAAATGAGTTCTAATAATTCACAGAGACCACAAACAAAGATTTATTTCTTCGTTGTACAATAAGGAATGTGTTGCAGAACAGGAAATCTAAATTCACAATCATGCATCTCAAGTAGGCGATATACAGTGACTAGACATAAGTATTTGCACGACTCTATATTTTATGTATTTTAAAAAATTTAGGGACTGCTTTAGGATAATTACTACAGGAAGTTTAAATAACATATACTTAATAGAATATTTAAATAGAACAGTCAAATGTGCACTTATAACAAGAAAATTTAACACATATTTCGGCGCCTGATGAATGTGCCGAGGTCTACTAGTGCAAGTATGATATTTGCTCAAAAGTATACAGATTGTCTCAAAGTCAGATCAAGAAAATGCGCGCTGAGTC
>LQNS02277998.1:13398415-13425951 GCA_001587735.2 Parhyale hawaiensis
GGTGACTAATGACCCCATGACAACTCGTGCTGACCTTCAGAGTGAACTGGCGTCTCAGGGACTGCATGTCAGCAAGAAAACTATTGTTAGGGAATTGAACCGTACTGGTATTCATTCTTACACTCTTCGCAAAACTCCTCTTCTTACATCAAAATGTCAAGAGCCGCTTAACATTCGCCAAAGACCACCTGGACAAAGGAAATGAGTTTTGGGAAGGGGTTATATGGTCTGACGAAACTAAAATAGAACTTTTTGACCGAAACGAAGCTCGGCATGTACGGAGGAAGCGTGGTACTGCCTATGACCCTAAGAACACCATCCCCACCATGAAGCATGGAGGGGGCAGCTTCACAGTGTGGGGCTGCTCTACTGCCCATGGTGTTGGGGATCTTCATATCATTGATGGCAAGATGAATAGTTTCATGTACAGGGAGATATTAGAGAAGAAGATGCTGCCAAGTGCCAAAAAATTCTACGGACGGCGCAGGTGGACCTCCCAAAAAGACAACGACCCCAAGCATACTACGAATTTAACGAAAGAATGGTTTCAAAAGAAGAAAATAAATGTTCTTCCATGGCCTAGCCAATCACCGGACCTTAATCCAATAGAAAGTTTGTGGCGTCTATTTAAATCTGGTGTCCACAAACGGTGTCCCAAAAACCTTACTGAATTAAAGGTTATCTGCATGAAAGAATGGAAAACAATACCATTAAGTGAATGTGAAAAGTTAATTTCCAGGTATAACAATCGTCTCCATGCTGTTATTGCCAATAAAGGTCACGCCACCACGTACTAAAGTCATAATTTTTATGGTCAAATACGTTTGTCCCTCATTACTTTTTCTTGTGTTAAATTTTCTTGTTATAAGTGCACGTGTGACTGTTCTGTTTAAATATTCTATTATATATATGTTACATGAACTTCCTGCATGAATTATCCTTAAGCAGTCCTTAATTTTTTTTTTAAATGATAAAAAAGAGAGTTGTGCAAATGCTTATGTCTAGGCACTGTATATCATACCTTCGGACACCTTGAATAATTTAAAATTCATCATAATTGTTAGGAATAGTAAAATTTTAAAGAAAAAATTAGCACATAGATACTACATGTAATGTACTTGAATATCACATATAATTGAGTTTTTTCCAACGACGGAGTTGAAGCAATAACCTCAGAATTTTATGGATGAAGAGCTCTCGGTAGAGCACATCCCTATAGCCGCGAGGAAAGGAATGATAAAATTTCTCAGTAATACTGAAAAACCTGATTAAAACCACAGTAATACTACAGAATAAAACCACATTAGTAGCCATGAACTGAAGATGCATGATTAGCCACGAGATGATACCAGGACAGCCGTTAAAAGACATTAAAATGACATGCTGGCGCTGATTCAGCCCTTCATCACTGGAACCATCTACAGTTGCACCATGTCATTTCACATCACTACCTAAGATTAGATTTAGATCAGATAGGCGGCAGTAGACGAACCAATAGGCCCATTCCCAAAGAGACACCGGAACTTACGCCCCGACCCTCTATTAGCTATTGCCATTATGTTAGAAGGATATAGAGGACTGGAGAAATGAGAGAAAAAAAGGGGGAAGAGTCCCTGCCAAAGAGACGATCATCAATGCACGCAAGTACTATCAAGGGCCGCTGATATGCGGAGCTGAGAGATGGCGAGCTTAGAGATGTCTAACTGAGTAGTTGGAGCGGGAGAGAGAAGAAGACGGATTAAGGTTGCCTCGGAAGCTTTGGCCTTAGAGTTTGCGACTCCAGGAGGATGAATCATTAGCTGTGGGGATGTCTCTCCCAATGTATGTCAAGACGATTTTTAAACGTGTTGACTGATTCCGCACTAACACCGTCGGAAGGGAGTCTATTCCAAATGCTGACTATGATATAGGGAAAGAACTGCTGACTTAAGGTGGTTCTTCGAGCTTTATGCTTGAGTTTATGACCGTTGTTTCGCAAGCGATCATTAAGGTCTCTTTCAAAGAGTCCCGTTATAGGTACGTCGTTGAAGCCATTCAAGTACTTGAAAGTTTCTATTAGTTGCCCCCTGAGTCGTCTTTGCTCGAGAGAGATCAGACCCAGTTCCTTTAGGCGACATTCATACGGCTTGTTTCGCAACTGAGGTATCAATTTCGTTACTCTGCGTTATACTCTTTCCGTTTCATCAATATAACTTTAAGCAGATGTAGCGACCAGAATTGAATAGCAAATTCTAAGTGTGGTCGCACTAATGCCTTGGAAAAGGGAACGGTGATGTCCTTGGACTTGTATTCAAAAGTTCTGATGATGAATCCCCGTACTCTGCTTGCCATTTCACATTCATGTTTACTTGCTGTATTGTTGTTGTTTGCTTGTATAATGACTCCCAAGTCACGTTGTTGGGTGACAGTAGCCAATACCGTCCCGTTCATTTTCAATGGGGTAGAAGGGTTCACCAGCCCTATGTTCATTACTGAGCATTTGTCGACATTAAAGCTCATCTGCCACGTTGTGCTCCATTCCATGACGTTGTCAAGGTTTCGTTGAAGCTCAGCTTTTTTGTGGCAGGATGACATAGTTTAGTATCATCCGCACATTTACTGATTGTACTACGGATGTTAAAACCGAGATCACAGATGTAAATTGAGAACAGAAGTGAGCCAAGCACTCTACCTTGTAGAACTCCTGATGATACGTGCGCCCAGGCGCTCGTCTCTCCTTCCAGCTTCACTCGCTGCTGCCGACCGGTAAGCCATAGCCTGATTCATCGTAAATAGTCTCCCTGGATGCCAGTGGCTTCCAATTTTTTCATCATCCGTTGACGGGGGACTTTGTCGAAAGCATTTTGGAAGTTTAGTTACACAAGGTCTACCCCCTTTTCTTCATCTGTAATATCCGTAACTTCTGAAAAAAATTCCACTAGCTTTGTTAAGCAGCTTCTTCCATTTCGGAATCCATGCTGAGAGTCGGATATGAGCTGACGCATCCTAAGGCAGGTGATCAGTGATGCGCTTTCTCAAGAGGCTTTCGATGGTTTTGCTGACGACCGATGTAAGACTGATTGGTCGATAGTTGCTGGGGCTTTTCCTATCCCCCTTGTTATGTATCGGTATCACGTTAGCTAGTTTCCAATCCTGCAGAACTTCTCCCGTTCTTAGAGACAGATTAAACATTTCGAGCAGTGGCTTTACGATACTGGAGCCATTTCCTGTAGCACATGGGGAGTAAGATTATCAGAGCCAGTGGATTTGTATACATTTAGGTGGGTGAGTTCTTGAAGGATCTCGATCTCCATGAAAACACACGTGTTTATGGGAGCAACTTGCATCGGAATACTACGCCCATTAGTGGTTGCCTACGTTACATCACTTCATGGTTGCCCAAGTGAAATCACATTCATAGTTGAGTAAAATGAATCATTCCATGCATGGCTGCCTAAGCTGAATGACATCATGGTTCTTCCCTACACTACATCACATCATGGCTGTCTGTATTATGTCACTTCATGTTGTATATGTCACTGGTACATCTCATCATGTTGCCTACATTACATGATTTAATGGATTACTATGCTTAGTCACTTCATAGTTGCCTCCATTACATACCGTGGTATCTGATTTAATAGATGACAATGTTACATCGCTTCATGGTTGCCGGAATCAAATTACTTCATTTTGGCCTGCATTACATCGCTTCACAACTGCCAATTTTAGATCACTTTACAACAGCCAATGCTACATCACTTCACAGTTGCCAGTCCTAGATCACTCTCGGCCTGCCAATGCTAGATCATTTCACTATTGAAGATGTTAGATCATTTCACGGCTACCAATGCAGTATCACTTCGGAGCTACCAATGCAGCATCACTTCACTGCTGTCAATGCTCAATGCTACACCCCTCCAAGGCGGCCAGTGCTTCATCATTGAGATCACTTCACGGCCGACAATGCTATATCACTCCACTGCTGCCATTGCTATATCACTTCACTGCTTCCAATGCTAGATCACTTCATGGCAGCCAGTGCTTCATCACTTCACTGCTATCAGGGATTTATCATTTCATGTCTGCAAGCAGCTCCGAGTAAGCCTTCAGCTCTGTTGTCTGTTCGGATCATCTTGCTTAGCGCGTATACCAAGTAAATTTGATTAACATTTTCATCAGCTGTTTACTTGGCATTTCATTACAGATCGAGCATACCACAAATTTGAGAAGCTTAAGTGCTACAAAATGAGAATGTTTATTTCACAAACTATTGCGAAATAGTTTTACTCTACTGCAAATATCAAAGTATGTCATAAACTTCAAGCCTTTATATTTTCGTGAATTTGTTGCGTTAGAAGTTTTAAAAGTATGTACAGGTTTGCCAGTCATTATTGAATGCAAAAGTCGTAAGTCATGTAGCTAAACAAAGTCTGAAAAAAACAATGGGAGAAGATATTAAAATGCGTCTGCGGCACCGTGCAGTCAGGTCCAATTGCGGGACCGAAATCTGACTTAGGGACCAGTGTCCAGTCAATGTATGGTGTGGTCTAAGCTGTAGCATATTCGTCTAGTTACATCTGTTTCTTCTGTTTTTCATTAGTAAGAGCTACAATGGAGCACGATTTACAGTATGTTTTTTGAGGAAGAAACTGATGTACACAGTGTGAATTGAAATAGAAATAAAAAATAGTAAATAAAAATTAGAAATTACTGCTGTCGACTGCATTTCCGAATGTGAGGGGTAGCGAGTGAGTGAGTTTTTAACTATACTTTTCGCCACTATAAATAAAGTTTTTCTCGCCAGTCAGCTTCTACAACTAAAACAAATATCTATACGAGAAATGAGGGAGGGATGTCGATTAATAATTATGGAATGCTGAACTTGCGTATCGTGACCTGGAAAAGTTCGTGGCTCACGTTGGGACAAAGAAGAGAAGTGTTTGTGTTTGTGGTTGATGGTGTGGTGTTTGTGATTGATGAAGTGATGGATCGTGTAGACGCGGCTTTACAGAAAATCTTCTGACCGCCGCGCAAATGAGTTTAAAAAAAATGGAAATAAAAATCCGGATATTGCCTTGAGAGAACATAGACAGTTCAACGTCGTATGACCCTGTTTTCAGGTCCGGGCATTTTAACTACAATATTTTTTTCTCGACAACTCAACGGCTACGCCTCTTGCCGTCTGGCTAGGTAATGACTAGAGACCGGACATTTGCTATTAATGCCTATAATGCCTTAGGCGCTAAGTGCCTGTAATGCCCTAACACCTTTAACACCTTTATTGCTCTCAAATGCATTCATTACAGCAGTCCTAAAACAGTACAGTAAAACACAGAATACAATAAATCTAATTTGAGAACAAGTCTATGCAAAGCTGAAACTTATTAGGCACATGTCGTCAGAAGTCAAAATACTTACTTATGCATTCATTCCTGTACATGATTTTAAAACGCTGGGCGGACATTGGTTCCACTAGTTCGCTTGGAAGCTGATTGTATGCCTGGACGCTTTGAAATATTGTGAACCTTTTCTCTACTTCGAGCCAAGCAACTGGAAAATTGAATTTCAAATTTCTTGTGTTGTAATGCGTATAAGAAAAAAGTGAGCGAAAATGGGAGTCGAAGAACTGATTTTCACCAGACATAGCTACTCGTATGAATTTAAGAATAAAATATTTATATATCCTTGTATTTTAAAAGTTCAAGTCTTTTGTACATCTCATTTCTCGACATATGGGGAATGTTATTGACGTCTCGTTTGACATTTAAAATAACTCTTGCTGTATCATTGATTATTGTTGACAAACGTTTGGTTACGTTCTCCGACGCTCCACCACAAATTGCAATGCCATACGTCAGCTGTGAGTATAAAAGCGATCGAATAATACAGGGTCTTAAGAGCATCTCGTGGCAGGTATTATGACGCAGGGTATATGGCCCATTTCACTTCGCTTGACACAGTTCGCTGACATGACGTAGAAATTGCAATTTTTTTTATCAATGATTACACATAGATATTTTAACTCATGTACCCATTCCAACTGTACTTCATTAAAATGCACAGGTGGTAGTTCTTGAACATTTGTGGGAGTAAAAAGCATTAGTTTAGCTTTTGCTTCATTCGCTGTAAGCCTACTGTTGCACTTCAACCTGTAAAGATCTATCAGTAAAATAAAATACAGAATCATCTGCGAATAAGATAACATTAGCATCTCTAATTAAAGCAATATCATTGATAAAAACATTAAACAGAAACGGTCCCAACACAGACCCTTGAGGTACATCAATATTCACACCCCTATTGCAGGATTGATGTTCCCCTATGACTACTGACTGCTGGCGGTTTGTCAAGTATCTGGATAGAAGAGTATTCAGTGAACCTCTTACTCGGTAACGGTCTAATTTATAAATTAAAATATTTTGTCCCCAGTATCAAACGCTTTTTGCATATCTAACAATAAACAAACAGTAAAGGTTTTCTGATTAAAAGTAGGTAATATGCTAGAAATCAGGCTAAAAATGGCGTGAGTTGTGTTTTTTCCTTTCCTTAAACCACATTGCGACTTGTTCAACATCTGATTTAGTTCAAAGAATTGCGTGAGGCGCGAATGTATAAATTTTTCGAAATTTTGTTAAAAATGGGAAGAGTTGAGATGGATCGGAAGTTTGACAATTTGTTTCTATCACCCCCTTTAAGTATTGGCACAACTCGAACCATCTTAAGAATATCTGGATAAATTCTGAGCATGATATACTTATTAAAAGTGGAATATAAGTATGAAACAATGTTTGGTAAAATCAGCAGTAGGTGTATTGGTTGTAATTCATTCATGTGATAGCACTTATTCTTAAATTCGTTAACGATACTAAAAATTTTATTTGCGGATTTTGATTGACAGCTGAAGTTGGTTTCAATTCACTGACTAGTTATTTCATATTGCACATTGCGTTCAGGTAAAGCTTGTACCATATTTTACGCGGCTGAAGTGAAGAACTTGTTGAAATGATCTGCTACTTCTGCACCATAAATTGTATTAATATTCACTTGCATCTGTGTCACAGGGTCCGGCGCTGGACGGCCTATCAGTTCATTTATAACTTTCCAGAATTTTTCCTGGCTATTAGCAGAATTTATAATCAACTTGAAGTAGTACTCTTTTTGTAGTTCTTACAAGAGTGTTCAATACATTTCAGTATGCCTTGTAAAACCTTTTGATAATGACGTTATTTCGGTATAGTTGATACAGCTTGGGCTTCTTTTTATCAACAGTTTTAACTCTTTAATCATCCACCGAGTAACCACTCGCTCACTCGCTTTCGTCTCAAAGGGAAAGCAGAGAAGTACAATTTATATAGATTTCCAAGAAGTGTGACCAGTTCTTCTGCGGGGCCACCACCACACCCAGCAGGTATTGCCATTAGAGATACGCTATTTACAAATTTGCTACAGCTGTATTCAGCTTTAAAGTTTCGACATAGTTTTTCTTTCTTATCTAAATGCTCAGTATTAAATGCGACATAACTAATCATATGATCCGTTAAATTCACACTGACAACTCCACATTGTTCAATCCGACTATAGGTCGAATTACACCAAATATGATCTAATAAAGTATACCTAGTTATTGAATTTTCTGGTGATATTCGCGTAGGGAGGTCTATAAGCGGAATGAATCAACAGCCTATCATTACGTTAATAAAAATTCACATATTGGCTTTAGTCGCAAAGGATTGAACAAGTTTATGTTGAAATCTCCACAAAATACAATAGAGACAATGCTGGGCAGTTCAGATATATAATGTACTAGGGTGTCATTAAATGTAGCAATGGAGGACATGGGGGGGGGACAATAAAAGCATGATAGGATTAGGGTAGTATGCCCGCAGTGCAAATTCAGCATAAAGACCTCACTGTCCTGTCTGATATGTGATAACTCCTGTCTTATGTCAACGATCCAACAGTGCCTTACACACACCGTTATCCCTCTTCCAAAATTATTACGATACATACAGTACTTACGATAACCATCAAGTGCCAACGCCTTATCAATATCCTCCGTCAACCAGGTTTCCGTTATAGGAACAATATCAAATATGGCCTCCGACGAGGACAGAAAAGACTGTAAAGGACAGAAATTGCGTCGCATTCTCCCTACATTGATAGAAATTATACGTGATGTCTGTTTCAGTGGGATACTTTCGAACTACATCGGCATACGTTCTCTGATTCTATGATAACTTCTTCCCTGAGTGCTATATTCTCGGCCTCAGCGTTCTCCAGTCTCTCAATCATGTTCATATTTATGCCACAAAATTTTTCTAAGCACTTCATCATTCCCTCGCACAGCTCTGGCATACCTGTAGTAGGATCTTCATTATTACCGCCTTTTCCCTTGCGTCACCGCCCAGGTCTCCTTTTTAACTGGCTCGTAAGATTTTAGAAAATTTATCATCCTCTTTACACTCAACGTATCACTCATTAGGGTACTATCAGCGGTGGAACTCACCTCATGTTCTCCCTCAGACTCCTCGCAAGAATTTGAGTCTTAACATGACTCCGCTGCCGCTTCAGATTCAGCATCTATGATTTTCTCTCTCTTGCACAATAATCACAGCGTACTATTGCTCACACTTCAAATGTACATTTACTCGACCCTGTAGAGATGCAGGCAATCGATGTGCTGTTTAACGTCCAAGCACCAAATAAGTACCCTGCAAATGCGTCTCCGACCAGTAAACTTGGTAAAGGGAGCTGTTAAAATTCCTATATGGCGCCAAAAATACCTTTATAATGTCATATATGCCTACTAATGCCGTAAATATGTGCCATTATTAATTCCAGAGCACATTACTATAATACAGCGCAATGAATGTGCCTATGTAAAACTTTATAAGCGATATAGATTACCATGCATGCATAATGACTATTACCTACTCCACTTTTAGTTGCTTATAGTTAGTTACAGTCCGAGCTTCTTAATGCATATTCTTGAAGAAAAAAAATGTACAGTGGATTGGAAATCTTTTACCGAGCGATGTAGCATATTTCAAATATACATATGTGACATGTGACGAAGTTGAAAGGTCTTTTTCAAAACTTAAGAACGCTAATATTTACCCTTTCCGCACAGTAAAATTGATGCCTATAAAATGTGTTTTTTTAGAGATTAACACATCCTGAATCCAAAAATCACAACCATTTTTTGGGCAAATGCCTACTTTTAGAAACATTTTACTTTGAAATTCTATTTTTCCCCCTAATACTGAAAAAAAAAATTCAACGAACCCAACTTTTTTTGTCAAATGGGGCAACAACAATATTGATAATTAAAATAAGTTGTTTGAAAGGGGAATTTTTTTTACTTTAAGGGAGCCATTTTATTTTTTTTATTTATGAACCGATTGTTATGAGCGATGCATTTGTGATGACCCGTCGTCATTGTTCATACTTCCGTAACTAACATCTTTTTCGAGAATAGGCTACAAAGACCAACTAAGATTGTCATAAGAGATGAGTGCTCGGTGTCAAATCATATAGCTGCAGCAGCAGCAGCATGGTGTCTAGCAATCGAGACTTCTAAAATTACCTGAGTTTTTCCTGTGTTCTCCCTGCTTTTTCTTAAATCTCCCTGAGTGTCAGATTGTCCATCTTCCTCTCAAATAATGTGATTACCAATAGGTTATGTGCTGGAAGGGACTGAAAATGTCACAAATCAACCTCACAATATTAGGATTGGCTGCAAAATAGAGCTAGACAGTCCACTTTCTTTTCCCTGGCACTGCAGAACAAAACTTAATAATCCTCATATGGCTCAGGCTCTGGAGGAACGAAGCATTCATAAAGATAACCCCACGAATTGAACACCATCCACTGCCCTGCAGAAAGCCCCCGAGTATTTTGATTCCTGGTCCCTTTTTTCCTGAGTTTCCTGTTCTCCCTGTTTCCAGACTGTTAGACACCCTGAATTAGTAGCACAATCGTCCCAAACCTTAGAAGAGCTAGGTGCAAAAAACTTTTACATTGCCAAGCAGCAAAGCATGATTGAAGTAAAATACATAGTTCCCCGTAGCGTATCCATGATACAGACCAATGAGCCTTCAGTACATCTGCTTTTTCTCTTAAAGCTCGGCTTGAAGAGAATTTTCATTGCCAATAGATGACAGAAAGCAGAAACAAATGTGTCTGCTGCCCTTTGAAAAATCATAGCTGCGTCTCTGCTCTATGGATCAGCTACGGTACTGAATTTTTTACTTCGTGAACTGAGAAAAAACATACAGTACAGTATGTTTCGATGTCTGGAGAAAGTGCTAAACATCAGATGCCATAACCGCGCTAAGAGAAGCTGAAAATATCTCTATAGTTTCTCTGTCAAGAGTTGTTTCAAGCAAGAAATGCTCCAGATACAAGGGATAAGGATTCCCTTCTGCAACCTGGTCATCGATCTCCGAGAAAAAGCTACTTACTTACAAAATCTACAACCTGGCCTATTGTTTACCTATCTATTTCGTTAAGAGCGTAACACGAAATCTATAAATAAATATAAATTTATAAACAGACAACAGTTTCTTGGTATTAAATTAAATTCGATTTGCGTAATTGTCAAGTATTAATTTGGAAAAATTTCCGAAATTGCTCTGAAAATTTCTAAAACCATTTGAAATTCCGAAGATCTGGGGTAAATCCCCAAGAGTTGCAGCCGTGCATTTCACGAGCGCTTCGTTATTGTCAAAAAAGAAGAGGAAATAATTGCAACATTTCTCCAAAAACTATTGCAAAAATCGAAAAATTACCATGAATAAAATGTGCTTAAAATTCAATTTTACGCATACTGTGTGAGTTTCATAACAACCGGATCATAAATAAAATAGAATGGCTCCCTAAAATAAAAAATTGCCGTTAGGAGTAATTAAGGTTAGGTCTAGTAAGGTTAGTAACTCCCAACCTATTTTAAATTGTCAATGTTGCTGTTGCCCCTTTTAAAAAAGTCAAGTGCGTTGAAATTTTTTTCTTCAGTAATATAACTTCAAAGTCAAATATCTCGAAAAGTAAGCATTTGCACAAAATTGGTTGCGATTTTTGGATTCAGGACGTGGTTATCTATAAAAAAGCACATTTCATATGTTTCAACTTTATTGGGCGAAAGGGTAATATTTACCCTTAAGCATATACTTTCGAAAACGAATTTTGAATTTGTCTTGTGAAAACGTGAAGAAATTTATGGGGACATCTTGTAACTGTGCCTTCACTGACGTAAAACTGTATCTGAACAAACTATTTTAGTTATTTTTGTTACACGCAAAAAAGTATGTTCTTTACCATGAAAACCCCTGGTTTCTTATTACTAACGAAGTAATATTTTAGCAACAAAGCTATGATAATTTATCGTAAAAGACACTGCTGTTCATCACAACGCTCTTGTTCATCTGCTGTTCATCACAAAAGACAATGTGCATTGACGCAAATTCAAACGACAAGGTACTTTACAGTTAACTAATTTTGCTTGACGGCAAACAACAATTTTTCTGTGTGTAACAATGTTACGGTAATTGCATTGTTTACCACTTGTTCTGAGAATTTATAATTGTTTTTAAATAACTTCATTCCTTGTTATTATCTTCGCCAAGGTGGTTATGTTTCCGTCGGGTTTGTCTGTCTGTCTATTTGTCTGTCACCAAGATAACTAAAAAGTTATGGGCGGATTTTGAAGAAATTTACAGGGATTGTTAGGTATGTTAGGAGGAACAGATGATTACTTTTGATGAAGATCCGTCCATCCGTTTGTTTGTTTGTCTGCCTCATTTTTCTCAATGCCATAACTCAAAAGTTATGGACGGATTTTTATGAAATTCACATGAGTTGTTAAGTATATTACAAAGAGTTGATGACCAAATTTTGGTAATGAACAGTTTTTTTCGTTCGTTCGTTCGTTTGTCACTGTTTTTAATTTTATGCTTGTTAGCACAATAACTCAAAACAACAATGAATGGATCTTTATGAAATTTATAAGGAATGTTAGTAATGTAAAAAGACATGAATGATCAAATTTTGGTGCAGTTCGGTTCGTTCGTTTGTATGTTTGACTCAAGTTTGTTATCAGCATAACTCAAATAGTTAGGAACGGATCTTCAAGAAAGTTGCACAAGCTGTTACTACTATCAAATCGCACAAATGATCAGATTTTGCAGTTGATACAAAGAAAATTATGGTTTCAGAGCCAATTTGAATATTTTGCTACCGTTGCCTCGCTTGGCGGAGGTATACGCTCTCAGAGTGCTCTAGTTGAACACTATTTTCATTTCATAAGTATTATGAATTCCACTAAAGATAAACATATACATTAATTGTGCTTACCGAACCATTTTAATACTGTAAATGCAATAACTTTTACTCGTTTTGTTTTCATTTCTTGAGCACTAAATGTCAAGTACTACTTCAGGATTAGCCTTAAATCTTCTACAACTAACACCTTTATAGCATACATCATTGAACGATTAATTTCAGTTATGTAGCTAATATAAGTTATGTTGATCTAAAATCATCGCAATATAATTTACCTGCTAATGGGTGATGGCTTGTTCACCTATTCACTTCAAGTATAGGTATATGCGTGTACTGTATATTACAGTGAAAATGCAGACAACGTGGCTTCCAAAAACAGAGTCATTTTGATGATAGTAGAGGTTTGTCTGGTTATTAGCAAATGCATGAATAGGTCAAAAAATGCGATAAATACCCGTATTAACTGCTACGAATGCCTACGAAGGCTGCCATAAATGCCCTACGAAGGCTGCCATAAATGCCTTCGAAGGCTGCCATAAATGCCTACGAAGGCTGCCATAAATGCCTATCTGTAAGCACCTTAACGTCCTGTCCTTAATAATGACACTCAACGAAAAAATGAAACGTTTTTCACGGCTTATTCTTTCGCGGGTGTCATTCTGAGTTTTCTTGCCCTTCCAGGCGTCACGTTCAGTCCAGCGGCGGCCGTGAGCTGCTACGAAAGATTTCTTTGTATTTTTGGCGAGAGACTTTCAGACATTCTGTTATAGATCAAACGGAACAGAATGTTTGAGCTCGTGGAATACTGTTAATAGCTACAAGATATTTTAAGCTTCTATTCTGCTTTGTTAGGAGACTTCCTGTGCTATAATTACGGACGGTAATGCCCTTAATGATTGCTATAAAGATCTTATAGAGAGCATTCTGCACAAACAGCCCTATTTTCTTCAACTTTCAACAAATTCCAAATTCTTACGGTTGTTACACGCATAACTGTGCAAATATGCAAGCTCCTTTTAGATGGGCAACTGCTGAAGACAAAAATATTTAGCTCCTATTCTGTAGTACCGATATGATAGGTTGTAGGGTCAGACGTAAAAGACTGGTTTTGCATAGTAGCAGAATAGGTACGGTATATTACCCAGTATCGTATGTTGCGATCTTCACCATAAATGCTTGTACAGCCATCTGGTAACCCTTTCGGTGCTGACAGTATTTCAGGATACCAGCATCAATTTTTGATAAGAAGTAGTCCTTATTCGTTTCGTATCGAATTTCATAACCATCTCATTTCCAATTTAACAGTTTGTCCATTTTTTCTATCACTACGGGAAGCGAACGGAGCATAAAATTAATACTGATCACTTGTAAGTAGTACAGTAATACTGTCTAAGGACGTAATGGAAAGCTGCAGGAACAGAGTTCCGCAGAGAAAGGGTGAATGGCATGTACCTTCCTGTTGATGTTAATTGCGGCAAGCATAAAGAATGCACAGAGATACCTCTATTTAACGTAGCCAAATGCTTTAGTCATATACACGTATTTACAAATTGTTGTGAGGAGCAAGGAAGAAGCTTCCGCGGACAAAACATACTTCACTCACAGGACTTCTTAGTTAATTATATAAATTACTACATTATTAGTATTATCAGTTAGTTTTATAGTTACTAGTACTTACTATTTGCTCAATCACTGAACGCAGTGTACTCTTTAGGTGTTAGAGATCTACTTACGTGAGCTGACGTTAGTGCAAAAACTCATCTCCTATAGTCCAAACTTCCAACTGCATTTGTTTGAAGCATATCTATACCCTGTCGATTTTGTCAAGGCAGTTTGGGCGGGGTGAAATTCTACAGCGTTGCCAATTCTGTGGGGATTTCTGTATATGCAGGTAGTGGGCGGGGCTAAGATACGGACCGGACAAAATCTCAGAAATGCGCATAGAATTTGCAACGTCGTAGAGGAATTTGACCACGCCCAGACTGCCTTGATAAAATGGACAAAATATAGTTACATTACCCAGGTATCTCTCAGTGAGAAGCATCTGTTGATAACTTTTAGTCCATGCTATTGGATTAGATTAGATTGGATAGGCGGCAGTACACGAACCAACAGGCCCATTCTCAAAGAGACACCGAAACTTACACGCCGGCCCTCTATGAGCTATTGCCATTATGTTAGTAGGATATAAAAGACTGCGGAAAAGAGAAGAAAAAGGAGGGAGAAGAATCTCAGGAAAAGAGACGATCATGAATGCACGCAATCACGATCAATAGCCGCTGATATGAGGAGTTAAAGATGTCACACACTGCAGTTGGAGCGGAAGAGAGAAGAAGACAGATTAAGGAAGCCTCGGAGTCTTTGGCCGTTAAGAGTGTGCGACTCCTGGAGGAGGAATCCTTAGCTGTGGGGGATATCTCTCCCAATGTATGTCAAGACGATTTTTAAACGCGTTGACTGATTCCGCACCAACAACGTCGGCATTGAGTCTATTCCAAATGCTGACTATGAAATACGGAAGAACTGCTGACTCAAGGTCGTTCTTCGAGCTTTATGCTTGAGTTTTTGTACGTTGCTTCGCAAGCGATCATTGAGGTCTCTTTCAAAGAGTCCCGTTGTAGGTACGTCGTTGAAGCCATTCAAATACTTGAATGTTTCTATTAGTTGCCCCCTAATTCGTCTTTGCTCGAGAGAGATCTGACCCAGTTCCTTTAGGTGACATTCATACGGCTTGTTTCGCAACTGAGGTATCAATTTCGTTGCTGTGCGTTCAACTCTTTCCATGTTATCGATATCTTTGCACAGATGTGGCGACCAGAATTGAACAGCAAATTCTAAGTGTGGCCGCACTAATGCCTTGTACAGTGGGACGATGATGTCCTTGGACTTGTATTCAAAATTTCTGGTGTTGAATTCGAGTACTCAGTTTGCCATTTTCACACTCTTGTCAACTTGCTGACTGTGTTAGCTATAGTGTGTTTGTTTGTATTAATGATTCCCAAGTCACGTTGTTGGGTGACAGGATCCAATTCCGTCCCATTCATTTTCAAATGAGTTGCAGGGTTCACTAGCCCTATGTGCATTACTGAGCATTTGTCGACATCAAGGTTCATCTGCCACGTTGTCCTCCATTCCAAGAGGTGGTCAAGCTCTTGTTGGAGCTCGGCTCGTTTCGTGGCAGGGTGACATAGTTTTGTATCATCCGTAAATTTACTAATTTTACTACGGATGTTAAGACCAAGATCATTGATGTAAATTGAGAACAGAAGTGAGCCAAGCACGCTACCTTGTGGAACTCCTGATGATACCTGCGTCCAGTCGCTCTTTCTCCTTCAAGCTCAGTCGCTGCTGCCGACCCGTAAGCTATGCCCCGATCCATCGTAAATAGTCTCCCTGGATGCCATGGGCATGTATCACACAGGAGGAGCGATCCCTCGAGAATTGTCTCGTGATTTCTTTTGAAGTGTTTAGTAAACTGTCTCAATTATTTGCAACGTTGCGTTGATTGCTAGAGGGCTATAAATTCTTTGGTTAACCCTTTTAAGCCCAGGCATTTTAGTAGATCTCGTACGAATAACACTACTTTTCGTGTCCTGCAGAAAGGACACTGGGCATATTATGTTAAGTAGCTGTCCTGATAAACTGGAGAATATTCTTGCTGCTCTTGAAGGCAAGTATAGATTGTGCACCACTCAATAATTATGGGAAATAATGAGAGGCAAGAGCACTAATAGAAAAGAGCACAAAGGCGGGCCGTCGCTCATGTACTGTCCACGGATACATAGAGCGAGCTAGATGACATAATTTCCTACCACTAAACGTGCACAAAATGTTTCTAATTTGGTCTTGGAAATTACATCCTGAGGCAATCTGTTCGCACATCATCCTTATCCTGCCCAGCGTCTCCCATAAAAGACACTTAAAATTTAATAATGCTATTCTTGGAAGGAACAAAAGGTTTACTTGGTTGTCAATGGTTACAAAGGAACATCATTAACATAGCTCGACTGCAGTAAATAAACAGTTGCCCCTGGCACTGATGTTAAAAGAACAAAATACCTACTTCCCAGCATTGCACCACACTGTCTCAGGAGAATTTCAAAAGATGCTGCGAAGCTTCTTAGCCGAAACTCAACTAAAATACCGGCCCGAGTTAGCTAAAAGCAGTGGGCAATGATGACTTTGAAGAAAAGAGTAATTCAGAGTTGGCTGAAGAGCTCAGAACTTGCCAGACAAGCTTTTCAAACGAGTGGCAAAAGGGGCCCGGTGCCTAAAAACAATAGGAAATAATTGTTATCGGGGGACCTGAAGTTTCGTCTCTTTGGGGAGCGAGTTAAAATTGCAACGAGTCCACGGATGTTTTGGATGAGAGGGTAGAGCTACTACTCTCGAGCTTGTTAAGGGTCCGATTGCCTTACCCATGTAGCTGTTGCTGTCTTATACAAAGGAAAAAATTCAATGTCAGATTGATTATGCATAGTTTGTTTATAATGATACATACACATTAACGTATATATGCTAATATGCTGTTGTGCCCAAATATACCGTTCGGTCTCTTCCCATGTTTCTCTTTAAACCCCATTTATGTTAACTAATTACTACCTAGTTCAGAAAATATTATTATTATTATTATCGGAGGATTTCACGACCCATATTTTATCGGTTGAGCGATGTTCAGCTCCACATTCTGGCGCCGGGTCACATCTCGTGACCTAAGGCTCAGAGCACTTTGCGAATGATGTGCACTGTTCTAAGCAGAGCGCTTTTCTGGAGGGTTCCTGGCTGGAAGTGGCCGCACTTCAGCTCTCGTAGGGCAGTTTTGAGATTCTTGGACATTGCCCCCAGAGCTCCGATGACCACTGGAATTGTCGACGTTTATCTGCCACAGTCTCTGGAGTTCGATGGCAAGGTCACGGTACTTTTCCTTCTTCTCCGCCTCCTTGTCGATGATTCTGGAGTCGAAGAGGATTGAGACGCCGATCAGTTTGGCCGACTTCTCCTGTTTGTTTTTCACAACGATGTCCGGTCGGTTGGCGTGAAATACTCGATCAGTTTTCATCTGCATGTCCCAGTAGATTTGCACGGCTTCGTTTTCAACCACGGACCCGGGTTTGTGCTCGTACAACCTCTCACAGACCGGGAAGTTATGGATCCGCAGAAGGGTCCAGTGGAGGTGTCGAGCCACTTTATTGTGCCTGCGCTTGTACTCCTTTTGCGCCAGCACTTCGTATTCGCTTATCACGTGGTTGATGGTTTCATCTGAGCTCCTGCAAATTCTACAGGTACTAGGGACGTTTCTCTTGTCGATCTTGCTTTGGATGTACCTGGTTCTGAGGGCTTGCTCTTGAGCTGCCAGGATGGTGCCTTCTGTTTCCCGTTTCAGCTCAAACCCTCAGAAGCCAGTTCCAAGAGTCTGGTACGATTTTGTCCTGAACAGCTTCGAGGTACTACCCAGGCATCTTCATGCTCTTCCATTTGTTAGTTCGATCAAGGCGTAGTCGCTGTTTGAGCTGGTCAGCCGTTTCGGTCTCTTTCAGCAACTTCGTCTCGACTAAGCAGCGTGCCCACGGGTCGTCGCTCTCTCAGTAGTGTTGGGAGAGAGCGTGTTTTTCCGCTTCGACGCAGTCCTCGACGCTGATGAGGCCACGGCCCCCTCTCTTCTGTTAATGTAAAGTCTGTCTACGCACGATCTTGGGTGCAGAGCTCTATAGATGTTCATGAGCTTTCGAGTCTTGATGTCCATGTCGGTGCAGTCCTTCCTGGTCCAGTTAATAATGCCAGCAGAGTAACGGACTACGGGGACGGCCCAGGTGTTGATGGCCTTGATGGTATTGCCCCATTGAGGTATGATCTTAGGATGAACCGGAGTCGGGTGAGGTACTCCTTCCGAATGGAATCTTTCCATCTATTTGTGGAGAATGATGTTATACTCCATGACACCCAGGTGCTTGTAGCCTGTCTCCTCGATATCCTTAATGGTACCTTCTTCGATGGTGATTCCCTCGGACACAGTAACCTCTCCCCTTTCGATGTTAAGGACTCCGCACTTACTGATGCCGAACTGCATTTTGATGTCATCAGAGTATTGATGGAATATGTTGAGGAGCTGTTCTACTTGATCCTTTGATTTCGCGTACAGCTTCAGGTCGTCCATGTGGAGCAGGTGGCTGAGCTTCATGGTACGACTATAGTTGTAGCTCTGGCCGGCCTTGTTCAGGGTCTCACCTCACAGAGGTGTTTATTAGCGCTTGTGAGCTGGGTCTTCCAGTTGGGCATGATCGTCGTGATCAGATTGCGGATGTTGCCGGCGATACCGTAAATTTCCAGGCATTCCAGGATCCAGGAGTGAGGGACCATGTCGAAGGCTTTCTTGTAATCAACCCAAGCCATGCTTAGATTTTTCTTTTTGCGCCTGGCATCTTTCGTGAGGAGCTTGTCGACGAGCAAATGGTCCTTCGTTCCCCTGGTGTTCCTGCAGCATCCTTTCTGTTCGTCGGGTAGGAGCTTCTTTGAGTCTAGATGTTGGTAGACTCTCTCGTAGATTATACCCGTCAGCACATTCCACATAAGGGGGAGGCACGTGATTGGGCGGTAATTACTGATCAACGTGCGCTTTGCCTTGTCCTGGATTAGGACCGTCTTCCCTGTGGTCATCCAGGTGGGCACGGTTCAGCGTTGCAAGCAGTGGTTGAGTTGTGCAGCAATTCTGGAGTGCAGCGATGTGAAAGTTTTGATCCAGTAGCCTTGCACTATATATCTGGTCCGGGTGCTTTCCAGTTCTTGGTCTTGCTCAGTTGCTTTTTGAGCACAACTGACCACTAACATTCCAGACCTAGACGACGCTGCAAGAAGAGGAACTGCAGCACCTCGGTAAGACGGGTATTGTTGTGCCGTACCTCTTTGCTCCAGATATCACTCCAGAATCGGATGCTCTCTTCTGCGTTGGGTAAGTCTGAGCTCGTATCTTCTCCTCTAAGGGTTTGATAGAGGTGTTTCTGGTTGGTGTTGAATAGCTGGTTCTGATGGAATCCAGCTACTCTGGCCTCGAAGCGTCTAATTTTGCTCTTTTTAGCAGACAGCCGCTGTTTTAAGGTATCTTCTAAGTTGGTTAGGCCGACTTCGAGGCACCGGTACCTCGATTCGAGCAGCGTCTTCTTTTCCTCGTGGAGATTTCCTCTGCGCCATTCGGAGATCCAGCTGAGATGCTTTCTGATCTCAGCAATGTTCTTCTCGAGGCGGTGCTTGCAAGGAGGATCCTTTTTCCGCTGGGTCCGTTGCGGTCGGGGTTGTACCTCAAGGATCCTCACAGCGAGGTCTGCTCCAGCGTTGATGAGGGCGTTTGTTTCAGTGATGTTGTTGGTGTGGATTTTACCAATCACTGAGTTGACGCGGAAAGCAGGTGCTCGGATCTTCGGTTCCGGTAGATGTCGTAGGCTAGGATGGTCTTTTGGCGTCGTTTCAACGCTGGAGTTCCGGAGTAAGTCCCGCAGCTCCAGCAAGTCACTTCGCTGCTGGTCGGATAGGTCAGGTTCTGCCTCTTCGTCCATCGAGTCGCTCCGGCTAATATCGTGGGCCGGTGAGAGCCGAAGCCCACGTAACGGCGACGGGTTGGGGTCGTCCAAGTCGATCTCGTTGGGACGTAGTTCGAGAGTAAGGTGTCACTAAGTTCCTGGTTAGGGTGACTTGGCGTTGATTCTACGCAGGAGTTTCGGAGTAAGTCCCGTGACTCCAGTGAGTCACTCCGCTGCTGGTCAGACACGTCGGGATCTGTCAAGTCTTCTGACTCGCTCTGGCGCATATTGTGGGCCGGTAAGTGCCTAGGCCCACGTGAGGGCGACCGGTTGGGGTCGGTAGAGTCGATCTTAGACAGGACAGCGCCTAAGTCGGGGGTTTCCTCCGATGGAATAGAGGGCCGCCTAAAAGGTTCCACAGATGGGGACCTAGGCGGGGTCACAGGTCGGGTTGGAGCCTGCAGGTTCATCAGCGGATGGAGCTTGAGCTTCCTTCCGCGCAGCGATTTGAAGCCGTTCCTCTTCGTTGAGGAGGTTTTTGCTGCAGATTTGCCGGATTTGGCCACTAAGAGATTCCTGTAGGAAATTGCCAGGGATTCCTCTCTCGTCCCACAGCTGCTAATTGAGGCGCTTGAGATAGCCTGGCCCCTCGCGCTTGCTGGCGACGAAGCACTCCCACAGCACAACTCGGTCTTCCCTGGACCAGTTGTGGCGCGTGCGGCGTTGCGTCGGGACAGTAGCCTACTCCGCCCCCGGCGGAGAAAGGGGAGCCTGCTCCCTCACACTCCTCTCTCCAGTTATTATCATTATCATAATTAAAACTTTAAACCCTGGCGACCACGGACAGGTAGTAGAACCGAAATAAAGCATTTCGCAACACCGGGAAGCCCGAAACGCTGCTAAAAAAAATCCAACAAAAAGCCATTAAAACAGCTGACTTGAATGCCTGCAGGCCAACACTATCGAAAGCTAATGCCGGTAATGAATTCCAAATCCCAGCAGACTAGGGCACGAAACACAGACTGAACTGACGAGTTTGGCGTCAAACACTCTCCAAAGTGAAAGAGTGTACATTCACCTCAGCACGTGTCATCCTCCTAAAGACCTCGAGGGCAGGTACAGAAGAATACAACCAATGTCTCTCATTGCTTTACACCTTACAAAACTTATAGAGTCCGGCCACCCCTCTCCAGAAGACTTTCGGAGCGTAGCCTGCTGGCTGAACCAATAGGTCAGTCCAGTAGCCGCAAGTGACTGTCAGCAGCTGAAGCCCAGGCCGGTGAGAAATTCTCCCACACTGGCAGCAAAAAAGCACAAAAGCATCTGCGGGCAACCTTACTGTCACCAAAAACTGAATTCACCTTACGCAGTAGCCCAATTTTACTGGATGCTCGTGACACCAGTCGCTTAATATGCGGCCCAAAAGTAACATCATCAGAAACAACACCAAGAATCTCCAAGGAGCTAGACTCCTGAAGCAAAGTGTCATCTAACTTCAAATGAAGATGCTGCGTTAAAAGTGTCCTGAGACCGACTGACAAACATAGACTTGTTCTTACTGGCATTCAGCTTCATATTCCAGGCCAAGCACCATGCACGAATGCGTTACAGATCCATATTCAGAGACTGGGCCACATCATTACTCATGCTGGGGGCAGATATCACTGCTATTAAAGTGGAATCATCGGCATAATTGATCATCGTGTTCTCACGCGAAGAGAGCATGTCGCTAGTATACAAAGCGAACAGCAGCGGGCCAAGTACACAACCCTGAAGGACGCCAGACTCCATCGCAACTGAGGCCCTAAAAAATCGTCAACGGACCCATTATGCCTTCGCTCAGAAAGAAAATCTCGAATGATTGACAGAACCCTACCACCCACACCAAACGACTCCAACTTGTACAATAGACCCCTGTGGTTGACCCTGTCAAAAGCTGAGCTAAAAACCATCTGTACAAGGCGTGCCTCAGACCAACAATCCAGCGCAAACTGTAAGTGGAGCGACACCGACAGCAATACGTCACAACAACCTATACCAGTTCTGTAAGCAAACTGACCAGCAAGCAGTAAACACGTAGCCTCAGCAACACGAACAAGCTCACAAGCCACCAATTTCTCGATCACCGACAAAATTGAAGTCAACGTAAGAGGCCGGTAGTCGGAGACATCGGGCGACACCGGACCTTTAAGAATGGGAGTAATATTCCCAGTACGCCAAAAACGGCGAAAATTTCCTAACCGTATCAGGCGCCGGAAGATCTCTCCAAGCTTAGGGGCGAGAATGACAGCAAGCTGCTTATAAAATAGAGAAAACATGCCTACCGTTCCACACCTCCATAAGGATCAAGGTCCTCAAGTAGCATCTTTATAATACTAGATCTGAACGCCAAAGAGGTTATGCGAAGTTCAGGGTGACATCCATGATGCAATGGCAACACATTTCTGCTTTCCTTCCCGTCAATGTGAGCCGACAAGAGCTCCGCCCTAGCCAAGGGACTGGCAATGATACCACCACCGGGACCAGGAAGGGGCGGCAACTAAGGTTCACTAACGAAAACAAACCTTTATCTCACTCTTCTAACCACTAACGAAGCGGATGGTCAATACTCAGCAGAGATTCCCTAGAACGCTACCTCTGACGATGCTGTGCCCTCTCAATCACACGCTTAGCCTCGGTCCTACGATCTACATAGATCTGCCACAACGTGGCCACGCGAACGTCGACAAACCTGATAAGCTGCATGTTTAACTTCGAAAGCTAACGGACACTGATCGTCAAACCACGGTTTTTCCCAAAACCTCACAAGAATAGTCCTCTTCGGGACAAATCTCACCAAAACAGACACAGTCAAGTCGTTAATCTCAGAGATAGGATCCTCACTGTTAATAATCTAGCGCAAAGTAATGCCCTTACTGCTCCGGTAATAGCCTCCTAGTTAGCCCAGCTCTTAACGACCACCAATCTCTTGGTGTCTACCACAGGAACAACCTGGTCCAGGTCCAGTGAATTCCAGTGAACGGTCTAAGACTGTACTCAATCAAATTAGTTGTGTATTGTTCAATAACTTACAATTAAGGTGATCCTCGTTATGTGTCGTACTCGCAGTGTTTCATTCGTGTTAAAAAACTTTTAGTTTCAGGTTTTCCATTCATGTATTCGTAGAATTATTTAGTCTCTTAAGACAATAGTTTTTTCTCTAAGTGAAAAGGCTACTGCAGTAGGTTGGTGTTCAATTTGCGGAGAGTGCACTGATAACTCTGAAAAGTTGGCAATTGAGTGAGTAGTAGGAGTGGTACTCGTATTAAACATACCTACAAATATTCTAGAATATTTTAATTTCTTTGTTCATAATATCTTCAATAAAAAATACTGCTTTTATTTTCCCTTAGTTCTTTCTAATCGTGCTAAGGTTGCACACTCTTCAATGTCACAGGCCCTCTAACTCTCACTGAACATTTATGCAAAATGAGCAGTTTCTTATCAAATCTTGTCCTCTTTTTAGCGTTACTCATAGAATTTCTTTCTGAGCCAACAAGTTCTGTTTATACTCGATACATTTTCAGCACTATCCGTTTAATAGTTTCGTTTTTTCATCTAACACCAAATTTTAGATGGTGTGTCATATGAGTTTTTTTTTTTGCGTACAGTTTTCGAATATTAATTTTCTAGGTTTCGTCTTGTAAGAGGTAGGTCTGTTAGGAGCTTTTGCCGTATTCAATTTACATACTGGGCTGGGAAAACGAGAGATTCAGTAGGGAATTGCCGCGGTCCTATTCTACTTCCAAGATAATAATGCACGGCCAAATGTTGCTGCCTATGTCGCCAGGCGGCAGTTATTGTGTACAATTTAGGACCGGATACGATAATCCTGGGTAATCCCTAAAATGTGGAGACTAAGCATCTCTCATCAGCTATTTCTTCTGTGGCGCCAGTCAGTATATGACTGGCTAATACATGGCAACGACACACATGCAATCAATAAACCTTTCCCCAGAGCTACAAACGGCGCCGATATAGCAAAGTACAGACCTACAAGCAAAGAGCGTAACGGCAGCTAAGCAGCCTATGGGTATTTTAATTAATCTCACCAGACAAATCGCCATCAATTGCAAATTTCACTCCTTAAGCACATAAGTAAATGAAGAGAACATATAACAATTGAACAATAAATATAATTGGTATTATCTATAGAAATAGCAGTGGAGGCCGGTGGACACTTTCACAGCACCAGAGACAAGATTTGGGCCGGTATAGCACCCTGATTTAATTTTTTCTACACCTCACATTCAGTTCACAGTGGTCTTCGACTTAATTCAATCAATCTCTTGCTCTCGACTGACCAGCTACTTGAGCAGCACCCATACACCAAATACGGTAAAATTATCTGGTACAGAAGGTGGGAGGAACAATAACTGTTCCTATGGTTTGTCTCGTGTTAAGAATATAACACTGCTTATACTTTTGGTTAGGATTGAGAGCCCAATCCTACGAAGGCCTGTGGTCTGATCCTCAAATCCTTCGACTAGTCGGTGTGACGTCATTCACCGGCATGCGGTCTCGCCTAAGTTTTATTTTAGTCCCAATGAGTCCTCCCGTTGCACTCATTACTTTCTGGCATAAACTGTCTCACTAAACTAGCTGCTCACCTGGCAGCTACATCATTTACAAATAGTTAGAGACATCAACGAAGACTTCTAAGGCTACAACTTTTCCGCCCGTGTACCGATGGGCAAAGTCTTTGGTAGCTTGAAGCATTTGTATTAAAGAGAACCCACCTTGCAATCATCAACAGCAATGTATCTACAAGATAGCCGGTGTACAGCGCAGCAGGTACCGCAGGGCACAGTGCTAGGACCCGCCCGTACTCGTCAGCATGATCGAGATAACTTAGGGGACGAATGTAGCTACACGTACAGTACCGTCTTTTGGCGACACGTGACTACTTACCGCTCTTCAATCAGTGGAAGACGTACACACGGTACTACTAAAATTGGCAAGTATCTTTCAATAGTCAGTAAAGCATTTCATCCCTCAGATGAAATGAAGTTTAAGGTAAAGGTAAAGTCAACTTAGACCACACCCTCACCTGGAAAATCCACATGCACTGGTTTGTTTTGCGGGTATAGGCCCACGGGCCCCATATGAGTAAGGGTAGTTGCAGTCAACCTCGGGTCACCAAGAACTATGGCGCCAATTTGACGGAAGGGACAAAAGACCCGAGACCCCCCACCCCCCTCGTCTGTGAGGAAGGTAAGTTCCACCACGGCGCAGTGCATGCACACAACTGCCGAGTCAGCACACCTAGATCTGTAAAGAGCTCGCGTGCCTGGGATGGCCGCGAACCTTCAATATAATTGAAAAATAATGCCAGATAAATCAACGGCGAGCTGCTATGTGCACTGTAGAGATAATTCACTGCTAGCTCTCCCACTGGACGCTAGCTGCGTCTCAACGGTAGAAGCCCAGCATTGTGGCTGCACACACACACAGAAGCATAAGCTCAGTAGCATAGTAGCTCACCGTACGTATCAAGAATAACAATGCAGAGACTCACCGACTCGGGACGGGATACTTTACACCAGAATCCCCACGATCTAACTACCATTCACCCACAGACTGCAAAGTTTCATAATAATTTTCTGTGAAAATCTCTGTCAGTGAAAAAAATACTATATTTTATTCTGGTATATCCTGCCGCGCACAACTCGCAATGCCATAAGACTGATTTTTGTGGCACAAAAATAATCAGAGATCACAATTACTCCTCATTCGCATTAAGAGCGGATTTTGCTTATATCAAATTCTCATTTAACGAGAACTCAGTGTATACGAGTAATCTAATCAAAATATAAAACTTTGTATAATCATCGTAGCGCACAATCCTAACCTTACACAAAGACATGGATGCCAGTTTCGCAATTAGTGCAGCAAAATAAGCCCCATTTGAAAAAGCTTGAATATTTTTTCTGGCTCCACCAGCGGATTCTTTGATGTCTTGTCAGTTCATAGCTACATAGTGTCATACAACAAGAGAAGACTAGTAAATTACGCTTCTGACTGAGTTATTTTTATTTTTTTTTATGATACAGTTGTAATGCTTATGTGTAAGTTAAAAGTTTTATGCTTTTATTATTATCAATTTATTACTAGCTGTACCCGTGAAATTTTCACGGTCTACCTGGCTTTTAATTTTTATGTATACCGTGTGTCCTCCTGACCCAGTAGTCCCTGCATATATATCCTCCTGACCCAGCAGTAGTTTACTGCGAAATTTCCACCTGAACAGCCCCGGCAAGAAAGTTTCACGGTCTATCACGCTTTCCACACTTTGGGTTCCTGGTGTCCGTTAAGGGTTACGCCTAGGAAAAATCCGGGGTAATGTTGGAATACAAATTTAATTCTCTTTTCAAAGTAACAGAAATCATTTTCCTGCGTCTGATAGTATACAAGCTATAAGCGAAAAACTGACAAAAGTATGGGAAAATGAGAAATTTTTGGCTAAGTTACCAACTTTGAGCAGCTTCCCCCCGCCGAGAATTAAGACCAAACCCAAAGTGTGATCCCTGAAAAGAAAGGTCTTGGAATGAGCTTTCCAACTGTGCAAACCAATCTCATTCTGTTCTACCACTAACCTCTGCTTCACCCTCATCCCCTCCTTTGCCTTACCCCCTCCTCCTTTCTACCGAGACATGATGCAATCGACAAACTTTTGCGTCACGAATTGCATGACATGGTGCAATATCCATTTCCAATGCCCTTTGTCCATTGTGCTCCCGACTGCATTAACACAAGTACAAGACCTTGCCCAGTGACCGAAAGATAACTGACGCCGTATCATAGATGCCCAGCTTCCCGAAGTCATCGAATCTCTAATTTCCATCCGTCTATTAGTGATGAAAAGCGTGACACACACCGTAGGTAGGTAAGTAGATAGGTAGAGAGATATGGTAGGTAGGAACAAGCGTATTAATATATAGATCTTTAGAAGTTTAAGGCTCCGTTTCCACAAAAAAGACGATAGCACAGAGGAAGAAAGAAGGGATACATAGTATGAGATTTATTTTAGGTAAAGTGTTTAAGAAAACGTCAGTAAACTTGCTAGAAAAGCAAATGTGCCAAATTTTTAGCTCAATAGGTAATATGTACCAAGAAAAAGTAAAAAAAAATCCATCTCTATTAACAAAAAAATTCTTGCTTTATCTTCTGACATACGTAATGAGATTGAGTTTTATGCCTATGATAATTTGATTAGTTAGGCTATTCTATGGAATGCTATTCATCCTTTTGGAACAGTACTTTGTGAAAGATCATTTATGCGGATGGAATTACTTTTTGTTTTTAGTAAACCGTAGTCCATAGCCAATTATCGGCCTCACATAAAACAAACTTCCTATCAGGCGGCGTCATGCTTCATGTATTAATGATGTTAAGTTATACTGGAGTGCAAATGATCCTCAGTAACTTTAATCCATATGTGAAAGCATGTCTTAAACACTCAAAGTCTTCAAAAATTCGGTATTTATTATCTATATATTAATACGCTTGTATCTACGTGTGTGTGTGTGTGTGGGTGTGTGGGTGTGTGTGTGTGTCTCGCTCTTCACAAATAGATAGGCGTAAATTAGAGACTTTACTTCATTTCACCCGTATCATATCTACGCTTTCGTTTTTCTTTACAAAAATTTTGCTCGCTTTGCTGCTGGTAGCGGCTGGCATTCCTTTTAAGGTCTTGCTCTTACAGCTTCTCTTGCCGTTCCCGTG
>LQNS02277998.1:13457908-13469661 GCA_001587735.2 Parhyale hawaiensis
GAAGTTTTAATAATAATAATAATTGTAGCGAAAATTCAACCCTGGGTATTCTCGGTGAACTACTGCAATGAGACTCCCAACATTTCAACCACTTCTGTGGATTTTGGGTGGTTCTTGCCAGTGAGAATAAAAACAAAGAGTAAAAGATCAGACGTGAGCCCCAGTGGTCCAATTTTGTGGCCCTTGACCGGGCCTGAACAATAAATTGATCTTACTCCCTATTTATTAATTTTGTTTTTGAGTGAGGGCAAACTGAGGTAATGTCTGCAGGTGTAGGCTGAGTGCATTCATGTATTTACCCAGTGTATGGCGTCCTCTTTAATTGACTGCGCCTCTTTCCCTGTCTAATAACTTTATCTACTCTGTACTTTCAGGCGTATTTGTGAACCTATTGTGTTCGTAAGAATAGTTTTATTATTAATAAAGAACAGCAAAATGGCAGTAGCTGTGGGACGGCTGTGGGGCGACAGCGTGACTTTTGTTTCGTTTCGTCAAAAGTTGCTCTACTTCTTTAGTTTCTAACTGGTTAACACCGACTACCTACTTGGGGTAAATCCCCAAGTCCATGGGGAAATTTTGTCCCATGTATTAGCTTTAGGGATGTTACTTACGAGAATGAATACCTCAGAGTGCAGCGCCTTGATTTGTACAGCACTGCATCCATATGAGAAAATACATGTTTTTTTCTTTCTCTCTTTCGTGCAGTCCTCTCATTGGCTGCAGCTATTATTAATTGTCCGTTAAGCCAGAAACACCCTGTGAAGTCGCATGCCCAACTTATCGAGCGGACGATCAGCTCAAACGTCGTTCATGCTGCCGTATCCATGATACCGACTTTCACGTTGGATGGGGACGCGTGTGAGCTGAACATCAGCTCGTAAGTTGTGCGTGCGACTGTATACTGTGGCCCTGGAATAAGACGTCTTCGTTTTTTTTCCTTGCATAACTGTAATGGCAGAACGGCAATGGGTCGGAACTTGGGCTTCGGTTCCTCTCTGTGAATAGGCCTCTTGGTCCGTCTTGGTTCTTATTTTGTCAATTTTAATCCTTCTGTGTGGTATTTTTTATCTCAGCAGTTGCGCAATAAATTTGTCATCTAGAAAATGGCTCATTACCCGTCTCTGAATAATTTTCACTTTATGCTTTGGGTGAAATAGACAGGTAAATCGTAGATAAAGGTGTCCAAGTGATGCAGTGGTCATTGAGCATTATTATTTCGTAGTGAACCTTTCGAAGTCCAGGTCAACGTCAACAAAGATTAAAGTTGAATTTTTTTTAGATGTTTGTCAGGTAGAGAAGTCAAGTAAAGAAGTAACACACTAAATTTCTAAATCATAGTCACGGTAAGAAATGACTTACACCAAGTTTGTAAAACGTGGCAGTAAATATTAAAGGGTTTGCCATTGTGCTTAGTTTAGACTTTAGAACAATCGGTTACGATTAAAAATTTTATTTGCGTGTTAATGGCTAGCAACAAGAACATCGTTACGCTGCGAGGAGGCAGAAGAGTATTCGATAGATTGAAGAAAAAAGTCATTCCCCGTCGATTCCGCTTAATAGAACTACCGGTTAAACGACCATCCGCGTAATGCGGCGCCTCCTGGCCGACTAGCATCGCTGTACGGATCGGCCTTTGGCGGAAACGGTGGTTAAACTAATAATTTAATTACAATTATAATTAACTTGATGAACGCCGTCCTATTATGAGATATAAATACATAATTTCAGATTTACATGTTTGTACTGTAGGTCGTGCTGTATGGTACCACCATACGTATTGGATGATATTGTATCTAATAGTATTTAGACAATCAAGTGAAATAGTGTTAAGCCATGCAGATCTCTCCTCGGGAAGAAACAACTGCATTTACCTTACTTTAATAAAACAAGCTATGATATTAGAAGAAGAGAGCATAATTATTATATTGCTCTTCGTGCAAGGGTAATCGTTCGGTATTACTATTGTGGTGCCAGTTCAGTAAACTAGTTTGGTGTGTATGGCACGTACTGAGCCTTGTTGATTAGGTTGTAAATTAATAGCTGGTATATTATTAAGAAATGAATATACACAAAATGCTTAAAGTATACTGTAACAGAATAATCCAAAAACACCTCCCGCCCGTGGAGAAATATATGATAAATCAATAAAAAAAATAAATAAAAAATAAATAAATAAACTAGAGCACTCTGAGAGCGCATACCTCTGCCAAGCGAGGCAACGGTAGCAAAAAATTCAAACTGGCTCTGAAACCATAATTTTCCATGTATAAACTCTAAAATCTAATCATTCGTGCCTTCTGATAGTAATAACAGTTCGTGCGCAATTTTCTTGAAGATCCGTTCGTAACTTTTCGAATTATACTACTAACAAACGTTATGACAAACATGAGTCATACACACAAACGAATAAACCGATCTGCACCAAAATTTAATCATTTATGTCTTTTAACATTACTAACAACCCCTATAAATTTCATAAAGATCATCCATTCATTATTTTTTTGAGTTAATGTGCTAACAAGCATAAAATTAAAATAGTGACAAACGAACGAACGAACAAACGGATCATTACAATATTTAGTCATTTACTCTTTATTATGTACCTAACAACTCACTTTAATTTCATAAAAATTCATCCATAACTTTTTGAGTTATGGCATTGCGAAAAATAAGACAGACAAACAAACAAACGGATGGACATATCTTCACCAAAAGTTAATCGTCTGTTCCTCCTAACATACCTAACAATCCCTGTAAATTTCGTCCAAATCGGTTCATAACTTTTTGAGTTATATTGGTGACAGACAGGCAAATAGACAGACAAACACGATGAAACCTAACCTCCTTGGCGGAGGTAATAATGCGCCAATTCTGCTGGAAAGACCTCAACTCGATGTACTACAGGAAGTCCTTGTTTTAGACCGGACTTGTTTAATTCCGGTTTCGATTTAGCCCCAAAATTTTTAGTTACAGGCACTTGATTTAGCTACTTGGCGACCTTAGTTTTGAATTGTCACATTTTTTTCTGCAGCACTAGAGCAAACTTCCAAAAGGCATACTACGGCCACGCGTACCCTTTATCTGACTCAGTTTATTAAGTTTACGTAAATAGCACTGCTGTGATGATATGGAACGTTTATTATTATTTAAAGATTCTTGTTTTCCGGTTTAATAATTTGATAATAAAACTATTGTGGTCTACTGTCAAATTTACTCGTTTTCCTTCATTTCCTCAGTAATTCGAGAAAACGGATAGTGGCATTAAGGCGTGTTGTAGGGAGGATCGTGTTGCTAGGAGCTCCGGTCTAACACCGTTTCACTCAAAAATATGGGATGAATACGACGCAAGCTCAGCTGAATAAGCAGAAACCTCACTTTTTATCATTCCTGGCGGAGGTTTAATTCGCCTGTTTTTTTTTAGATAAAATGTAAAAAAAACTGCAAGAGAGCATACATTCATCAGCCATAGGATATACTCATCATTTTCGTATATCATTTGTTCACGCTGCTTGCAGTAAAGGCAATGCTTGCAAACAAATGTGCTTTTACCCAGCTCATAGCTCTATAAGAGTACGTTCGATTGGGCGCTGAAGTCAAGCCTTCAAGGCTTAACTGATGCGAAATTTGAGGCAGGTGCGCTGGTTTCGATTCGTTCAGCTGAGTTACAGGCATTGGCCCTTACTCGGTAACCCTCCCTTCAAGCTTCAAGGAATTCAATGTTGGTTTGCAAAAGGGAGTTTTCAGCCGGCTCAACGTAATCGCGTTGCTTCTAACACTTGCAACATCATTCACATAAAGCCAATGCTCGCGTCTGAAGTTTCGAACAAGTCATGCCTAGAAGGCTTAATTTTAGCACCCAATTGGACGTGTCCTTCATGTTGAGGTTGTCGTCAGTGTTACCTAACTTGAGTCGCACTAGATGTGGGGTACCATACGTCACACCGGCAGTCTGATTGCAACACGCATCGTGAGGTGTTGTTGAGTACCAGTTCCTTGTTCAGTGCCCCTTTATTCCGGAGCGGATCTCTGGCCTAGAAAGAGGACTTCCTGTATACACAAAGTAGCTTACTTTATTGTGGACAACGTTCCGTTTATACGGACCAAGTAAGTATAATAATTATGCCGAAAATCGAGGTATAAAGTATTCTAACTAATTTTTGAACTGTGGTATTCTACTTTTATATTGGGAGGCTGTAATTACTCCTTTATTGATCTCTCACTACAAATCAAATTCTACTCAAAAAATACATTAAAATTGCGTAGCGAGCCCACTAAAAGCGATATTATTGCTTATGAGGACAATATATCTATCAATACTGTCAGGGCTAAAAAATATAAAGTTCGGATAACATCACTATAAGAAACATAACTTGCATGTGGTAAGAACGAAGGTCGAAAAGACCAGCGTAGGCTTATATTTACTAATTTTCGAGAATGTTGCTTTTACTACCGGCAGGTGGCGTTAGCATCGTCTCTATTTCAGCAAGTCATTCAAACTTCGACGTAGGTTAGGAGTATTTACCGTACCTATTTAGTGCAAGTAAATTATTCACATTTGCTCATTTAAATTCGTAAGTACAAAAAAATAAAGAATCACTTTAACTGACAAAGTATGATTATATATCAGTTAGTTTTCAGCTCAGACTATCTTGAAGTTATTACTTTCGTTCTTTATGACCAGCCAACAATTGCAACCAAATCCGAAGATCCCGATGTGTACGTATTATAAGCGGAATTGACTGCATTGTATATCAGCTGAATGCTGTGCCTCTTATAATTGCAGACACATGACGTATCCAGGGGACTTAGTCAAGGTAGACCTCGACGCAGTCCTATGTGCTTTCTGCCTCGCTGAGGCCCTTAATTATATCTTCTGAGAATAAAATGGGCCCATACGTTGCTTTGATGATAGTTTTTGCTCTTAAAACTGCCAATTTCTTGAATAAAATGCAATTTCTAACAATCCCAATGGAAGCCCCGGGGGGTTCTATCGATACAACTCTCGCACATACCTGACAGAACTGTAATCCTGCACCTCTGAAGTGGGTATAGCAGTCCTGTCGTATTTTAACACGTAATTCAGGTAGCCCCCAGGCTTCATCAAACCTGAATACTGTTAATACTGTTCTCCATGTTCATATTACGTAATAGCAATAATATTAGACCATGGCTCGCCAGGAGCGGTCCATGGCGCAGAGTACGCGCGCAAGAAGGTTGCAAATGATTACTCAGTTTAATTGCTAATATTTATACTTTTAGAGGATTTTGAGATTGAATATCACAATAATTCAAGAAAATGGTGGACAACGTTAACCGAATAGAGCTTGATGACTCTGCTAGCAACATGAACTAAAGCGATCACTCCATTTATCAAGATTAACGATAATGATCCAATACGACATAATTACTTATCTCAACCTCTTAGCTAAATGACGATGTTCGCATTACCTATAATACTTGTACATTAGTCAGTATTATAGCAAACTGCACGAAAAGCACTGACCATAGATCAACTGACAATCTGAATGCGGTCCATACTAAGCACCTAGCAAAGATGGAGTTTAGCGTAGCTGCTTCACAAACAAAGACAATAATTACAACTTCCTATACACGTGTTGAACAGTACAAGGGGAACACTATGTGAAGACACGCACGCACAACAATAGATCAGTAATGCATTGGCTAACGAATTAGTACAACAGAGTAAAACGGCAAGAATCATGTGCTTAGAGCTGGGCAATGGTTACAAGAATAAGAAACAAGACGAGAGTAAGAGAGACAGTTGTAACTCAATATCCTCCATGATGATGGGGCCTCTGGAAGGGAGCCCCTAATTTGAAAACTCCAACCGGCAAGGACAAGCACAAGCACGGGACCCTTTGGGGGTAGTGGACCGGACTCAACTGTGCCCCCCCCCCACCGCTCCAATCGCATTATTTAGACTTAGGGGCCGCACCCCATCAGCAAGGAAAAAACTTGCCGGTTTTTGACTCTTGCGAACCGCAAAGGAACTAACTAGAGCTCTATATGTGAAATAATAAAGTTCGCTCGGCAAAGATTTGCCTTTGCCAAGCTGATATAGACATTCCGACCTCCGCCGGATGCAGACGAGACTGGATTGTCTAAAAGAACTGCACGAGTAAAGGAATGACTGACTGGCGTCAGTGAATAGGAGTGCGCATTAATGAATTATTAGAAAGTAATTAGTAATTAAAATAAATTGGAACAGTCGCACTGTTGCATATCTTAGTGACTGACCATTTAGATTGGCGGTTCCTACAAGCCACTTAAGATGCTCAATTTCTCTCAATCACTGTCTCGTGTATTTGATATTTTCTCTTTTAGGGGAGGGGGTTGTTGAGGGTTCTTGTTTTGCAGCGTTACCTTTTAGTTCTTAGTTACTTCCTAGAAGTAAGGAAAACATTTGGAACAGCTCAGCGAAAACGAATTCTATGTATTGTAGATTACTAGGGCGTTTATCTATGAACAACATTTTGCCTAAAGTGAACTAGATTGATATAAAAGTACAACTGCCGGGAACTAATAATTCCATTGCCAGAAATGAAACATTTGTGAAGTTCGTGAGAACTAAGCAAGGTTTTCTCTCGTACCGAAGATCTTCAGCTGGCCTAACGATCGAGACTCTGTTTTGAAAATTCGTCGTTGCCCACTACCGGTCTTCATAGCGTCATCATTCTGTTATCAAAGTAGGAATTTTTTCTTGCTGAGTAACGTTTTTACCCGCTCCTTCAGGTTAAAAGTTAGTCGATATTTACTCTACAAAATGCTGGAGTTTCAAGCTTCGCTCACCAATCAAATAAACGGACGCTCTTGTCAGAAAGTTTAGTCCGCTTGGAAGGAACAGAAATTCTTAAATACGAAAACTTCCAACTTCTGTGGTGAAAGTTGAAAGAGGAAGTTTTAATTAATTATCGGATGCCTCCAAATGGTTAATGGTGGAGAGCAACATATTTCCTTGCTAAGTGTACGCTGCATCTCTCAGTATGTACAAGGAATATCTTTGGCAGCTAAACGCGACGTGCAACTAGTAAGAATCACACCTGCAATGGTTCGTTCTAAATGCAAGAGCAAATGAGAAGAAACTCATCAATACTGTTACTTCGAAGCTTCATGAATGTTAGAAATTAGCATTGGCATTGGCCTGCCAATTGTAATGGATCTTTCCGTGAACTGATTGTCTCAGGCTTAGTGGACTAATTAATTTTTTAATTACTGGACTAAAACAATAAAGTGGTTTGCAACGTAGGGATCAAGGCGTTCGAACCTCAAGTCGCTTGAAGTTTTACTAGTTTCAAACTTCACATAAAATGAGTGTAAGCGTGAAAAGTAATGTGTCGTAGTCGAGTTCTTTTGGAGAGAATGAAAGCAGAAACAGCTGCCTAGCGTACTGAAATTGTGCCACTGGCTGTTGCGGGTTCAAGCACTAAGCCAGGTCAGCGAGCTTTACAGCGCCTGGCGCGCTGAGTCAGCAATTGAAAGGTATACACAGCTACCGTGAGGGCACTTACCTCTTCCAGATATAGGGAGGGTGAGGGTGCGCGTCGTTGCTTCTAAAATTTTCCAACTATGAAAATTGTTACAATCAATGGGATACCTCACTTTTGACTGCCATGCTGCGACTCATTGCGTTGTTCTTGAGCTATTTCGCTAATTTTGTTGCAAGGATGATGACGTTGTGCACCATAGCCCTCTCCGACACGACATGAAACACATTTTATGCTGCCTTTGGTAACTAGTACCGTAGTCGCATGCGTGTACTGACTCCTATAAACAACAAAACTGCTTAAACTTCTCCAATGATGTTGATGTCGACCAAGTTCCGAAAAAATAAGGCTTTTTTCTACAGTATTATGGTACAGAGGATTAATATTATCCATCGTTCTACTTGGAGGCACCGTCAGGAGAGAAAGTGCTAATTATGGTGGACTGTATGCCGGGTGTTCCTAAATTCTTTCCACAAAATGGAACTTTAGGTTCCTCACAATAAAATAACCATATTTTACTCTATCGATGCATATCCGAAAAAAAAAAGTCTACTTTTAGGCCCCGTTCGCGCATGTACCACGCCTCACCACGCAACACGCTAGTGCTTTCTCCTTAAATACTGCTTTATATCTGTATTTCTTTTGTTCAAACGCTCACACAACAATCCAATGTCATTGATGAAACTTAGGTTTGTCATATTATAACCTACAACAGCACTGCTAATTACATACACGGTACAGTTGAATGAGAGATTAAGTCCTGCACATTTTATTTCGAAATAAATCTAGTTAGGTTCAGCCAGGGTTTTCAAATGTCTCCATTTAGCACTCAAAATACGTTGCTAATATTATATAATCAATAGCAACAATATAAATTACTCATCAGTTTTATTAATGTATGAGAAAATAAAATAACACTGAACCAGATCCCTGTCTAGTAGCACCGTGTTGAGCCTTGTTGCAGCGTGTGTCGTGTCATGTCTACAAGCAAACGTGTTGAGCGGTGTTGCATCGTGTGGTGTGGGACTCGTGTGAACGGCTGCCGTCGCACGCGGTTGGAATAGCACAGCGCGAGGCACGGATACAAACGCTCGTGTTGCGTTGCGTGGTGTGGTGTGGGGTGGCGTGGCGTGGCGTGGTATTGTGTGGTGTGGTACATGTGTAAACGGGGCCTTAAAGGTACGTTGACTTACAGTTCAGTAGTGCGATTCACTTAATCGGCAGACAACTGTAAGATGAAGATGCACACTGGTCATTTGTTGACATTGATCACTAATCTGCACCGTACCTGATTTCTGACGACCATGAACCAATTACCGTCCGAGAAAAATTGATCGGTCGGATCGTTGTGAGAGGATTTGTAAACTCCAAGCATCTTTGAACGGGTTCAGCAATTACTACGTTGGCGCCTCTGCGTTTGCATTGCTGCTGATGGGAAGAATTTTGAACAATTTCTGCAACTATGTAACATACGAACTCCTGTTTTCCTTAAAATAAATATAGTTTGACAGTGATTGTTTATTTACCCTACAATATTCGCCGATTCTGGGCTAGGTTTAACTTTAATTTAACGTACCTTTAAAAGTAGACATTTTCGGATATACATCGATAGAGTAAAATATGGTTAATTTATCGTAAGGAACCTATTGTTCTATTTTGTGGAAAGAATTCAGGAACACCCGGTACATACCTATATCATTCGTACAATCCATTGACACGGCGGGGGCAAAGCTAGCTAGTTATTTATACTTCACTTTTCCGGAAATTCAGAGAGAAGCGTTTGTTTCATCATTTCAAAATTTCGTTACCGTTGTAAGAACCAACCCAATAACGCGTACTTGAGTTGGCTTTAAACTCCATTTTACGGAGCACGAAATGCAGTGGTTTTCATCCGTCTCATTTGTCATTGATTCAAAGTTAGTGCCTAAACTACTGTAGATTCAAAGTGTTGAAGCCAACGCTATTGTCTCGAGTTCGGCACCATTCAAGCCTTATGTTCTTAGCGCAAACCGTAAACGCATATGGTAAACATTCACTACTCTAGTGCCAGCACTATTAATACTGTCTGAAAATGTGGATAGTATACGTTTAAGGGCTAAACTCTGTTCTCCATGCTAATCAATGACACCCTCTCTTTTTTTTTCTCGTGGAAAATTTAGAGCGTGGGCACACGTACGCAAAAGTTGCGTTGCACGCAACTTTTCCCTTCGGCCGTCACGTTGCCGTGACTACCACTCATGGTGCTTGAATGTCACGCTAAAACTATGCATCATTGCAACTAACTAATGCATCATTGCAACTTTAAACTAACACAGAAGCTCTCAAAGCTTCACCATTTGCTTGTTAGAGCGTACAAGCAGCATGAAACCACTCGTACCTTAGATATTCTTTTCAGGGGCATAACAATGTCAAAACCGGAACTTAGTGCGCTTCAGCGCAATCGAACACAAAGTTGCGTAGCAATGAAACTTTTTCGCACATGTGCCCGCGCTCTTACTGGCCTAATGATAAAAGTTTTTTGTTACTAGTTCCGCAAAGACACCAAAAGCTTTAGACCGCCCTTTAATTAGAGATATCGCCTTAAAGCCAGACATTAGCCCGAGGAAACGTTACAATCAAGGCTCGATCTTAAAGCGCAAGAAGTTGTAGTTGCTACAACCATCATGTAAAATTAGGAGGTTACTGCACTTGTCAAATTAAGCTTCCGATTTAGACCTCGAGCCATCAGCGTCAAGTGTCCTCAGGAGTATATTCTGGCTGGGCATCGCTGACCCACGTACTTTCCCCGCAGGGGATGTTGCAACTGGCTGAAGTTCCTGCGCTGAAGTTAGTTTGTTAGGTTAGGAAGGTTCTCTATATTTCTCCTTCAGTTCCACGAGGTAACCGCCGAATGGTCGTAAAGCCCGCTGCAGACGGTAGTCCTTTTTCCTATGTTTTCACTTCACCGCGTTCGAGTATTTCGTATTGTCCTTGCGCACCCAACAGTATGTCAACCAAAAGTTTCGATAAAATGTTTGCCGTCACATCCGCTGGCTCATCAGTTGTCACTAGAGCAGTGTATCACGTCTTTTCAAATGTTTAGTACATGTCGTTTCAGAAAACGTTTTTTTTTTGTTGTTGATGTTGTTGCTTACATAGACACAACAACGCATTCGAACGCTGTGAAATGAAAACACAGGACAAAAGACTATCGTCTGTTGCGGGCTCAAGCGACCTAATGGGATTCCTACCAAGTCTGTGGGGTACACAAAAGTGATCCTCCGTACGGGTGTTTCTTTCTTCTGTCCTTTTCTCTCATTTTTCGTCTCACAGAGATGCTCTGCGCCTAATTTTCACGCCCAGTAGTAGCGCGCTGGCTCGACTGAAAGTTCATGGCAAGAATGTCGAGATAAAATAATCATGTTGATATGTACATTGTACAACCCTGTATCCATACTGACTAATCGAAATATACTGCTGAATCGCAAGCAGCGTGCGTCTGCACTGGGGAAACTAATCATTGTTTGTTACTGAGACGATTAAGACTTCTTGTGCTCAAGAATTTGCGAAGAATTATTCATATGTACTGCACCGCAGCCGGTGTAAAGAATTATTCGTATGTACTGCACCGCGGCCGGTGTAAAGAATTATTCGTATGTACTGCACCGCAGCCGGTGTAAAGAATTATTTGTATGTACTGCACCGCAGCCGGTGTAAAGAATTATTCGTATGTACTGCACCGCGGCCGGTGCAAAGAATTATTCGTATGTACTGCACCGCGACCGGTGTAAAGAATTATTCGTATATACTGCACCGCAGCCGGTGTAGAGAATTATTCGTATGTACTGCACCGCAGCCGGTGTAAAGAATTATTCGTATATACTGCACCGCAGCCGGTGTAAAGAATTATTCGTATATACTGCACTGCAGACGGTGTAAAGCATTATTCGTATGTACTGCACCGCAGCCGGTGTAAAGAATTATTCGTATGTACTGCACCGCAGCCGGTGCAAAGAATTATTCATGTATACTGCACCGCAGCCGGTGTTAAGAATTATTCGTATGTACTGCACCGCAGCCTGTGTAAAGAATTATTCGTATGTACTGCACCGCAGCCGGTGTAAAGAATTATTCGTATATACTACACCGCAGCCGGTGTAAAGAATTATTCGTATGTACTGCACCGCAGCCGGTATAAAGAATTATTCGTATGTACTGCACCGCGGCCGGTGTAAAGAATTATTCGTATGTACTGCACCGCAGCCGGTG
>LQNS02277998.1:13474144-13490842 GCA_001587735.2 Parhyale hawaiensis
GGGGGGGGGGGGTACGTCTCTCTCTCAACAGAGGGCAAAAAGAAGGCCATAATCTACTCTGTGACTGGATTCTTCTGCCGACCATGCCGACTAAAATGGAGCAAAACGACCGGATCCTCAAGGAAAGGACTGGACCAACCAAATGGGTCAATGATGCTAACGTTTGAAAATGTTATGCAACTCCATTATGTATAACACTAATTTATGTATGTGATAGCGTTAGCGTTAATAGCTAGGACGTGTACCGCTTTGTGTCAAATGCAGTGTCTTCTCATGAACGTAGATGTTTGTAAATTTCAAGTACGCCTGTCTTTTGTCCGACTTATTTTATTGATTCACATCATGCTAAATGTTTCATAACGTAGGCTAGGGAATCAACGTGATTGGCTTAGAATAAATAGTGATCGTGCAAATTGGTGCTTTCTCCTACAGCGTATTATCGCGGTATGCACGTCGCGTTTTCCAAATGATGTCACAGGTGAGACACAACGTTCTAATGCTGTGCATGCTATAGATATTAAGATTATAAATATGTGTCCATTTTGCCTTGTTCGCTCTTTCTGACTCGCCTTTCATTTAGATTTGTGAAGGCTCCCGCTTCACACACACACACTGTAACACATTCCATGATGCTGATATTCTTCATTGTGCTGTCGTCAATTTGGTGCTATCTTCCCCCTTTTTGTGCACGCAATAAAAATTTATAGGCGGTTAGTTAGAGCTGCGATTAATTGCCGAAGTGTTGATTGGGCAACTGAGTTAGTCATTCTAATCAAATTGTGCATCCCTTTTGTGTGACGTATTAACGCAGATCATTGCAGTGTCAATTAGTGTCCCAATCATAACCCCTGTCCAGTTAATTAGTATTGTATATTTTACGTGAACACTCCAATTATTGTATGTACACACACACTTACACGCAACACATAAATAAATACACATATCCCAACATATGTACTGCACCGCAGTCGGTGTAAAGAATTATTCGTATGTACTGCACCGCAGCCGGTGTAACAAATTATTCGTATGTACTGCACCGCAGCCGGTGTATAAAATTATTCGTATGTACTGCACCGCAGCCTGTGTAAAGAATTATTCGTACGTACCGCACGTACCGCAGCCGGTTCAATCCAGTGTTGAAGTGCCAGGCCTGCTCTGGGTAGCAACAGTGCGGCGTAAGGCGGCGGAGGCATCTGGGACGTGTTGCAATCCGACGCCGGTGTTACACTCACAGTGTTACCCGTGTAGCAGTGAATGAGAAGTGGGATCTCAGTGCCCCAACGAAGTGTTGCGGAATTTTGGGCAAGCTTAAACATATACATTTCTGGCGGAGCCTTTCTTGGTTGGATTTCAGGATAAAAAGTTGAGAAAACTACACAAAAGTGCTTCAGATGATAAAATTCAGCAATATGTGGCAGTCATAATTTTTTAATACTAATTATCGAGTATCATCGACATTGTTGTTACCGAAGGCAGTGTTACCCAGCTCATAACCCCTAGCAATCGAGTCGAGTTTCAGCAATATGTCATTACCAAATTTATTCATTAGGGTAACATGTCTAGTGCCCGTCCACCATCCTAGTAACCGTCCACTTGGCTTTAAAAACTTCCTGTGTGAAAACTAGCAGTGCTAGAAAAGCCGTACATAAGCTTAAACTGTAGGCTAAGTAGTACCCTACAGTTTAAGCCTATGTACGGCTTTCTAGCACTGCTAGTTTTCACACAGGAAGTTTTTAAACCCAAGTGTACGGCTACTAGCATGGTGGACGGCTACTAGCATGGTGGACGGCTACTAGCATGCTGGACGGGTACTAGACATGTTACCCTATATGGTGTCTAGCTCTCGTCGCTGGCTAAATTATAGAGATCGGAGAACTTAAAGGCATCACTAACTAGTTTGGGTAATTTCCTTTGATCTTTCACGTATAGGCACGGAGAGCATTCTCATAATCTCAGTATCCCTGGCTATATACTGTGACAAGTAAGGTGTACTCTGCCTCATAATCTTAACAGAGATGGGTAAAGCGTGGAACCCATGCACGAAGGTGTTCCCACACATTATTAGCACAAATGGGGACAGTAAGTTGGGAAAGAAGAGGATGAACAGAGAAAGTACCATCAGTAGGAATATGACAACGGAAGGAAGCAATGTGGGCACGAAAGCCAGGCGTCCCGAAGACCTATCTAAAGGCTAAAGTTACCTACGCAAATCCTCATAACAAGCTAACCTAATTGCGTATGGCCCATCCTATACTACCTGAGAGGGGAAACTAATATATAAATAAATCAACGCCGAGTGTTAATTTCACGAGTCTACTGCACTTGTTTAATTGGGGTTCTAATTAGACCTTGAAACAGTTTCTTGCCGTTCCAAGTAATGTTATTCCTACGACAACAAAAGTATTGCTTTTCATTTTTACTTTACAGTTGCTAGGTTGACCTTGATGTGTGAGCAATGATCTACTAGAGCGATTGAAAGCGTCACCGATAGGCTCTCGGTCGGGGAAGCCAAGGCGCGCCACACTCACTGGACTTGAATTGTCCCGAACTACTTACAGGAACGGTGGCTTTGCAGGCATAATTGAGCTTCAGGCGTTAACATCAAACCAACTATTCTTGAAACGGTTGAGAAGTCCAATTTATGAAGCAGGACTGAGTTTCCCATGGTCTTAAGAGTAAGACATTCGAGGTTGACATCTGAAACTGGATTTCAAGAGGCAAAACCAACGCTTTTGCCTGCAGTTCCGAACAAGTCAAACCCAGTGACCTCGGCTTAGTTCGAATCTGCAATAACAGTCGATGACGACTTAACCATTTTTGTTATTGTTGCAAACAACGCTAGTCACACGAGACGCCTGAATTTGGCCGTGGATTTAGGATTCACATTGGAAAATAGCGAAATGCTTTACACAGCATCGGGACATGACGACTCCTAAAAGTTCTATGCATGTTTTTTTCTGCTCGGCGTTTCACAGTGAAATGATTGGAGCTTAAGACGGGTTAATACATTGTCTGTTATTCCCCGTACGTAGTCCAAAGCGTTCGAACGTTTTGTTGCTTCCTTGTAAACAGAACCATATGTTGACCAAAATATTTGTTAAAACGTCGGCTGGCGTTTAGCGTGTGCCACTAATGAAGTTTTAGTGGCCGTTGTTCTTGAAAATATCAACAAAGCTTTTGGGCACGTGACGGACGGGCTCTGACGTCATCAGACGACTGTAGTGTAAACTCGGCCTGACTCGAATTCTTTACTGAAGTCACTTACCAGATGACGACGTCCACTTTCATTTGCTCAAATTATTACGACTTCGACATTTTGGCTGCATTACTATAATATTAACAGGAGCTTCCGTTCAGTACTGTAGCAAATATTGCAAATCTTCACATTATTTTGTCGTAAGTGTCGAAAATTTAGCTTTATTTTGTGCTTGAGATGCTGACCGTGTAGAGCGAGCATCGCCGCCCGGCTATTTGTGTTACGTTTGCAAAGCTCGACCAGGAGTAAAATCCGCAGGACAAGTCTCTTACATTTACGTTATAAGTGGATCTACTGAATTCATTTTATCGCCTTATAAAGAACGTGCGAATTTTCTTGATTTAGCAACGTTCGAACATCATAGCTGGTAACGAGATAGAACCTACGCTTTAGAGCGTACACCCGAGTCCAAGTCAGGCTTGGGGACACTTCAATAAGACACCTGTTAGTCCATCAAGAGTTGCGCTTGGTTTTTGAATGCTCCTGATCCTTAGAATTTGTCACAATGGCTTAAACTGTCTCGAGACGGAGCGACGAGGACAAATACGTATAAAAGTTATGTTGATGAGAGCCCTGAGGTCTTAGAACACAGACGAGAGCCAAGACCGGTTCTCGGTACCCTTTGATAGCAGGGCACAACTCTATTGTCATGTCAGGTCTCCGCCAAACGCTGCCAACTTCAAAGCAAGAAAAGTACGGCTTTTGCTAAAGCATTCTCTGTCTCGCATGTGAACATCAAGCTCCGATTTAGTTGCATAATTCCGCCCAAGGTATTCATAAGTCATACGTGGAGCAGCTCCAGAAGCAAAGCTGAAGGCTTGAGCATTTGTGTTATCTCGTCTAAAAGCCGCACGCAGCGTCGAAAGGCCGGCACTTCAACGTTGCAAAGTGTGGCTTCTGCCAGACGCTCATCCTTTGAACAGAAATTGTGCAGCCAGTGAATGAACTGCAGCTTTTTCTCACAAAAAATCCAGCTTCTTCATTCGTCGGAGTGCTAAAATATTGATGGAGATTTAATGCTCATTACACGACTTATCCAAGTTAAACTCGGTTCAAGTGTAAGATTCAATGTGCACCAAAAAGCGATATAAATGTATTATAAAGTCGATCAAATTTTTGACGATGTAATACTGGTGCCGCCCCTCTCCTTCAGGCTGCGTAATCGAGTTCAAATCCGTCGCTGACATGAGATTCAATTCAAACAAAATGAGATGAGAAGCAGAGCACGGGGTGATTCTGCAATCATATGAGCTGAACTAAAAGTTTGACGCGCCATAAGACATCAAATGTAACTAACTATAACATAAGGTTTCTCAGAATGAGTAGACTTTTCTCGGTACCGCATAAGAGGATGTGCCATTTTTTTGTACCACTCACGTTTGATTGAGCATAAAAGCATTTTCATTCAGAAGGTGGGTAAATATTCCCATACTAGAGGTCTGCGCTGTGAAATAAGATAGCAAGGAATTACTGAATACCCTTTTTCATTGAACATGCTTTTGTTACTAATTTTTCTGAATGATACGCTGCAACAGCCGACTCAGATTGTCATTAAAGATTAGTGTTCGCTTTTTTAGATCATTTAAGCAGCACGATCGTTCCCCACCGTAGGTGACATGGGAAAATCTTCCATTATCATGCAGCAAAATATCATCGAATTTAATTAAATTCACGGCTGCGTATCCGTGATAGCGAAGGATTAGCCTTTAGTACATCTATGTTTTTCTCTTGAAGTGAAAACTGCTCCGTCAAAGGAAGACAGCAAGCTTGGAAGAAATTATTGTGTCTACTGCCCCGTGAAAAATCATTGCTTCGTTGATCATGTACTGAAATATACATTACGAACTGAGAGCTAATATCTATGAGAAGCTGCTAACATTTTTTACTATTACAGTTTCAAGAAGTGCTTCAAGCAAGAAGTGCATTCAAATAAAGAGGTAAGAATTCCACTATCGCCATCTTCTGCAACCTGGTCATCGATCTTTATGGAAACGCAACTTCATACAAAATCAGCAGCCTGGCCTATTTTTCACCTCTCTATTTCATTAAGAAGCGGACACGAAATAAATACACAAGGCGTTTTATCATATTAGGCTTGGCCAAAGCGACTGGCATTGTTATAAAATTAACCAAAAGTAGGAGACAAATTTCCAAGGCTCTGCAATAATAAAAAAAAATATCGGATTCATCCATAATTTTGATACGTTACAGTCATATATCAACACGTACGTACCTACCTACCTTTTGTGTCACGCTCTTCAATAATAAATGCAAGGAAATTAAAGATTTAAAGCGTATCATATCTGCAGCAACTTTTAATTTTTTCACATTATACTCGCTTTGCTGGTTGCGGATGACATTCCTAATAGGATTAGATGCTTAGCGAGGATACGCTTCGGGAAAACAGAACGATTAGTGTTGGACATCTCGGCTCGAAAGTATTTTTTGCAGCGAATGTGCTGCTGGGAGAGTCCGCCGCAACAGTGCCCCGACTGAGCAACTGCCGTGACATCTTGAAAATAGAAGAAATGAGCAGAGTCTCTTTTTTTTTGTTTAGCTATCGCATTAAACATAGCAGAAAAATCATGGGCCACTGATCAATATCCACGGAGTCCGAAATTGTGAGAAAAAATCAGATACGCCAACAAAAAACTTAAATGTGTAACATTTTGGAGGGCTAACTTATCTGTGAATTGTGGGAAACAGTTCCTAGAAATGGACTGCGTAACGATAGACAGGGTTGAGCGGCAGACGTTAGTTCAGACGGGGTGGGTTCAAATAGAAGCGCTACCTCAGGTCAAATAAGATAAGTGAAAACATTCACTAACCGTGGAATTTCCTCAGGTGAAGCTAGACGATATATTGATAAGCTAGTACCTACTTACCTTTTGTGTCACGCTCTTCATCACAATAATAGATAGAAGGAAATTACAAATTTTATTACTATGGGAAGCTGACGTAATGCCGAAGAAAGAGGCTGGGTTGGGCTTGTTCGCTGTAACATACAAAACACATTCTACGTAGACACTGGTCAGTTGATAAAGGAAATTGGTGTCATATTGCGCTTACAACGAATTAGGTTGAAACAATGTTAAGGCACTGTACGTTCAAATCAATCACAAAACGCGTTCTATATGTTCTCATATCCTTGACGATGCACTTACATTGTACTCACACTATTCAGATGTACCTACTATAAAGAAATTAATGGTTTCGATGCATGATGAGCGCCCTGCAACTTAACTAAAAGCGCGTTCGATTACTAAATAAACTCAATGTGTTTAGCTTAAATCAAACGGGACTAAGGGTGTGTTCGATTTGGTACTTAAAAGTCGAGCTAAGCCAAGCCCACTTGACTTAACTTGTCCGGAACTGCTGACAGGAACTTTAGCTTCGTCGTTTTGAATCGTGTTGTAGGTGTTAGTAGCGACCAACTCAAGTTGAACCGACTGAAATCTCAATTATACAAAGTAATATTGAGTTTTTAGAAGACTCACAGGTGATAAATTTTACTTATCGAATGAAACGCGAATAAACCGAACGAATTCGGGACACCTGTCTGCAGTTCAGGACAAGTTAAGTCAAGTAGGCTTGGCTTAGATAGACTTTTAGGTCCCAATCGAACACGCCCTAACATACCTTTGTTAATGTCCATTGATTACACAGGCAACAATTTTTTTTTCGTTGCCTCAACTTTAAGCGCTGTTCCCAAGTCTAAGTCTGACCTTGATTTTAGATCTGTAACTGGAATTTCACAAGCACGTCAGGTTTTTAGATATTCGTACTAGCTACTCTCGTAGGAATAACATTACAGAACTCGTCTGAAAATCTTCCCAGTGGGCGTTCGGTAGAAATAGCACTGATGAAGCACACGAAACAGGCCGTGATTGCTTGAAAGTTTGACGTGATAGACAAAAATCGTTATCAGATTTGGAATCACTAGGTAGAACTGATGATAATACAGTTGAAATAATTTCGACAGCAAATTGCTTGTTGACCAGTGTTATCAATGGACACTTAAAAGATGTCTCGTGAATCATTAATTTGCGACGGAAGCGGGTTTTAATTGTTTTTCACTGAATTAATATCTACTGAAATCATGATATGTCCAAATTCAAAATTATTTCGATGTTCTTCCGAACTAAAACCATTACTGTGCCCTTCTTCACAAGGTTTCTTCGTTTTTACCGTATGCTCTTGACCGAACTATAATAGCTCAACTAGATGTGTTAGGTAAGTGTGTTTAGAAGCTCTGTTCCACTCCAGTTCGATTTTTTCACTTCAGTCGTCTTACACTTGAGTACGGATGAGCCATTACTGCGACGTCTGAGACTGGCATAGTAATATTCCTGTACAGCGAGTAAATGTGTATATTTCAATCGGGGACTTCTTTATTTTCGGTCTTTATAGCTAAAACATCGCACATTTTTCAATGTAGTCTAGTGACGATAGTAATCATATTTAGAGGAGAGAAAAAACGATAATATGTGCATTGGTTATCGTCAACGATATACGTTAATACTAGATTTTCATAGGTAAAATGTGGAATCGAGGGCTCCGTTGAATGCGTATGTTCTGGCTTCTTGTACCTTGCGCTTCTCGTTTATTTACTAGTCTATCAGCTTGGCACCGCCTTGTTTGTTTCGTTTGTATTCTCGCTATGGGTTGCGAAGGGTGTTTTAAGCTACTTTGGACAGTAATTCAAAAACTTCATACGAATAATAATGCGGAAATTACATTTTTATGAAACGTGGTGTATCACCGACGACAGTAAAGTGTTCAACTTGTGGTGAGGACGCAATTGTTTCAGGTCCGATAAAAGTGAGCTCTAATAACCGTATTATTGGCGTTGATATCACAAGTTTTTCATTGTTCTGACGATTTTAATCGTATTAGAGGAGAGGAAAAAGAGTATTTCATTTCATACGATTATATGTAAATTTGCCAAGTTAGGCTAGGCTAGGCCAGGTTACGCTAGGCGACGTAAGGCTAGGTGAAGTAGGGCTAAGTGAGGCGGGACTGGGTTAAGTGGGGATGGGTTAGGTGGGGATGGGTTAGGTGGGGTTGGGTCTGGTTAGGCTGAGTTGGGTTGGGCTGGTTTGGACTGGTTTGGGCTGGGTTGGGTTGGGCTAGGCTAAGTTGGGTTGGGCTAGGCTAAGTTGGGTTAGGTTAGAATATTTGCGGGTAATAGGTCGCAGTTCTTACAATGCAGAGATGATATTAAGCACATTTAGAGGAGGGAAAATTAGATGTATGAACTTGACCTAATTTTAGGTTGGGTTCATCTATTTACTTTAAAGGCCCTTTAAGTGTGCTTAAAATCATCCCTGCATTCAAAAAAGTGTGATATTTTACCTGTAAATGCCAGAAATAGAGAAGTTCCCGATCTTAAATTTTACCGAAATATTTTTGAACTTTGCTGAGTTATGTTGCTCGGGTTTCGATCAGCACTACGCATTCGTATTATATTTTTTGAAGCAAACCATTCTTTCTCGCGCCTTCCTTGCCATATGAGACGACAGTCTGAGTTATCACCGTCGAAAACCATTACTTTTTTTTGTATTTCGTTGCTGTTGCTTGAGTTCAGCTCAACGCCATGAAGGCGGATGGAAGTACCGATGCGATGCGTCGACAGGGCGGAGAAGGGCAGGTTTCAGACGAAGGCTCTCGCGAACGTCATTTTCAACGCTATTTTTTTTTTTTGAAGAAAAAATGTGTTGACGAGGGAAACTGCGCAGATGAGTCAATTTTTTTCTCAAGACTAGGAGAGGTAGAGAAGCAAAAACAGTTTCGTTAAAACTGCCTCCTACTTTTTGTAGCTAGTCGGTAGCTTTAATATATAATTATCAGTAGGTATCTCAGAAGGTAATACGTATTATGCACGGGTTGTGATGAAAAAGTTATTGTAACGCAGATAAATGGATAAATATACACCAGAATATTGCAATATAATATCATTAGATTATCGGTAGTGGTAGACGAACCAACAGGCCCATTCCCAAAGAGCCGCCGGGACTTACGCTCCGGCCAAAAAATAAAATATAAAAAAGCGTTGCCAGGCAGAGTGCTGATAAAATTCCACAGGAAGAAATCCAGTTCTTCCTAAAGCTAAATATATACCGTGTCTTCGAGTAGCAGGAAAAGCCCACTAGGTTCCACTCATCCCGAGCATCAGGCCGGAGCGAAGGCTTCGCCCTTTTGTTTCGAGTTACACCTTTACACCTTTATTGTTCTCTCGTTACAGTCTTCAAATAAAAACCTACTACAATAAGTTCTCTTGCACGGGATGAGTTTCATAAAGTTGAATACTCCGTGATGAGGAAAAGTTCTGTGTCATCTTCGGAAATATCAGGATATCAAGCATACAAACTACTAAGGTCACGCATACAACGGAAGCACTTGAAGCAAAGTTTGAATCATAGTTGTACTACTCTTACTTAGCTATAATTTAAGCGCTGTTTCGCTGTTTGCGTATTGACTCAGTATGAAGGCTTTATATTTTGCCTTAAAAACCTGATCTGACAATGGCTGTCTAAGCTCTTCAGGCATTGCATTATATATCTGGACACTCTTATAAATAGTAAAACGCTTCTGAACATCTGAATTACCAAAGTTATACAGACGTGAGCCTCGAATCGACTGCTCCTGCGACGGTCGAGAACAGCATACCTACTGTTTCGTACAATGGAATTTTTATCCGTCGCAAGTAAAGTCGGGGTGTTGTTAACGTCTGCAAAACGACTCACAGTGGCTGAACCAGCGCTCATGTAGGAAGTGCTGGACAAATGAAGCCTATTCAAGCTTTGCCTCACTTCATTTTACTGTTCAAATCGAGGACACCCCATATATGTAGTTGGGCCTATGTTCGAAATAGTTTGATTTTGCATTGTATGTTTATGTTATTTGCGTTGCCCATCCAAATGTTGCTGCTTCCCACTGTTTTTCTGTTTGCCGATGCAAAACTTGAAACTCGTTTTCTCAATTTCAATGAAAAAAATTCAGTTTCAAGCTCGCCTGCTGGGTTTGTATGTAGCACGGAAATGAAAATCCTCGCTCGCTGGTCGAATTACCAAAAATGTATTTCGTTTTTCTCAAGCCGCATTTCTGTCGGTATTTTCCAATTTATATTTACAAATTGCTGCGAACAATTACCCAAACTTCGCTTGATGCTTCCCCAGGTTCAAGTGTTCGTGTTGCTTGAAACTCGCTCGGAGGCAAAGAAAAAGCCGCAAGTTCTCGCTAGGAGGCAGAGCAAAAATAATTTGGATTCAATATGTTTTGCATTAGTTTCCTTTCTGGAAGTGGTACGACTTATGAGAGGCTTGCGTAACGAATGGAGCGGAGCAGAACTATGCGCCTACTACGTCAGCAAAAGCGAATCAAGCGCTTATCTGTTACGTGGAAGACTGACGTGCTTGAAATGTATGGATATGAATGAGTACATTATGTACGTTTTCTATGTATAACACGATAACAAACACATGTTTATATTACTGATTTCGAGAACTCATTCATGTACAAAACTAAATAAGTGAACATCATCTAAATTGAAGGTGCCTGTAAAACAAAACCGTACAAAATTAAAATACAATATATAAGAGGAAACGGGGCCCGTCAATCAACTGGCCCTTTATTGCCCACGGACCTTCTGCCGGGCAGCCATATGCATGGCTTGGTCAATATTTAGGATGACGTTTACTAGGACTCGATCGTTCTGTAGGAGCGGACGTTCATTCGGGTAGGCAGGCCGTTGTCGAGATTTGTTTCTAGATTTTCCGGTTTGACGAAGCGAACGGTCATCAGTCATAGCTCGAGCTTACGCAGGCTGTATCGCGTCGCTGCCAGAGGTGTTTTCTCTTATTAAGTCTTCCTATTGGAGCTCTCTCTATGACCTGCTCCAGTCTTTTTTTTTTTTTTGCAGTAGGTTTCAATGGATGGGAATAGTAATAGCATCAGAATGCCATAGATTTAGTATCAACCTCAAGAACGTTTGGAATGGTACGTAAGGTGGGTTATAGCTTGCTTTGTCCATCCTACTCGACACCGTAGGTTACCATTGCTTGTAGTCTCTCTGTAGTATCATGGGACTTGATGCGCGTGATAGTACATTTTTTGGCACATGACTAAACCCCCCTCAGAGAAATAGGATGGGCCACAGGGTTACGTTGGTTAGGTTCACACAAGCTGTGTTACGGGGAGTAGCGATCACAAGGGGACGCTATAGGTTACCGTTGCTGTAGCTACTGCGTCGGGACGTCTGTCTTTCGTGCCCACTTTGCTTTTTTCCGTTTTCTTGCTCCTACTGATGGATTCTTTCTTCTATTCTTACTCTTCTCTCCCAACTTGCTGTGTCTTTGCGCGTTGATTCTGTGTGGGAGCACCACTCGTTCAATGGTTCCACATTTCAATCGACATATTACATGTCCCTTCCTTTTCCTCTCTCGTAACACCTGAGTTGTATCTCGGTAGGCTTACACAACTTCAATAATGATTGTGACACGTAACTAAATGATCTCTATGGGTGTTATTATAACCAATAATTGAGCGCGTGAGACATTTGTTTTACCGTGCCTTTTCGGCATCTGTCGTCTTTTTTCGCAAACCATTTGGGGATCATAAATACTTGCATGTTCTTTTCTCCTGATCTGTTATCCGCATACCCCGTGGAATCGTCCGGTCAAGGTTTTTTCCATCACATTTGTTGACACATTAGTCTCATTTTTCTCTTCCTCTCGAGACCTACATTGCCCTGCTCCAGAAAAAGATCAAAGCTTGAAAACAATAGATGAATATCGGTTAAATATTGAACCAATGAGCTTTCCTTCGGCTACAGTCTTGGTGCGCCAACGGTAACAAGAGTGTAAGCATCACCGAGCTTATGAAACTCCATATAGATATATAAAAAGCGGATGAGCACGGCATTACGTGACGGATTTGTTAACACATGTTCTGCTGAGGTCGAGTTTTTATCCCCTGGTTTCCTTACCACTTCCGTGTAGAATTGTTATTTATTCGCCCCTGCATTATGAAGTTTTGAAGTCTGAGCGGGAAGGGGGAAGAGCTAGGGGGCACTACGGAAGTGCAGCCCCAGTAGTTCACTCGATAGTGCCGAGAACTTTCACTGCAGTAATTACCTCCTCCAAAGAGGTTATGTTTTCGTCGGGTTTGTCTGTCTGCTAGTCGGTTATTTTGTCGTTCTGTCTGTCACCAAGATAACTCAAATAGTTAAAGATAGATTTTGACGAAAGTAACAGGGATGTTAGGTATGTTCGGAGGAACAGACGATTAACTTTTAGGGGAGATTCGCCAATCCGTTTGTTTGTTTGTCTGCCTCATTTTGGTCAATACCATAACTCAAAAAGTTATGGACGAATTTCATGAAATTCACATGAGTTGTTAGGTATATCACAATGAGTAAATGACCATTTTTTTTTTAATTATCTGTCAGTTCGTTCGTGTGTTTGTTGCTGTGTTGGTTTTTTGCTTGTTAGCGCAATAATTCAAAAAGTTTTGAATGGATCTTTATGAAGCTTAAAGTTGTTAGTAATATTAAGAGACATAAATGATTAAATTTTGGTGCAGATCGGTAGGTTCGTTTGTATTTTTGACTCATGTTTGTCACAATGTTTGTTAGCAGCATAACTCAAAAAGTTATGAACCAATCTTCAAAAAAATCGCAGAAACTGTTAATACCATCAAAAGGCACAAATGATGTTTGGATTTTGGAGTTGATACAAAGATAATCTTGGTTTCAGAGCCAATTTGAATTTTTCGTTACCGTTGCCTTACTTGACGGAGGTATGCGCCCTCAGAGTGCTCTATTTGTCTTTGCTTCCGGTCTTTAAAGAAAAGAAAAATATTTATTTAGTTGAACCTGACAATATTGAGAAAAATGCCCTTGGTGCTGGAGTTCAGCAGTGCCCCCCCCCCCCGTCTCCCACAAGACACCACTAAATAAAGATATCCTACTGACAAAGAAATAGAGGCACAACGCATCATCATTATTATATCATCCTAAAGTAATATGCACATTTCCGGAAAAAAGTATTGTCTGAGAGCCGCGTTTTAGGAGGATATGTTTGCTCATCCTATGTTATGGGGAGTGGCGCTCCAGCGTTTAAACAGGTAACTGTAACGTCAGCTACGTCTTCATATTGTTTTTATTTCGTGCCTACTTTCTTCCTTGCTTTTCATGCTCCTACTGATGATACTTTGTTCTGTTCTTCTTTTGCCTTCATGAATTGCTTTTCCCATACGCGGTGATCCTGTGTTGGAACACCCTCGTGCATGGTCTCCACCATTTCTGTCAGCGTACGGTACGCTTCTTATTTCTTCTTCTCCTTTAGATCGCCTGCGTAGTGCAAAAGAAGTGTTTTACAGTGATTATTCCAGTGGCCTCGTGCGAAACTATCAAGTATTAGTTGTTGTCATTAAATTTCTTTCTTAACTGTTAATTACATTGCAGCCGTGGTTAAACCAGCAGAATACTACTATTACTGGTCCAATCGTTCTTCAAAAACTATAATTTGCTATATTGGGTACAGGGCTTCCACCCTAGAGAAATGGCTGCAAATGTGGAGCAGAAATACAAAGAATGCTCGATTAACACAAAGAAGACACTTCAAAGTGCACAAGCTGCAAGAAAAATTTATGGTAACTATGAGAGCGACGTATTAATGCTCGAAACCGGTTTGCTAAGATTTCATTTGGGATTTGAATCTGGAGGATTGTTATACTAAGGAAAACAGGAAGACCAAAGTCAATGGATTAAGAAACCTTTCAAACAGAAGAGGCCAAGCCAAAGTTCACCTGCAGATAATTAGTTCAACACTTCAGTACCAGCATAATTTCAAGCCTTAACATCAAATTTTGGACAATGGGTACCCCTTGATTTGAATGAATTTTCTAGAAACCCCGATTGACAGTCTGCAATAAATTATTGTTCACTTTCAATGAAGATTGGGACGAGAGATGTTTTTACTGTTTGCAACAATACTCAGCGTAAAAGAAAGTAATTATATAGAAATTAAAGTCCAAAACTAGTATGAACGAACAAGGGCTATACTAAAGGGAAAAAATTATTATTTTTTTTTTTTTCAAAACCCTAGGATTTTGTCCACTAGGCTTTAAAAAGGAGTAGAAGTTGAAGAAAGGACATTAACAATAAAGGAAACTCATGCCGTGATAGAAAATTACTACGTATTATATATTTATATTCACATCACAAGTTTTTGAGAAAACAAAATTAGTTTCTTTCTAACTTAATCTCCACGCGCGGCCTCTGTGCAAGACGCTACCTCAGAATGCATTGCTTTCCTGTACGAGCTTGAATATTTTGTGGAGCTTCCTCAATTTTGGAGCTTCGGTGGTAGAAAAAAAATGACTAACTGATTGGGCGTCTTTCCGCCACAGCGCTTTGTCTATATACGTAGTCAATCAGGGTAGTCTTTGCAGGGGAGAATTCACAGAATTCATCCTTTCTTCATAGCCCCGCGAATCCTTTGATTTTGTAGGGTGCTCGCTGGCCAATTTTTGTTGATTTTGGAGTCGCTTTACAAGATCTTTGCTTGCACTGTAAACTTACTTCACAATCTCACGACATCTTTTGTGTTCTCAGTAGTACGGTATAGCGAAAATTATTCTTCCGTGCTTTCTATCAAAGAACTTTCTTTCTCTTAGAACTATTGAGGTGTAGTTGTTTGTTTGCTAGTCAGAGATTCTGGTGGGGGCTTCGTACCGGCAGACAAAATACTCTGTCCCATATAGCGTGTGTCTCACGCTACAAAACTGCTACGTCCACCACACATCATCGATATCATTCAATACAGCTAGCCAGACTTTTTCCTTCTATTGCTTATGAGAACTGTAAGCATTGTCTAATCAGTAAACCTTATACCAGCGACTCTCCTCTGGTCCATCAGGAATAAATAGATAAATCCTTGCATGGAACTATGTAGCACAACAACTAATTATTGCTACCAGCCACCACTGGTCCCGTGTGGCGATACTGTAGTAATTCAAATTTCAAATATCGCATAATGTACACCAATATACAGTAATAAACTACCCCTTTCGCTGCTAGCTTTGTATGAAACTGAACATTACGGAATGCTACACTTATGAGAAAAAATTAGTGAACTTAATCACAGCAACATATACTCAAGTAATGCCTCGCTCAGGTGGCATACAATAGGTCATTACCTTAGAGTTGAGTTAGGCTCACCCATCCTATGTTATTGCGAGCAGGGTCACTAAGGGTCTCCACAGGCTACTCTAGCCTTAATTAGCTTAGTCTTCGGAATGTCTTCTTCGGGGCCACTTTATTTACTTCCGCGAAAGAAGTTGCGTTTTCGTTGAAATTGATTTTGTCTTTTTTGTCCCTCTCCGAAATAACTCAAGAAGTCATGGATAGATTTTGACAAAATTTACGGGGATTGTTAGGTATGTCAGGAGGAACTGATTAATAACGTGTGGTGGAGATCTTTTCTTCCGTTTATTTCTTTGTTTGTTTATTTGTCTGCCCATGGCCTACTATAAATATAGCCGTGCATGTTACATCTATATTGTATTAAGAGTCTGTGAACCGGTGTTGCTTGTTTGTGTCTTGTTTGACACATCTTCTTCAGAAAGTGTGCTCTTCTTTAAGCTCCATTACCCCTCCCGTCAGCGTAAGAAAGGTACCTAATCGAGAAATTAAGCTAACATAGACACTATGCCTTCAATTTGACTCGACCCGGAGTAGAACGGGCCTGATCAATTCAGCGGTTCCATGGGCAATACAACTGAAATACGTTACATATAATAATTTGACTTTGCTTACAACCTGGGTGTTGAATATTCGTTAGAGAAGCAAGGAATCTGTAGATAGTGAACCGAACGGGCCGCTACTTGATGGGCACAAGAGGACGGGCGGATAGCAGGTGGTCTATGGCCAGCTAAGTAACACCTATTTTTTATGCGAAAGCGAAGACGATCGTAATGACGACCCAACGGGTCAGGGATCGTCTAGTTTGCCTCTTAAAATTAAGAGTCCTACACTGCTGGCTGCCGGATCCGTTTCCCGATGGTGTTCCGTATCCAAGATACGGAACACCATTCCTGAAACGGAACTGGCAGCTAGCGGTTCAGGACTCTTAATTTTGAGAGGCAAATGTAACATGCACGGCCGTATTTATAGTAGGCCATGGTCTGCCTCAATTTTTCCTAATGCCATAATTACCTCCGCCAAAGAGGTTATGTTTTCGTCGTGTATGTCTGTTTGTTTGTCTGTCTGTCTGTCACCAAGATAACTCAAAAAGTTATGAACCGATTTAGATGAAACTTACAGGGATTGTTAGGTATGTTAGGAGGAACAGATGATTAACTTTTGGTGAAGATATGTCCAGCCGTTTGTTTGTTTGTTTGTCTGCGTCAATTTTCTCGATGCCATAACTCAAAAAGTT
>LQNS02277998.1:13491258-13511082 GCA_001587735.2 Parhyale hawaiensis
ATAAAAAGGCACAAATGATTAGATTTTGGAGTTTATGCAAATAAAATTATGGTTTCAGAGCCAATTTGAATTTTTGCTACCGTTGGCTCACTTGGCGGAGGTATGCGCTCTCAGAGTGCTCTAGTATGAATAGTTATGGACAGATTTTTATGAAATTTGCACGAGTTGTTAGGTATATCACGAAAAGTAAATAACCAAATTTTTGTGATGATCTGTCGCTGTTTTTAATTTTGCGCGTGTGAGCACAATGACTCAAATTCATGAATTAATGGATCTTTATGAAATTTACAGCAGTTGTTAGTAATGTTAAAAGGCATAAATGATGGAGTTTTTATGATGGTCGGCTGGTATGTTTAAGAGTTTGACTAATGTTTGCCAGGCTGTTTGTTAGCAGCATAACTCAAAAAATTATGAACGGATCCTCGAAAAAATTACTGAAATTATCAATATTGTTAAAAGGCACGAAGATAAGATTTTGGTGCTGATAAAAATAAAATCATGGTGTCAGAACGAGTTAAAATTTTTCATTACAGCTGCCTAACTTGGCGGAGGAATGGGCTCTAGTTTGTTCTGTTCTTCTTCGTCTTCTTTCTCAACTTGCTGTTCCCAAGCGCGTTGATTCAGTGTGGGGACACCCTCGTGCATGGGTTGCAAGCAGGGAGTAATAATAAAGGGGGAACAGTCAAGCACGCGAAGAAAAAAAACGAGTGGGGTCCGCGTCATAGCGGACCAAGCGTCGGGAAGTTCACTTGATGTTTATGCTTTCATCATTGACATTGCTGTTTATTCTGCTTAACCTAAAAGTTCTAGTTACAGATCAATATAAATCTGTATAGCATTTATTGTATTTAGGACCATCATTAATAGGTATTTTTCTTCATATAATGCAGATAAGGTGAAAGTGCTGCGAACGTAAACCTCTGGGTTAATACCTTGAGAAGAGCGAACGGTAGTAAACGTATTTTTAAGGAGAGTTTAAAAGCCATTCATCTCAACACGTTTGCTCATCCACTTGTCTGAATGTTCTACTGTACCCTAGAAATACCGGAAAAGCGCACAGTTTTTTTTGTTTAGTTTTAGTTCAAACTAAAGCTGAAGAGATATTCCTAACTTACTATAAGTGACACTTTCTGAGGAAACTGATTTAAAGATATACAATTTTATAACTTTTTGTGGCTACAGAAACTTGTGTTGATAATGGCGCTGCAAAACTTTCGTCCCGATTGAATTATAATTAAATTAGTGATAAACATATATTATCAGTTACTTTACTTCTCAAAGTCTTTGTTTTGTTTATTTTTTGTTTGTATCGGGTTCTCTCTTAGGGACTCTAGATTTTATGGTATTTTTTAAAAAATGCCTGTATAAACGCTACATAGAAGCAACTAGTGATTTATGTCATTACAATGTCACCTACGTTGCGTTTATGTCTCAGGGTTGAGTGCCGCATGGACTGTGACGTCAGGATTTCTCTATCAGCGGACGCCTGTTCCTCCCGTTATCATTATTCCCTGAGTTTCATGTGTCAATTGATGTATGTCAACATACTTACTATATCTACCTGCTTTTGTGAAAACGGAGGATTAAACCACTCACAATACTAATAATATTAATGCAGTGTATTGTTCTCTTATTTTCTAACTTTGTGTTACCATGCACATTGATATTGCGAGACAATATCTTCATTTATGGGTTCCCCGTTTCTCTAGACAAACTGCATATCCCTTCCTTTTCATTCGGCGATACATTGCCCTTATTGGCCGATACCTCATGTTAACTAGCTCGTGATGACAGTTGTAATAATAATGACAAATATTCAAGCAGTGGTACGACTAAAATGGAAATATAGGTTGGGTCGTAGCAGACCATACGGTTATTATGCATGCCATACGTCGTTACCAAGTACAATTGAACTAGAATCCTTGAGCCAACGTACAGCTCGCAGCACAGCACAACTTCCTTGAAAAGTCAGGAAGTTGCTTCTGCAGTTAAGAACAAAATATCCATGCTAAACCCACTGAGAAGCATGCAGTGGCTGAAAGTGATTAGACACACAAAGTCGACACGAAACTGTTCTCATTACAGCTGCAGCCTCTCGTACTCGGCCGTAGACTGCAACTGTTTTACTTTAGTTCAGTAATAAATGGGAGGTACCCACAGCAGTGGCCCGGTGCCTCGAGAATGCTTGCCGTTACGTTTGATGTGTAACCTTACCTAAAGAAAAAAAAAAATGTTTCCTTTAGGAAAAGAATTGTTTGAAACGTCGTTGGTGAAGTACGACGTCGTTGTTAAGATTAATTTTCAACACTAGTTTTACTGCATGGCCATCGCGTAATGAATCCTAGGCTTTGGTTGGTACTGCGACTCGTCCATCAACATTTGCAGTGAACCTAAAGTCCAAGAGGTCTCTATAGGTAATCTAAGGACTCTGGGTTACAGACGGTGTTCTTGACGACCCCACGTTTTGCTTCTTGTGCTTTATTGTATCAACAACATTAAATTTCTTCAGCCGAGTCAATGTTTTTATTACCTCCGGCTTGCTGTTCTAAAACAAAGCAAATTTCTGTGTAATGATAGCGCATTCTCTTTGATAATGTATATGGTAGTTGTCTTCAGTTGTTTCCTCGAACCCCATTGCCTGGGCCACGCGCCAAGCATTCGCTCGCGCAACCCAATGCGAGGGTGCATGCAACATCATGCATGATTCATGTACCTCTATTTCGAAAGTTTTATTTACAGAAGGCTTGCACGTTTATCATTTACCCAATACGCCTCTCTCGTAAGTACTGACGTCTTCCTGGACAAAAATTTAATATTTATTTAGATAGATATAAGATGAAAGCTGCATTCTAGGCTGCACAACCTCATCTGAGAGCACAGCTTCAAAGCTGCGCTCGACGCTTCTTTTCCAGATCTGGAACAAGGCAGCGAAAAGCCCCTTGCAAATTTGACGTGGCGCATCAAAGGTGCCTGGAAGATCTGCAAATACTTCGAATTACAATTATTCTCTTTGCGAGCAAACTTTTCCTTCGAGCAAACGTTTTTGTCCTCGCGTTGGGATTGCGAAAAGCTGTCTTGTGCATCAGGCGACTCCAAGCGCGTCTTTGCCAATACTTTTAGAAGCAGATGCAGCTACCGGCTACCTCGGACATAGAATCTCTGAGACAGGAATGAAGAACACGTGGTAGGTTGGTGCATTAATTTAAATGTGCTTTCGTTTGCATAGAATTGTTCGCTGAAAATGACGCTTTATTACTCTCTTACAAGTGCCTATATGTTTGTTGGCAAAGAGCTATTGTACGTCATTTGACTGCAGTCGACCGCGGTTGTCACTAGGCTCTACTCTCACTGTAGTTACCCTTAGCTACAATGTATTACGGATTGATGTAGTTTGACCTATTGGCTGCTCACTACAGCTGGACATATTCCCATTCAAGTAACATAGATCATAGTCAAGTGTTAAGATGAGCCTGGCCGTTCTACTGAGGTTGAATGAAAAACTCCACAACGAAGGTGAAGTCAAGAATGCTTATACGGAACAGGTTAGCGCACGAAGAGGTCCAAGCTGTCGTACACTCTAATGATACCGCCGATGACGCGGTGGCCTTGCATCGTAACATCAGTGGTACGAGTTGTTGTTTATCGTCTCTCATTTTCTCTCTCAAATAGAGTCAAATTGTTGTTTTTTACCATTGAAAGGCGTACGGTAACGTGAAACATCCATTTCGTAACATTTCCATAGATTCGGAACTGATGCCTGCATTTTACAGGGTTGCGAGCCTATCATTAACAGTAAACCTGCGCTTCCTTACCCATAAGCCGTAGGCTCCCCTTCTCATAATTATGAGCAATAATTTTCTTTTCCTTCAAACACGTTCGTCAACAGTTGAATGAGTATATGAATTTTGATGCCTAGTGTGGTACGAGTTGTGTCGTTATCTTTAAAATATAGTAAATTAGCAGAGTTAGTTGCATGGATACCATCTGCTATGCACCACGCCCTTATGGTGAGCAGACAGTGTGACTTGGATGTGAAAACTTAGCTCTTAGACTTAGCAGCAATGTTCAATTCTTGAATAAAAAATACCCATACAGTTGTGGAATGATTGCAAGGAAGCTAGCTATATGGGTGCTGAAAAGTTAATCAGTGATGCGTTACACTTTGCTTCTGGTATGATTGTATTTTTTTAAAGCAGCTAACAGTCTAATAGTAGTTGGAGTATGACTTGTGAGCAGCGTAGGGTACTTTTTCTTGGCAAAACTGCAAATTTAATATTTGAATAGTGTTTTCGGAGTCCCTTCACCATCCTCCCAGATCGACACGCTTTATGACCTAAGTCTAGTGGATTTTGATGAGCTTAAGATAAACTTATTGGTAACAGCCGTCGTAAATTATTAGTTTCCCTTTCCGAGGCACTGAAGTGTTCATTTCAATGTTAAATCTTTACTGCTGCGCAAGGAAACTCTTCGTATAGTTGCATTATAATTGATACCAGTGATCTTAAACCATCTCATTAGCATCATTTTACTCATTTGAAATAACCTGGTATAACCTTTACCAGCTGATATAATCTTTCCAAAAAAAATATGTTTTATAGCCTGACGTACCCTATTGTAAACTAATGTAACATAATCTTTGCCATAGACCACACCATACATTGACTGGACACTGGCCCCTAAGGCAGATACCGGTCCCGCAATTGGGCCTGACTGCACGGTCCTGCGAACGTTCTCCCATATGTTCTCCCATTACTTTGTTTAGCTAATTGACTTAATTCTTTTGTATTCAGTAATGACTGGTAAACCTGTTCATTCTTCCTGAAACTACTATAGGCAACAAATTCACAAAAATATTAAGGCTTGAAGTGTAATTTCTTAGAGCAATTGTTTATGACAACCTTTGATATTTTGCAGTAGAGTAAAACTATTTAGCAATAGTTAGTGAAATAAACAGTCTCATTTTGTAAAACAGAAGCTTCTCTAATTTGCGGTATGCTTGATTTGTTATGAAATGCACGTAAACAGCTGATGGAAATGTTAATGAAATTTATTTGGCATACGGGCTAAGCGAGATTAACAGAACAGACAGCTGAGCTGAATGGTGAGTCGGAGCAGCTTGCCTACATGAAGTGATGAAGCCCTGGCAGCAGTGAAGTGATGGAGCACTGGCTGCCATGAAGTAACTAGTATTGTTGGCCGTAAAGTGATCTGAATGATGAAACACTGACCGTCGTGAAGTGGTGTAGCATTGGGCATTGAAAACAGTGAAGTGATACAGCATTTGTAGCCATGAAGTGATACAGTATTCGTAGTCGTGAAGTGATACAGTATCGGTAGCCGTGAAATGATCTAGCATCTTCAACAGTGAAATGATGTAGCATTGACCGTCGTAAAGTGATCTAACAGGGGCAGCTGTGAAGTGATGTAATGTACGCTCGGCCACCATGGACTAATTTAACTCCGGCAGCCATGATGTAATGTAACAGTATCATCTATTTAATCATGTATGCAATGGAGGCAACCATGAAGCGATGTTAAATAGTCGTCCACTAAATTATGCAATGTAAGCAACCATGAAGTGATTAAACATAGTAATCCAATAAATCATGTAATGTAGGCAATCATGATGATATGTACCAGTAACATATACAACATGAAGTGATAAAACGTAGACAACCATGACGTGATGTAATGTGGGAACAACCATGGAATGATTCAACTTACGCAACTATGAAAGCGATTCAATTTAGGTAACCATTAAGTGATGTAAAATATGCAACCATGAAGTGATGTATTTGCAGGCAACCACAAAGTGGCGTAGTATTCCTAGCTAGTAGCTAATAAGAAATAACATGGTGCAACTGTAGATGGTTCGAGTGATGAAGGGTTGTATGACTTGTATCAGCACCAAAATGTCATTTCAATGTCTTTAAACGGCTGTCATGGTATCTTTATCTCATGGTTAATTATGTATTTTCAAATCATGGCTACCAGTGTGGTTTTATGCTGTAGTATTACTGTGGTTTTATTGAGGTTTATCAGTATTACTGCCATTTTGTTACCTTCCTTTCCTTGCAGCTATAGGGATGAGCTCTACCGAAAGCTCTACATACATCACTTTCTGAGGTTATTGCTTCAAATCCGTTGTTGAAAAAAAACTCAATTGTATGTGATATTAATGTATATTACATGTAGTAGCTATGTGCCAATTTTTTCTCTAAAAATTCAATATTCCTAGAAATTATGATGAATTTTCAATTCTGGGCGTACGAAGGTATGATAAATATCGCCTACTGAAGATATATGACTGTGAATTTAGATTCCCTGCTCTGCAGCGCATTCCTTATGGTACAACGAAGAAATTAATCTTTGTTTGAGGCCTCTGTGATTATTAGAACTCATTTTTATTAACACTTACGTAAATAGGCATCCAAGCCCAATTGCGAGAGGACGGATTTCAGTGTCCAGTCAATGTATGGTGTGGTCTATGAGAAACGATTAAGCTTTACATCTTAAATACACGATAAAAGGCTGGTTTTGAATCGACGGAATAGAGTAGCGGGCGAAAAAATAAGCAGTGACCTTATTTAAAAATTTGGGGTATTTCAAATCATTGGTATGATAACAGCAGTGGTTAAATTTACAAAGCGATACAATTTTTCTAATTTAAATTTTATGCTTCTGATTCGTTGAAATGAAGTGGCCTCTGCAATACGGGCGTGAATTACCAAGAAAGTTTCTTCGCAGTGAATTTATTAGAAACCCCAAAATTTCTGGCTATATATATTACTGATGAGTGATAATCGAGTAACGCTTGTTATTGATCTTGACCCCGTCAAAACTCTTCATTTTGTAGTTTTTAATGCCTTACTGAACTCAGTTAGGAATTCATATACTGCTGAACATAGCTACGGTGTTGGGCCACGTTACGGCTCAGCTCCATCGTACGTCGGCGTATTCGTCAAGTCACTAACCTGTGCCACTCCATCTTCCTTTGGGGTAAAATTGTACAACCTCATCCAGGTCATGTTGCTGTCTGCGTTGCTTTGCCCATTAATTCTGTGTGGAAACAAATTGCCTATGGATTAAAGATTTTACAGACGAACTGCATGATCCATATGTTTCTTTCTCTGTTAGATTGCCTTTGTTATGGTGGAGAAGGAAACTTAGGCCAACAAATATAATAATAATAATGATGCTCTGGTCAGTTGTCAGTGGGTGTGTTGCCGGGTATGCCTCGTGACGCTGTGACGCTCAGTGAGATTATATTACGGAGTTTCATAGAAATTACTCAAGGAAATGATCAACTTTTATCTTGCTTAAAGCAAATATTTTGGGTGAGTGATGCAGGTATCACACCCCTGCTGCGACGCAAGTGCGACCTATGGATTCCTTATAACGATTTTTGTTATTAAATTTATTTGACGCAGTTACTAATGAATTCAGCCTCGGCAGCAAAATGCAGGCACAATAATTTTGACTCGCTTTCTGCAAGTTGTAGGCAGTAACGGTTGATTTTTTTTTGTATTAAAGCTGGTGGTATTTATGACTTGGGCAAAAATAATTCGTAGACAGTGAACTGAAGTGCTCTGAAGAAACATGTATAGGCCAGATATACTGTGATAGTGAAGCATCGAAACAGAGCCCAATGTACATCAATAATAAATTTACCGTTTCCTATATCGCTCGTTCTGTATGCTTACTTACGCACTTTGTTGTTATCATTGATCTTCAGCACATATTGTTTAGACTTCTTTTATAATTTTTCAGAGGACATGCGCAGATGAGCCATTTAAACAGATAGGCAAGGTTCATATATGCTAGTTTATGAGACGTTGTACCTGCTAAAAGGCCCCAAAGTTTATCTTACAGTAAGCTGCCATTCGCTTGCTCATGCTCGCTATGTATAATTGCTGCATTCTCCGTTTACTAGACGCGCTGTGTATCAGAGTTTGGTGTACCTGACGTGAGGAGGATGGCGTTCAATTACTTAACTACTACACAATTTGAGTTATCTACCGTGAGGAAACCCATCACTAATGAAAGAAAGTCACCCTCTACTGTCTACATTAAACATCAATAATGTGTTAGTGGCTCCAGCACAATCTGAATGTGGACCTCAAAGTCCATCTGGCTGATAAAGATTTGAATTAACCATAAAGTGCAATGTACACTTTCGCAACTCGGTGTCTTTTCTTAAACATTCCAATTCCTTCCTTTTTCAGATTCACGTCAACGAAACCGTAGTTTCCACCGTTTTTTATGTCAAGTTCATTGTCGTAACTGTGGTGAAATCAAAAGGACAGTCTGCCTATAGCCCTCAGATGACGCATAACGTACAAACTTGCTGCTTGCACTCTAAACCGTTACATGATCGATATCCTTTATTTAAATCCCTGATTATAAAGGGCCCAATATTTCGTGTCCTTGGACAGCTTTTCCTTACGATAAGGGTAGGCTCAGAAAAATCCCTACTAACTACGACTACCTGTAAGGTATTGACGATTCCACGTAGTAGAATCCACTGTAGTGGATATACTCGACCAATATTTTATTTTTTTGCTGAAGCAATTGCGGATGAAACTTATAATAAAGAAAATATGCCATTTTGGGAGCAATTTTACACTTGTCTCTCTGTAAACCTAATGCGAAGACGCTGAGAAATATGAAACTGTAAATTTCATTCATAAGGTGAAACTCATCCCGTATTGTTATATCCTCTAAAGCTTAGTCAGCTCATGCCTTATTACTAGACTAAAGACATCAGTGCCGAACAGAGCGAATGTAGTAAATAATTTTGTTGCTCTGAACAGATGTAATTTTTCCTACATACTGACTACACCTTCAACTAGCTGCTCGAATGTTCTTGCAACATTGGCCTGAGAACGTCAGAAGCAGTACTATCTAGGGAGCGTAATCTACACATCACTGTAAAATATGATGAAATATTTAACGTGTTGCAGTGGTTTGATTTCCACAGGGGCGTAGAGTTAGTCAAGAGTAAATAACCATGTTGTTTCTGCAGTTTTTTTCTCAACATTCATAACTCTACCATCTCTTTCTTGCCAGCTCAGTGTATTTCGTACAACTAATAATGTCGAGTGCATGGCCATCCTTTGCTCTCTAATTTTCAATTCTGTCACTACTCTTTAAACATATATGATTATCATAACAGTTGTGTGTCAAATGCTGTAAATATTTTAAATTTGTCTTTTCCATTCGTGACATATTTATATTCCAGAATCATATTAAAATGATATGAGCAATCGCTTAGATATTTCAGGAAGATGGCACAAACTGTTATAGTGTGAGCAAAATTACAATTACTACGTTTCAAAAGTGTAAGAGTAATGATAATACTGAGCTCCAGAATAATGAGTCATTCCTGCTAACAACAGGAAACGGTTGTTTTGCACAAGTCCTCCGTAAAACCAACTTCCTTTTGGTGCATTTTTAACTGAGTTTCGATGACTCAAACTCGCAGCCGCAATCTTCTCTTCATTCTGAATAAAAAGGCCGTTATTTTCTTTCCGATAAATCTTTTGTTCACTCGAGTCCATATTGACTGCGATGGCTGCAGGGAAAATCTAGGAGGTAAAGGCTTTCCCTGCCGAGCTGTCACCCGCAGATCTGCTGTCTTGGCGCGCAGTCTCTCGTTATTCCAAACGCCGTCCCTTTTCTTCTGGCTTGGCCGGTAGCTACCTGACCTCAGCATCAGCAACTCCTGTAAAAACAGGGATACCAGGTCCCATCAGGGAGCAAACGAAAAACCGAAGGGTTAGGTTAGCATAGTACGTCCATTTTACGCTTAATATTGAGAACCCTTTTTCGTCCCAGAGGACTGTTCAGCTATGTTCCGAAAAGTATGACTTGTGCTCGATATGGTCGAGTATAAAACAGGATGGATGATTTTAGATTTGCTTGTGGGGCATTAAATGTTTTTAACTTACGGGTTCTCTGGTTTCTTTTTCGTGATTGATGCTCATATGTCTTATCTTGCCTCCATGCTGACGATTTATTTTCTATGTCAAAGTCGGGGTGTTCAGTGGCATGATATCATTCTGCGCGACATTCTGCTGTCACCAGACAAAGTTAATAATTACCCGTACCTTCTTTTCTTTCCAGGCTTATTGTTTTCATGTGTGAGTGTCTCAATTTACTTGGCAAAGTTCATGTCCCTTCTCTTTTTCCCTTCCTTATACTGCAACCTACTCTGTGGTAATAGGGCTTGCAGCGGGAACAGGGTTATATAAGAGCTAGACGACCCGTGACCCGTTGGGTCGTCAGCACGATCGTCTTGTCTGTCTTTCGTGCCCATTTTGCTTCTTTCTCACCTGTAACTCATACTGGTCTTTCTTCCATCTGTTCTTCTTCTTCTTTCCCAACTTGCTGTTCCCATGAGCGTTCATCCTGTGTGGGAACACCCTCGTGCATGGGTTCCACGTGTCTATTATCACACTTCGTGTCCCTTCATTCTAGGAGACACTGTAGCAGAAACAACACCTTTGCCTCTGAATTTGAAGACTTATATTATTATTATCAGTGCTAGCAGAGTGCTTACTCATTTAGCTGGTCGTAAACCACACGCTATTCGGCCGTCCTCTCCTTCCCGTCAAGGAGCTGCCCATACGGCTCACTATCAACAGATTCTATGCTTGTCTAACGAATATTCAACACGCAGTCAGAAAGCAAATTCGATTTATATGTTACATATTACAGTCGTATTTTTCAGAACAACTTTTAAATTATCGTTCCCGTTCTTGCAACCAAGGGGCAGATTCCACGTGCGTATCACAGATACAATCGAACTAAAGAGCTGATCCATGCCCCAGGATAGGCAATACCTCCCCAGAGGACCATAGAATTTATTCCGTATCTAAAAGTGAAGAAGATGTGTCAAACAAGATCACATGTAAATAAACAAGCAAGACACCAGCAAGCCACAAACAAGCAAGACCGGTTCACAGACTTTTAGCATAATATCGATAGATAGATGTGGAGTAAGTACCAAATTAAGTTTGACGGTGAATACAATGGAAAGTTTTATTTGTTTAATCATAGATATATAGGAAAATACTCCATCATGGGACTCTCAATCGTCTTTATTGAATCAAAATACCATAATAATACCAATGTGTCGTCTCTCTTAGGCCTGTGTTTCAATTCACGTGCTAGAAGCAAGACTTATTTCCAAAATATAAAAAGCCAGTTCGACTCGCTCATGTGCATATTTACTTTAAGTAGAAATACGCTAATTTTGAACCGTTTGGTAAAAAAAAAGGAAGACTGTGCTCCCTGGCGGAAACTGATGACTCAGATTCTTATTAGCTTGATACAAAGATTAAACTGCAGCTGCAGCGGATGCAGAACATCCTCCTAGTTGTAGAATCATAACACCAAGCGTGCATACTGAAGAGATGCTGATGCATGTTCATGGCTATTATTTTTGACACAGAGTGCCATAGTTTATTGAAGCTGCAGTATCAAATTTGACAGAGAAATATAGAATTGCTTCACCTCTGACACTCATCACAAATTGAGAACTAGTTAAAACACTAACCAGTTTTCATAAATAGACTTTAAAACTTGTTTAACTAATCTTTTCTCTTAATATTTACACGTAAAAAATTAACAAGACCAGCGATTCCTGCCTAATTAATTTAATTAGAAGTCATATTCTAATAATAAATAGTAACTGAAGTGCTTATTCAGCTGATCAAAATGTTAAGATAGATTACTCAAGAAGTAAAAAGCACTTTTTGCAATACAGTACCCACGCCAGCAGGGGACCTTGCGTGCTGCGCAATTGTTCTGAGGGTCCCGGGAACGATCCCCAGGCCAGGTGAGTGATCTTTGTCATGGCGCCCGTCACCATGAATCAGCAAATTTGCTTGGTGTGCATAGCTATCGTGGGAGTACTTATCTTAGGGTAAGAGAGTGGCGGGTTGTTGAACCTTCCGTTCAATGCGCCATAGTTCTATGCGACGACACTGTCGTCGGCCTTAGCTGTACTTACTCCTCTGGGCCTGTTGGCATATATCTGCAGCACAAACTAGTGCGTGTGGGTTTTCTAGTTGAATCAAAGTTAACTTTACCTGTTTACCTTAATAGTAGTTTACAGAATCAAAACTTAGTAATGAGTGACACCTCCATACTTGTTGATAGCTTCAAAAATTCTCTGTGGAATATTCGAAATGAGGGCTTAGTGCTCCCTGAAGGGTTAAGAAAAGATTACTTCAAACGCTGAAGTTGGCATCATGATCATTAACTATCTCAAATTGTTATCAACTTCTGTAGACATTCCTCACAACGAAAAGATCTCTATCGACTTCAAATCTGGAGAACAGGCTGGTTGATGCAAAATAGAGATATTCTCATGAAATAAAGTTTTGGTCAGTAGGACATTATAGATCTTTGCATTGTTTTGTTGGTAAAACCATCCTTCACGTCACAAACGAGTGCCTTCCGTAATAATGGACGTGCTCTGCAATATGTCAACAGAAACAGCCATTGTCTGACATCCTTGCGCAACCAGTAGTTCCACTGCGCTTTTGCAAGAAAAGGCACTCCACACGCTAACGGACCCCCCCCCCCCTTGGCGCAAACTACTGTGTTACTGTATTTAATCTCATTTGTGAGGTTGTACGGTGTAACAAACTTTCCTCATGCAGCTCAGCGGTCTGACAACGTTAAAAGGAGAATAAATTGCTGACATTAGGCATAATGACAGCTTTGTACCGTGACTGACTACCTCTAACTAGGGTGAAATCCATAAATTTATTCTCTTTGTGTGACCTGGTCTTAAATTTTTGATTAGCTGGTAAAAGCACCTTAGTTACTTAAAATTTAATTTTCCAATTACGCCGATTAAACACTATTTGCCTTTTCCATCCGTTATACAGTATTTGCAAATGAGTACACCTTTGTGAGAAAGATTTTATGGTTTAAACATGGAAAATAGTTGTCACCCGCGAACAAAGTGAGTAAGGTGAAAATGTTTTTGTTGAAGATTTAAGTATATATATTTTTGTATATATATATATATATATATATATATATATATATATATTAGTATATTTGTCTGTCCACCCAATAAGTGGTCGAAGGAGTTGAGCTACGTTCATGATTTCTTGCAGGGAGTCTGATGGGTTGCCCTCGATGTGACCCATTCCAAAAAACTGGGAATAGCTGGCCAGGCCATAAGAAAATGACGGCGATGAAATTTTCTCTCACTGCTGGTGATGGCCTTACGCCACGAGGCGTTCTAATATTTTATCAGTTTGCAACTAGTCCAAAGCTTACGATCAACAATACATCTTTAGCTGCTGAAAAACCAGAACCTTCGTGAAAGTTTGGCTCGCGCATTAGGCTGCAGCAAGGTGCTAGCAGAACAGACGAGTCTTAATCCAGCTGAGTAATTCACTTTACTTGCACAGAGTGACACTTTTAAGCAGGAGTGCGGGGTGCGTGGGATGATTTGTAGGCGAACTGCTGCTGCTGCTGCTTTTAGCTGCATTACTTTTACGCTGATTGTTGTCTTGCTGAGCTGTAAATGCGAGTGAGTCTGTGTTGACAGAACGTTGCGTTGCCTCGGGATATTTACCGAAGTTACTTCGATGATGTCTATTTTTGGCAACCATTCATTACCTGTGTTTGCCAATACTTCCCAAGGTTTCTACAGCGTTCGCTAAATATGCTAACCGTGTTCTTGCTCCTGACTCACACGGCACTTTTTTTTGCAGTCGAGCCGAAGTAATAATTCATCAGAAGTAATAGCTTTTCTTTGGTCACAGCACTTCACTAAGAGTGTGTCTCAAGATCAATGATTGAGTCGTAGGTGGGAGTCTTTCACTGACTGACCTCATTTGTTGCAAAATCCCAGCCTTTCTTCGATGCATTATATTTAACCTCGTCTTTTTCGGAGGAATAACAATATTAAGGGATCTACTTGTGATGTATGGTAGACACACTTTGCGTATAGAAGTACCGTAGTTTATGGATTCGTGTTGTCCGTGAGTGGACATTGTCCGGGTGTAATTTTTGTGAAATATTAAACCCTAGTGAAATACTATCAGAATTTTTGAAGCTGTTGGTGTATTTCTCGTCTTTGTTCCTTACCTGTATTTTGATGCAACATGTTTATGCAGCGCCAAATTACGAAAGGGTTCCGCACCACACGATAATGTACAACGCGTATCTGCATTCTGATACATGTCGTTTATATAGTGCAAAGTTATGAGAGAACACCACCGTAGCAATAAATCATTAAAGCCGAAGTAAACCGTTCTTTTTGTAGTTATATCTTTATCAATAATGCACGAAAGGTTGAACAGTGAACAATAATGGCCTAAAAGCATGTGCGACTGGGTGCCAATATTAAACCTTCGGGACATGACTTCTCCGAAATGCCAGGCACAAGCGTTGGCTTTGCAAGTTTTGATCATGTTGAAGGTGTTAGAAGCAGTCCTATGATGATGTTGAGCCGGCTGGAAACTCCAATTTAAGGAGCCACACCGAGCTTCTGAAAGTCTCAACGGTAACCACAGCACCTGCCTGAACTTTTTGACAAGTAAAGGCCCGAATGTTTAATTTAGGCGCACAACCGAACATGCTCTAAGTCCACTGACTCAAATGAAAGAAACTGGCAATCATGTCCGGTCAGGCGCGGGTCGCGGTGCCCCCAATTTAGCACAATTACTGACTGCAGCGCTGCCCATAACCATAAGTACAGAGCTGCAGCCACTCGTAATGGAAGTCTTGGCTGATTAAGTGCTTTTGTTTCGGAGTCACGGCGGTACAGCTAGTATTATTTTCAATGATTAGGTACTCTAGTTATCAGCCCCAAATTTAACTTACTTAGCTGATGTAGGTGATTTAGTCGCTAAAGATTTACAAGGCATCGGGAGTTACCGTATCCTTGGTAGCAATTTAAGATTTTTAACGAAGTCGTAAAATGTTTGCGTGTTGACAGGAAGCAAGTAGGTTGTAAAAACTGGACCCAGTCTCGTACGTATATATATATATATATATATATAGGCTAGTACCAAAAACAATCTGTTCAGAGGTTGTTAGTTTCAACGTCCGCTCATCCATTTATGAGGCAGAGACGCCCCCCTTAGACCGGAACCGTAACCTTAGCTCCGGCTAATGTAACGTAATTATGCCCGTGGCCACTTTCTTTCCTAATTTGCCTCTTCCTTCCTGACTTAAGTGTTACCATGGGCGGTGTTAGTCGACTTGAGTTTCTGTTTTGCTCGGTAAACCTGAAGGCGGCGGTCTAGCGGTCTAAGAGTGTTTTTATTTCAGTGAAACTACATTTGCATTGAATCGAAAATGGCCGTGCCATCTATTGAAGCGCTGTTGAACAGGTCATTATTTTCACGAACTACGTCATGTTTTATTGCCGGCTCATTAATGAAACTTTAGTGTGTCGCAGCGGCATGAGCAGCTTTTTACTAGTTTCTGTAGAAATTAGTGGAGTGAAATTGATACTAAAAACAGAGGTCTTGTTACTGACGCTAATGACATTTATCTCCATTATGGGTTGGTTCAATTTCCAAGATCATAATAGAGCTCCATTGAAATGCAAAACAGTTCGTTAAAATTAAAGGTATTGCGATGCAGCATCGCTACGGCCCTCTCATTTTAATATTTTAATTTCATGAGTTTTTTTTTTGCAAACTCAGTAAATCGCCTTCCAGGCTGATGGTTCAATAGGAAGAATTCATTTCTCTTTCAATTTATTCTGTTAATTGCAGCCAGCCAGTCATGAAAATTATATCTGAGGGTATACGAGCTTTTAAACGCCAATGAATCGACATCTATGGATCGGAGGTATAGGAGTCATACAGCACGTAGTCGACTATAGTTTTGAATGTATATATCGGATAAATGCACCGTAGATGTGATATTTCAGTCGGAGAACTTACCATGTGCTACCAATAGACTTTTTCTTTAATGATACACTCCTGCAGGAGCACACTTTAGAGCTTGAATTCAGGAATCCGGAAACAGGATATTCCAATCATGCGCGGTAGGAATAATTTAGTAGAGATAACTCGAAATTTAAAGCTTTAATCTGCTGTATTCGCAAAGCGAGGGTAATTCTATATTTCTCATGTACCGTACATCCTAGGACCATATTAGGTGTCGGTGGCCTGATGTGCTTACTGCAGTATTCAGTTACTCCGAGTGCGCCATAATAAGGCTGGTGCACACCAGAGCAAAAGTTGCAGTCACTCAACTTTTCACCTTGGCAGTCACGTTGCCGTCACTACAACTTCCGGCGTTTGAATGTCACGCTAAAACTATAAGCCATTACAACTTTGAGCTAACTAACTCAGAAGTAGGCGGTATACTCAAACAGCTGCACCATCGCCGTTAGCCATAGCGTACACGCTGCAAGCAACGACTTCTACTATTTTGGATATTTATTTAACTATTGGGACCCGTGGAAATTCCCCGGTGGGTAAAGGTTATCACTTTCGAAAATGAAGCAATCCAAACCTACGCTATTATAACTCACTCACTTTAATTCGACCTAATCCAGATCCTCAACATTATCTACCCATATATAGCGCCTGTCTCTTAATCCTTACGCACTGCATCTAACCTCAAGTTTGTTGCCTATGGGAGTCCAAACATGGGAACGTTTCACCCTATCCTTCCCATTACGCTGCTGTGTAATGTGTATGCAGTTTCGGCTTGGTTAATATTATTGTATTCAAAAACTGCTTAAACTCCCGAGTCGTGGCAGCTATTCCGCTACAGCGAGGGCCACTTGCTCAGTTTCGAATCTCTCTGTGAATTTTTATTGAGTTTTAATTCACAATTGTACATATTTCGAATCGATGTGTCTTAATACATTCAGTCGTTGTAGCCCACATAAAAAATGTACTGTATAATCAGTCGGACTTGACTTGTCGTTTCCTCATATTCCCGTTCACGCTTATCAGCAGCTCTCATTCTCTTTTGTAACCTTTCTGCTTCATGTCTTTCTTGACTGCATTGCATAGACGATTCATCTCTGAGGTACGTAAGCACCGCGCAGAGGCTAGAACTCTGACATCATCAAAGCATGATGAAAATGCAAGGGATAGAAGGAAGAACTAATCCGCACGCTGAATTTATCACTCTCCGTCTTCTTTTAGAACTCATTAATACTGTAATAAACTTGAATGTAACTCTTGCCAGCTTGAATACATGTCAGCGCTCCGTAGCCAAGATACAGTCTTGCAAACTTGAATATCTGCTGCAATAAAATTTTGAGTTATGAAACAAAATTCTTACCTTCGGTTTTCCAGTAATTCAAAGCAACTTGCGGTCCAGTTGTACGAGATCTTGGCCAACGCCACGTAGTGAAACGGCAGGTAAATATGGGAATTATCGGCACACTTGCAGCCGTCAGTTCCCCCTTAAAATTGTGTACTTTTTACTTGCAGTCATTCTTCTTTTCTTCTCTACTTCTATTATTTATAGATCCACCGTAAAATAACTGCAAACGTCTTTTAAAACTTTGAGGAACAAGTTTGAAGTTGGGGACTTTTTCTACATACATTTTTGCGCCTGTGGTTTACCGTATACACTGACTGAAATATTTTTTACGTGCAGTATTCTATGGTTACGGCAGTTCATGCCTCTAGTACTCAACAGGCTACATATTTGCCTCAGCCAATGCTCACAGTAAATATAATTATATATAGTGCGACAGCTGCGGATGCCCGTGCTTGCGACACTTCTCTCCCCTAGATTTCACCCGTGAGCATCGGCAGCTGTTATACTATATGTAATATGGGCATTAGCCCCGGAGGCATCATTGCTTAAATCATATTCTGACTGCAGTCTACTTGTGGTCGTAACGCACTAAAGAATATAGTATATCATTATTTCTCGCAGGAAACTGTTCAGAGTCAATATACGATACGGTTACTGTATTCGCAGATGAATATTGTTCGTACTTTATTTTTTCTTTATTTGCTGTTGTACATGAAAGGTCAGTTCTTTTTCCCTTGAAGAACACTCATAGTCCCAACATTCGGTAGCATTGGTAAAGCTAAATCAACGTTTGTCCCCAAAAACCTATTTGCACTGCATAAGATTTGCGAATATGTTAACAATGTACTTTATAAGTTCATTGTTAAACCTTACTTGTAAGTTTAACCTTTCTTGTAAGTTTAACCTTTCTTGTAAGTTTAACCTTTCTTGTAAGTTTAACCTTTCTTGTAAGTTTAACCTTACTTGTAAGTTTAACCTTTCTTGTAAGTTTAACCTTGCTTGTAAGTTTAACCTTGCTTGTAAGTTTAACCTTGCTTGTAAGTTTAACCTTGCTTGTAAGTTTAACCTTGCTTGTAAGTTTAACCTTTCTTGTAAGTTTAACCTTACTTGTAAGTTTAACCTTTCTTGTAAGTTTAATGCCGTAAACCAAACAGTAGCAGTAGACTGTTATCTCTTAAGAGTTGAACCGAATGGTGGTATGTTATGGGCATACCTTTGCTTAAAACCTCGAGAATATTGATACTCTTCGACTCGGGGCTACCCCATTGTCCCAGTCAACCACATCCATGAACACGACCCAAACTAAGATATACTGCCCATAAAAACTCCTTCAGTCTGCCATTAGGAAACTTTACTCTCTGAACTTATAGGTAACTTCTCTCTTTTCTAAACGCCGCGCTTAATTCGAGTTCTTATTGTAGTACGCCCCTGCAGCCACGGAAGAAGTTAGCAAAATGTTTATGTGAAGTAAACAAGTCGAGCCTACAATATCACCCTAGCTGCCTTTGAGGGCCGACGCGGAACTGGCAGCGAGTTTGTTCGATGTTCGAGGATTTGAGATGGGAGCCGTATTGTGCATTTTCTCTATGCAGTTCCGTAGGATTTGGGTTACCTTTTGTGACCCCAATAAAGTTCACAGAATACTGTAGCTTTCTGAATCATCTTTTGTTTCCCACGGGGGGAGCATTTAGTATGAACCATACGGTTTAATTCCAGTTAATATCGTCCGTCCTATGTTGGTGGAAGTCTCTCCCGAGACGGGGGACCTTCTATGCTTTTGCAGCCCATTGTCTGGATTTTCATTTTTCCATGAGCTCGAACAGTCTCTACAAAGTCTTGGTCGTGTTCTCCTTCTAATTTCCTACTGTACTGTTCCAGTATAGAATCTCGGATGGAAAGCCTGAATAGCGACTACGGAAGTGCAACACATTGTGGCCGAAATTAAACAAATTGTTTAAAAATAATAACAATGTTGCCATGCGCAGGGATCTTCCTTGTACGGATTTTCAGTTATTACGAGCAGTTGGACCGACAAATAAATTATCACAGGTCGCTGTAGCGAGACGAAAGTGACGTTGAGTATTCAACCGTGTTGCGTGTGTCGGCGATCCTCGAGCAATGTCTGTTCGGAGCTCGGTGCCTCACCGACAGCTGTTGCTAGAGATTGTGTTCTGCGTCGGACTGTGGGCTTCCGAGAAGGTTTGGGTGTCCGGGAAGGTTCTAGTGTTAGATTGCGTCTTTTCTTCGAACTTGAGTCACAATTTCAAGAGCAGCCTCAGGTTTCGCCTCGCCCTCGATCGACTTACTTTTCTCTCCTTGTTCGCTGTATTTTCCCTAACATAATTTTTGGCATCTCCAGAAACTGATCTCCGGATTTAGCGTCGGAGGCAGCCTGGAATTTTATTGTGGTTCCTATCCTTATTTTTGCTTTCGCAATTTTCGCTCTGCTCTTCTATTTTTCTCGGAGCTGGTTGTTCCCAACGCCCGGTTGTTCCCAACGCCCGGTTGTCTCCAACGCCCGGTTGTCTCCAACGCCCGGTTGTTCCCAAC
>LQNS02277998.1:13512527-13523328 GCA_001587735.2 Parhyale hawaiensis
GTTGTTTCCAACGCCCGGTTGTTTCCAACGCCCGGTTGTTTCCAACGCCCGGTTGTTCCCAACGCCCGGTTGTTCCCAACGCCCTTTTGTTTCCAACGCCCGGTTGTTCCCAACGCCCGGTTGTTTCCAACGCCCGGTTGTTTCCAACGCCCGGTTGTTTCCAACGCCCGGTTGTTTCCAACGCCCGGTTGTTTCCAACGCCCGGTTGTTTCCCACGCACGGTTGTTTCCAACTCCCGGCTATTCCCAACGCCCGGTTATTCCCAACGCCCGGTTATTCCCAACGCCCGGTTATTCCCAACGCCCGGTTATTCCCAACGCCCGGTTGTTCCCAACGCCCGGTTGTTCCCAACGGCCCGTTTTTTCCAACGCCCGGTTGTTCCCAACGCCCGGTTGTTCCCAACGCAAGGTTGTTCCCAACGCCCGGTTGTTCCCAACGCCCGGTTATTCCCAACGCCCGCTTATTCCCAACGCCCGGTTGTTCCCAACGCCCGGTTATTCCCAACGCCCGGTTATTCCCAACGCCCGGTTGTTCCCAACGCCCGGTTGTTCCCAACGGCCCGTTGTTCCCAACGGCCCGTTTTTTCCAACGGCCCGTTTTTTCCAACGGCCCGTTTTTTCCAACGGCCGGTTGTTCCCAACGCCCGGTTGTTCCCAACGCCCGGTTGTTCCCAACGCCCGGTTGCTCCCAACGCCCGGTTGCTCCCAACGCCCGGTTGTTCCCAACGCCCGGTTGTTTCCAACGCCCGGTTGTTTCCAACGCCCGGTTGTTTTCAACGCCCGGTTGTTTCCAACGGCCGGTTGTTTCCAACGCCCGGTTGTTTCCAACGCCCGGTTGTTTCCAACGCCCGGTTGTTTCCAACGGCCGGTTGTTTCCAACGGCCGGTTGTTTCCATCGGCCGGTTGTTTCCAACGCTCGATTGATTCCAACACCTGATTGTTTCCAACGCCCAGTTGTTTTTAACGCCCTGTTGCTACCAACGCCCGGTTGTTTCCAAAGCCGGGTTGTTTTCAACGACGGGTTGTTTCCAACGAAGGGTTGTTTCCAACGACGGGTTGTTCCCTTCACGAGCTGGATGTTTTCTTGCTACACTGCTTGTCGTTTCATTTTCTGCTCTGGAAATGCCAACGCAATTGTACCAGAAAAGCGTAAGCGATAAACAATTAATTTATGTTCTTAACTGCTCTGACACTTGCAAAAAATTTTTGCCAGCAAAGAACACATTTAAAAGCCCGGCGTAATTTTGCTTCCAGGTCTTAACGTTTTGGCTTGGTGCAATCGGCATGTCCTTTACATCAATCATTACACGTTTGTGTATTTTTCGTTAGTTATATTGTGGTAATTGGGTTACTCTCGCGTGGTATAGTGTCAATAGCCCTGGGACGCAAAGCTAGTCGCTCCACTTTCGTAGAAATAACATTGTAAAAAAGGACGTTCTGTACTCGTCCTTCAGCTATTCAGTGCTACAGCATAAGTATGCTTTCTCCACAACAATGTCGCGGTATCCGCTCGTGTACCCGTAGCTCGTATGAAAAGAAGTTTTTTTTACACGTCGTTTTGTATGTTGTATGTTAGGCATGCGCAACTGGAAACTAGCTAATGGAGCAGCACTCCGTAACGACAGTCTTAGCAATAACTAATGGAATAATACTCCGTATCCACAGTCATAGCAAGAACTAATGGAGTAATACTCCGTACAGACAGTCTTAGCAATAAGTAATGGAGCAATGCTCGTAACAGTTTCGGCCGGTTACAGCGCCTAGTGACATGTGTTTCCTTAAAAAGTTACTTCCAGTCACGAGTAAAACTAATCACATCCTCCTAAGCTTGGCCTAGCAACGCAAGACACGCATGTTCAATTTAGTTCACTGCGTACAGATCGGTTCTCAATAATTACGTGCGTGCTTTCTTGGACTTTTCAAAGGACCTTATACATTCAACGAGAATGGATGCTTATATGATTAAATTTGATTTTTTATAAAATTTTCATGCAAAATATTTTTCATGGCTGTAAGATATAATTAATCCGTTGACCCGTGCGCTAGATTCTCTATTCAGTTTCCTCACAAGTTAATCTTACTCAGGATGTGTTTACGGCCAGTTCTTTGGCCGTTAGAGTACAACATCAATGTGCCTACGGAATCTTTAAAATGCTTGAAAATTATATTCTATGCATGTGCAGCTGTGCATACATAGTACCTCATCTCATTTACATATGTCAAGATAAATGTTAATTTTCACCTCGGCCTAGGATATCCACATGCACGGATTCGTGCGATAGATAAAGCCCTACAAGGGGACAGAGTAGTGGACGTCTGCAGTCGAACATAGATTGTCAAATCTATGGCGCCAGTGCCAAATGACTCACATGACTGGTTAGGTTAGTGCCCTTGCAGCGGACTTTGTATGAAAGCAATGTTGACGCTTTATTCCCATGCATCAAGACGTCACCTCCCTGGCAGTGTCCCGAACGTCTTATCTCCCAGCAAGGAGAGACACATCGCGCCTAACCACTCAACCGGTGCGAGTGCCACACGATGTTATAAGATCACTAAATTTGAAGCCGTACAGCAGAGTTTCTAGATTCTTTTCTGATTTTATGAGTTAAGCTTGAGGTAAAACATGCCGACAACGATAGGATTACTGCGGAACTAATAAAACTGATTGATGTAAATAAACGGAACAGTACGGGACTATGTTGCGTCCTAACACCATTGGATTATAACAGTCAGTGTATATATTGTCTGGCATCTTTATTCAATTATTATATCTAGCAATGCCTTTTTTTAGCCGTCAAACGATTCGTCATGCATGACAACGTCAACTCTCCACCAGTTAATATCCAAGTCCACTTTCAAAGACTGCTGTTCATACAAAAACAGAACTTTATTTCAGACGGTAAAGGGTTAAGCATTAAGGACATGTGCGATGAGTACCAAAATTGAGCCTCCGTGGCTTGACTTGTTCAAAACTTGGGGCAAGTGCGCTGGTTTCGACCCCGTTGCATTGAGTCTCAAGCACTGACCCTCAGTCGGTAGTTCCTGACGCTTCAAGAACTCAATCTTGTTCCATAAACTGGAGCTCTGTGCAGGCTTATTATAATCGCGTTGCTTGTAACGCTTCTGACACGACTTTAAGCAACAAAGACAAAATTTCTGTCGGAAGTTTAGGATATGTCAAACCTGAAGGCATAATTTTGGCACCCAGTCGAACATTCCCTAAGTAGGCTGTATTTTCGAAGACCCTCAAGGTGTACCAGAAGCTGACGACAATTCTTTAGCTCCAAGAAATGCTCGAGCTCTCTCCTTAAGTGGCTGCAGCGATGGTCTTTAGCTATGTAAAGACAGCTTTGTCCTGAGCAAAAGACTGAATGCTTTCACGCAGTATTCTTTTCCGACAAGAAGTCTTTGTTTCTTGCAAACATTGAAAGCGACTCGAAGGAACGAGGTCTGTTTCTGCCTGTTGCATGCATTTTGTGGAACGTAACAGCGGACGGAGGAAGAACAGGAAGTCGTATTGCGTCCATAGGCATAGCAATAGTTGGCTCTCGGCAGCATAACGTTCCTTTCGTGCTTGCTTCTTACAATTCATTTCAAATCTTTATAAATAAGAGAGAAGTTAAAAAAATATTATTGAAAAACTGCAGTGTATGGCCCGGGTTTTATCACACACTCCTTTTTTTTCGTCATCCACATTTGCGTGCAGCTATTGTAGTAATTCATTATATCTATTTGAATAGTTTTTTGTTTACTGATGAGAGAATAACATTGCTGGTGGGACTTGGCAAGTTTAGATCCCCGCTTAACGTGCTCATATTGCATCGATATCACATCTTATTTTTGTCCAGCCATTGTTCGTGTTCGCGCTGTGCTGGCACGAGTAGTTAACGGTGCCTAGGACGTTATCGACAGGACTCCACCGATATCTCGCCGACAGAATTCGCGCAGGTTGAGACGGAATGCTGGAGGCCACGGAGCTCGACAAGGTCTACCCGTCACTATAGAACATCTCTAACGTCCCACTCGACAATGGAGAGTGAGTGTGTGTTGAAGATGCGCAGCGTGCTGTAGGAAGCGGCATTGCCTGGCGAGTGCTTTTCAAATTTCGAGTGCGAGTTAATGTGACTGAGTTGTCGACAGTTAGCACTTCAACGCTCACCAGTTCAAATGAATCACGTTTCAATTAATGCTATTCCCGCGGCGAGGGTCGTTTAATTGGGACATTAATGGATCAAGTGTGCTTTAAAATGTCCTGTGTCACTTGTTTGCATTGACGTCATGGCAGTCCAGTGTGTGGGGTTCAGAAGCTTCGCGTAGAGTAGGATACGCTTTCAACCATCTCCGCCATATCCCTGTTCGTTGTGTGTTTGACTCAAAGACTTCCTGTGAACAGAGACGCAATCACTTACCAGAAACACTTCTGCCTAACGCTATCACGATTGTCTCAGATTCCAAAACGTCTTTTCAAGCTCTGATTCAACACAAAACCCATCAGCCAACCATTGGCACTAGTGAGGACCTCCCCATCCTTCTGATATATTCTTCTACATTTGCTGGGTTTCCAGACAGGCAAGGATCTCGGAAACGAGGCTATGATCATGTTGCATACAGATCTCGGCGTTGGGTGGGAGTTTCCCTTCGAGCTTATACACTAACAGAATAATTGTCGGTCGCCACAACAGCTAAATTCGTAAAACAGTTTCCGGAAGGACCCAAAATATCTGTTAGAGCGTGTAGGACGTGCGTTCCTTTACAAACTATTATGGCGAATATCACTATTGGAAGCACGTCTTCTCTCACTTAAAATAATTTGTCACATCCGCCTCACTTATAAATTCTGTATGGTTTAAGAGCTCACTTCGTCACTGGGATGACCATATAATTCCTTGAACTGTAGACCACTTTTCAACTAATTGCCTCTATTGCAGTGCTAGCTTCAAGGGATGTCTTTCAAAATCCTGTCCATATATTGTCGGACCTCCTTGTAGCTTGCACAATGAGCTTTGTTCTTCTTGATCCGTAAGTCTCCTTGCTATTAGACGGTACCACAGTCTTGGATGGACTCGCTCAGCTAACTATGTTTCTGGAAATGGCTATTCTTATTACTATATAACTGCGAAAATCTTCTCTACTGACTTAATACGCTGATATTTTCTGCTCCGGTCATACAAATCGTTAACTGCTATGTCTTTCACAAAAAACTGGTTTCTTCTAAACGAACTACAATGTTGAATCACTATATACAACGACCTCGCTAGGAAAATTAATAACTAAATGACAGTCCAGTGTGCTCTAAATGACCAGTGTAACCTTCCAGGATGGAGGTGTCGGCAATTAAGTATGCTTTCCGGACCTCCAGTAAGACCTTGTACTAGTGAGATTGGAATATCAACATTGAGTGAAGTGTATCTCAGCTGTCCAGTCGCTAAGTGTGACTACATAGCATTGTTTTGTCAAAAGTGAGCGTGTGTTCCATACGAACAGTGAGGCACTGGAGAAACTGTGGTGTCCACGGTTGAGTCAGAGTCTCATATCCTACAGTAAATGTTGTGTAGGTACAGGGTAAACGTGCCAACAATTTCGGCAGTTTTACTGCCGAAATTTTGATGTAACTCATTTAATAAAGATATTTTCGTCCTTTTCAGGTGATATACATAGCAATATTCAGTTCAATAATACTGTTCGTAGGAAAATTTAAGAAGTGGTGATTTTAGGCGTCCGGCTTTGATTACGCACGTGTTCAAAAACGGGGGAAAACTGGTTTAACTGATTCTAATCGACTAAAAGTCACATCAATGCTTGGCAAGGGAATGACTACCATCGAAATATCTAAGAAAATGAATAGAAATCATCGAACAATCAAAGCATGTGTAATAAATGGTAAGACCTTTAGGAAAGTACCTGAAAAAGCTCGTTTAAGGAACTTAAGCATAAGGATAACGGCCAAATGGCTAGCAGCTGGAACACCGCAAATGGGAAAAACCTCTAGGTGTGAGATGCAGACGAGCCTTGGAGAAGTCAAGAACCCGGCTAAAAAACCGCCACTGAGCAAAATTTACAAGGAAAAGCTTGTTCCATGGGTTGGAAAATATGTTAAAATTGATGTCATGAATGTTGTTATTATTATCATTATTATTATTAAAACTCCACGTCCGGGCCGCCACGGACAGTTAGTACAACCCAAATGAAGCAGTTTGTAACACCGGGAAGCCCGAAACGCTGCTAAAGAGAATCCAACAAACAACCATTAACTGCTGACTTAAACGCTTGCAGGCCAACACGACTGAAAGCCGACGCCGGCGACGAATTCCAAACCCCAACAGACCAGGGCACAAAGCAACGACTGAACTGACGAGTTCTGCATCTCACAGGCTCTGAAGTGAAAGAGTGCGCGTCAACTGCAGCGCGTGTAATCCTCCTTGAGACCTTGAGGGCTGGGACAGATGAATACAACCAATGTCTTTCATTGTTGTAAACCTTATAAAACATACAGTCCAGCAACCTCTCTCCTACGAGACAGGTTCACCAGATCATTTTCGGCACACAGCCTGCTGGCTGAACTGTGCCGGTGGCTGTTTCCACCGATGAAAGCCGCGCCGCGCTGGATGGGTAGACGGATGGTCGTTTGGTTGGGTATTGGAAAGGCGCCCTATAGGATTCCGGATTCGCCGACAGCAAGGCGGCGGAGGGGTAGGGACCGACCTCTGCCCCGCCCCGGCAACCCCCGGCCTTTTTCAGCCCCCGGTTTATCGAAATTTGCTTACCCCGGCGTCGCACCCCGCCCCCGGTTTTTCGATACCGCCCGGCTTTACAAACTGTGAAAACCGGAGGCTTGGCAGGGGCTTTTTTTGAGGGAGGGAAAACACTTCGCAAACAATAAAACAAGTTTTCTGGGGGAAGCTAATTTCTTTGTGTAAGCTGATTCATTATGAGTTACGATTGATTAGTATCATATCAATACACTGACTTAAACTACTGCCAGTGCAAGAAACCCCCGGCCCCAGTTATTTGGTTTTGGTCACCCAGGCGCCCTGAGAGGTGTATTATGATGGGCCCCTTCCTTGCCAAAATACATTTGGGCCTCACGCACGCAAGGGTCCCAAGTGCCTTCTCCGCAGGGGATGTAGCAGTTGTCCGCAGTTTCTGCTGAGAAGATTAGTTTTGTAAAGCTTGGTACTTTCTCTATATTTCCCCGTCTATTTTGCGAGGTGGGTGGTGGTAAGCGACCCATTCCACGGGACTCTATCTGCTCCCGTGTAGAGGGCCACGTCATGGCTGAAGGTGTCGAGTTTAATGACAAGGCATCAATTGCCATCACCACAATTAATCCTGGCAGTTCCTGTCGTGGTAGAGATGATCTGTGACATTGCAAAGTGATGACCGTGATAACCGAGTGTTCGATTTTTTCTATCTTCTTCTCTTTTCGTTTTTCATCTCTTCCCTTGCGCCGCACGGTTGAGCGACATCGTTCGGCTTAGCCGTGTAGCGTTGAAGATGCTCGCGCCTTATTTCCTGTCAGACATGGTGCACCTGGCCAAGATTGTTCTAACAGAACTCATCTGAGTTCGATTCAACTTCTAAACTATATGATACAAAATTGGATCGCTGCTAGCTTATATAGTAGTCATCCTATCTAATACAGCGTGAAAACCCACAGTATAATAATTATTGGTCGCCCGCCCCTATTATATACTTATATATTCTTTATTTGGTAAAGTTTTACTTTAGCTCTCGTATGGTTTCTATGGTTTTTCTTACCTTGAGTATGTTAATTGGGTCCATTTGTACGGGTGAGGTATACTCGGCGGACTGGTACTCATGAGTTTGCCTTGGAACCGCTACGATGCCGTACGGGCCAGTATTCCCGTTCGTTTTTTCCATCGTGTGTGGATGTTTGGAATAGTCTTGATGGCTCTGTCTTTGCTGGCGCTGGTATTGGCAGCTTTAAACGATCTGCACACAGAGCTATTCTGTGATGAGCCTAGAAGAAAAAAAGTAAGAAAACAAAAGAGGTGGGCGACCCGAGGTTGCGTGGGGGTTTGTTAACCTCATGGAGTTTCTCCGTTCCTGCGTCGCCAGTCTGGTGTGATTTAATAATAGTAATAATAATACAGTAATAATGTTTCTGTCGCAAATGCTTAGTTTTCGAGATATAAGACTTTGAAGTTCCCATTTTTTCTATAGGAGAAAATAGCCGGCGGCATTATAAGCTTGCTCGCGACCTAATAGGAACTTAACCAAATCTACCTAGCCTAACCTAACCTTACCTAACCTAACCTAACCTAACCTAACCTAACCTAACCTAACCTAACCTAACCTAACCTAACCTAACCTAACCCAACCCGTGTTATCTTCTCCCATAGAAAAACAATTGGAACTTCAAAGTCATATATCTCGAAAACTAAGCCATTGCGACGAAAACGTTATTTGTGTAAATAGTCTTGATTTAACCGAATTAACATATTAAAATCAAGCGAGTGAAAAACATATGTGCGTTAAAGTAAACTAATACCCTTCATTTTTGGTCACCACGGCTCCAACCCCGGCCCGGCTATTTGGCTGTCATCCCGGCCCCGGCTATTTGATTTTACTCGCCCTGGCCTCGATCTTCCCAAATCATCGCCCCGGTCGATCTCTATGGAGGGGTAATGTTCTGAGCTGGATTCAAGAGAAATGAGATTATTGGACCGTTTACGGTGCCACAAAAAGTAAAACTAGATTCTAACGGATACTGCCACCTTCTTAAGAAATAATTTTTTCCTTTGTTGGAAGACATAACTTAGTTGGACAGAAAATCCTTACTATTTCACCAGGATAATACACCAGCGCACAAGTCCCGTTTTATAAAGAGTTGGTTCTTGGATCACGTCTTCAAAGAACGCGATTTGATGGTTTGGCCTCCCAAAAATCCCGATTTAAGCCCCATTGAAAATTATGAACCATCATTAAATGGAACACTTATGCTGATGGAATGCAATATAACAACCTGGATGCTCTTTGCAATGCAATTGAGGGTGCCTGTGGGTCGATCAAGCCTTGTGAAGTGCTAAATCTGACTTCATGCCGATAAGCGTCTCTTGAAATCCTCAAAAATGGAGGAGGCTATGTTCACTGCTGAGGTGAAATGAAGAGGATTTAACCAGTTTTGTTTGCGTTACCTTCTAGGTTATTGATTTCTCTATTCATTTTGATTCTGTATTTGTTAAATAAAAACGTTTGAAACAGCAGAAACCGTTGTTTTTTTTTACCTTTGCATATCAAGCCGGGCACCGAAAAGCACAGCTTATTCTAATTCTCGTTAAAGTAGAATTATTGAAGTGAATTTTGCTGCGTATATCACCTAATAGTGCGAACACTTTGCTTAAACTCATTTCGTCAAAATTTTGGCAGTAAAACTTGAAAAAACATAATTTTTATTGCCAAAATACGATTTGCATAATCAAGCCGCAACCAGTGTAGAGTTCGAGTCCCAGATGCATAGTACATGATCCGTTAGGCCGACTGCACACTGAGGCGATGCGACGTGATATAACATGCTCTCCTCCTCCCCTGCCTACCATGCGACGGTTAAATCGCAGCTCGTCGCACCTCACCCCGCACACTGAAGCGACACGACACGTGTGCGCGCACACGGAGAATGCTTTAAATCTCAAGGCTTGTGAGACTAAAGCCGAGTTCACATTAGCTACTTTTGCTCCGCGTAAGCCTATCAGTCGTACAATGAAAATGTTGACAGGCTCGTAGGGCTTCGCACTTGGCTGGGCGTGTGAACGGTGCGTTGCTACTGCGTAGAACGTTGTCCACTATGAACTTGCAAAATAATCAGATATTTGCAGCGCAAATTCGTTGCAGTTACGAGTCTACTTGTATCAACTACCTACATTTTCAATCGCATTTAATAGAGAGCTTCCTAAACAGCAGTTTAGATACAATTACCAGCCATCGCCAGACTGCACGACAGACGTTTGTCATAATTTATTCGGTGAGTACAAGAGGTCCGATCTAAACTGTCTCTGATCTGTATGTACAGCAATAAAATGACAGAAGCAGAATAAACAGCTTTAAATCCTTATTAATCTCTTACCAGTAAAATGTCACTAGATCCCAAGCAGCTTTCGTTCACAAAATAGAGAACTTTTAGGTAAGGTTCGCTTTATTAAGAGCCTGAACTGAGCGATTTTAATATAAAATTTGAATATAAACAAATGAGAACTTGCACATATACGCACTTCCTTTGCCTCTAAAAATTTAGTTCAGCCAGGCTGTCTGAATATGCCATAATTTTTGTTCGTTTTAGCACGTAACGGATTCATACATACACACGATAAAATGTTTACCTAAGTGATAAGATATGGTGTCGTGCCTGTGGCGTGATTCACGTATTACTGTGATATTGTAAAGTATTTGCAATATTTTCGCAGCTCTGTCCTGTTTCGAGACAAACTAAGTGTTATTATAAACAAATAACATTGTTTTATGCGTAATTTATGTTTCTAAAGAAATTGCATTGGGCGTTTCATAGCATGAAGCTCACCCGAAGTTTGCGTCGACGGCGTCAAAAATACAATCTCCAGTATTCTGGCGTCGCTTCCTCTAGCCCTGTCAGTCGTCAGAGTAGCGGCGTCATTCGTTGGCCGACGGGCTGTGACGGCAACGAAAATTCCCACTCGGACCCACTTTCGCAGACTTTTACATGTCTGATTTGGAGACGAAGCTACTGACAGAAAATAAATCTTCCAACCCCAAATACTATAGACGCTATGTCGATGACATTCTGGCCATATTTTCAAACTACAAACAAC
>LQNS02277998.1:13546652-13570167 GCA_001587735.2 Parhyale hawaiensis
CGTAACATATAAATCGAATTTGCTTTCAGACTGCGTGTTGAATATTCGTTAGACAAGCATAGAATCTGTTGACACTGAGCCGTATGGGCAGCTCTTTGACGGGCAGGAGAGGACGGCCGAATAGCGTGTGGTTTACGACCAGCTAAATAACACCTGCTTTTTTGCGACAGTGAAGACGATCGGAATGACGACCTAACGAGTCACGGGTCATCTAGTATATGATAAAATTGAATGGTCCCAATAATTTTGCATTTTCAATGAACATATATTCGATCATTATCTACTAAATGTCAAGTGTTACTTTATCGCCCAAGAGCGTCGGCTGAACCTTTTAAACTAAAAAGTGGCGGTGCTAGTAGGCGTCTCGAGTCAACCACGAGCTGGGTGACAGTTATTCACAGAAGGTTAAACTAGTGCCATTGTGAAGTCATAGTTATTAAAAGACAAGTAAAAAATATATTTAAGACTAATAAAAACCTGTACTCTCTTACAGTATGAAGCTACTGTTCTGAATTACTCAACGTGTAGTACTTTCTAAAATATTCCATTTATTTTTAACAAAAACATTTATCCAGCTATCATGCGTTGAAACTCTAAGAGTTTTGCATTTTTAAAAGTGACTTCCTAACACAATGTGGCAGCCGAAGCGTACTCCATTAAAACTGTAATTTCAAATAGGAATACAAGACAAAAATTTGTGAGCTTCAAAGTAGTTTGAAATTATTTTCCGTTGTAATTTTCAAATTCATCTAAGAGAATGTTAATGCTATCAGCGAGCAGGTTGAAAAATAGGATCCACCGAGAAATACGTTGAATTATTTTCTCTTTCAATATGATTAGCAACTAACGGCGTGTTCAATTCACTCATTTCGATGAAGCTAACACGGGGCAATAGAGTTTCATTTTTTCTTTATGCCACAAATTTAAGAACTGCTCCTAAGTCACTTTTGGACTCTGATTTAAGACATGCAAATGAAATTTTGTTAGCAAGTCAGGTTCTTTAGACATTCGCACTTAACCTACCCGTTGGAATAGCAGAGTAGTTGAGGGTTGCGCCCTTTGTCTTAGGGTCAAAGATTCACTTAATAGGCAGGGAAAGGTCCTACGTTGGAAGCCATTTCAGCATAAGCGACTTATGACGTTCACTGTCCACTGAGAGGGCACTGACCTAACCAACAATGGCAAACGTCAAGGACATTGCATATATCATTTGAACCTGGCGTTGACGATGCTCTAGGTCGTACAACCTATGGTCGACTGGAGACTTGCAATTCTCGAGAAAAGTTGGCATTAATTGGCAGGACGAACCAATGCATGCGAATTTTCTAGTATTATACTAAAAGTCTGTGAATCGGTCTTGTTTGCTAGTTTGTGTCTTGTTTGACACATCTTCTTCACTTTAAGACGAGAAGAAATTCAACGTATTGGGGGAGGGGGCAGTTGCATTCTTGTCTTGTTTGACACAGATTCTTTGCTTTTGTACGGAAAGAAATTCAAGGTATGGGGGCGGGGGCAGTCGCATTCTTTCCATGGAGTAGTTCTTTAATTTGATTGTGTCTGTGATACGGTAGTTAAACTGAGCTGGGCCTCAAGAACGGGCATAACCAATTCAGCGGTTCCATGGGCAATTCAACTGAAATACGTAACGTATAATAATTTGACTTTGCTTACTGCCTGGGTGTTGAATATTAGTTAGAGAAGCAAAGAATCTGTTGATAGTGAACCGAATGGGCCACTTCTTGACGGGCAGAGGAGAATGGCCGAATGGCGGGTGGTCTATGCCCAGCTAAATAACACCTGCTTTTTTCTGAAAGCGAAGACGATCGTGACGATCGTGATACGACCCAACGGGTCACGGGTCGTCTAGTATTATACTAAAACTCCGTGAACTGGTCCTGCTTGTTTATTTATTTGTGTCTTGTTTATTTATTTGTATCTTGTTTACACACAGTTTCCTTACTTTTATAAAGGAAGAAATTCGAGGCACTGGGGGAGGGGGGAGGGGGGAGGGGAGGAAGTAGTTGCATTCTTGTCTTGTTTGACGCAGTTCCTTCGCATCGTTTCCATGGATTAGCTCTTCATTTCGATTGTATCTGTGATACGAAAGTTAAACTGAGCTGGGCCTCAAGAACGGGTATGATCGATTCATATGTTCCATGGGCAATACAACTGGAATACGTTACATATAAAAATTTTACTTTGCTTACAAAGTGGATCATGAATATTTGTTAGAGAAGTAAACAATCTGTTGATAGTGAACCGAACGGGCCGCTCTTTGACGGGCAGAAACAGGACGGCCGAATAGCGAGTGGCCTATGCCCAGCTAAATATTACCTGCTTTGTTACAAAAGCGAAGACGATCGTGATGATGACCCAACGGGTCACGGTTTGTCTAGTATTATACAAAAACTCTGTGAACCTTCTTTATTTACTTGTGTGATTCTTGGTTGCGGGCGGGTTTCCACACAGTTTCTTAGCTTTAAGACAGGAATAAAATTGAGTGTTGAAGATTAAATTCGGCTGTAATTGTGATACGGAAGTTCGGCCTGAGCTCGGCTCCAAGAACGGGCACGATAAATTCAAAGGTGCTACGGGAAATACAACCGGAATACGTTACATATAAATTGACATGGCTTACAGGCTGGGCGTTGAATATTTGCTAAAGAAGCAAAGAAGCTGCTGATGGGGACCCGTACGGGCAGGAGTGGACACTTCACTTCGTAGCAGTTCGAAAGACTCAATTATGGTCGGAGCCTTTGTTCCTTTTGTGCGTAATCCATTTCACTTATTCATTCTTGAGCTAAATCTCTTAGGAGCAGTTAAAACTTCACGCTGAGCTGACGCTTTTTTTATACTGAATTTACACTGCAGGCAAATTTCGACGCTTGAGGTTCAACAATCGGTTGGTATCCAGGTTACCGTAACCTTTGAGCATTTCCGGTGATTTCTTTTGACTGAACTATATTTTCTTAGTGCTGCTCAACGTTTGCCCGATTACAAGCTGATATTCGCGCTTTGCCTTGCAAGAAGATCTTTTGCTCTTGCAAAACTCATGCCTGCACAACTTGCGCTTCATTAACGGAAGATCAGGCCTGCAGGGATGAGACTATTTTACAGCAAAACCTATACTAAGAACCGGAACAATAAAACCCCCATGACAATATTACTGCCGACATTTTGGACGGCGGGGCCCTCTGACTGGGGTTATATACGGGGTAGGTTAGGTCAAAAGAGCTTCGTTAGGAGAAGCTAAAATGAGTTATAATAGCGTAGCTAGCTTAGGATTGCTACATTTTACAAAGTGAGAACGTTAACTAATCGTGGAATTCTCACGAGTCACCCATGGTTGCGTTAGCGTAAACAACATAATTGTTATGCTAGGGTAGACAGACATTATTGAGTAGGAAAAAGTTCGTCAGGGTTCAGTGACGGGCATTAACTTAAACTGAGTGTGTAACGTTAGAAGAGCTGCTTTAGATTAAACTCGGGTAAATTGCTACAGCGCAACGTGGTCTCGTTCATTTTGGAAGGTATAGACTTAATTTAACCTTTGAATTCAAACGAGTCCGCTAATTGAATGCTTCGTTTCCGATCTTACCGAGAGAGAAAGGAGGGACATACACAGCACGCAGACGGAAATATGGAACACAAATACGAGGGTATTCCCTTACGAGATCGACGCCCATGACAGCAGCATATCGAGAAAAAAGAGGATGAAGAGAACAAAAATTCATCAGTAGGAGCATGAAAATAGAAGGAAGCAAAGTGGACACAAAAGGCAGACGTCTCGAAGGCCTAGCTAAAAGCTAAGGTAACCTAGAGAGCGTCCCTTGTGGCTTCGATCCCCATAACATAGGATGGGTGAACCTAACTAATCTAATGTTATGGCCCATAGCCCAACCTATGCCCCCTGATGGGAACTGAATTGTAAGGAATTTTCGTTATTCGAAGAAAAAAATAGTGGCACGCCTTTAATATAATTTATCATTAGAGTCAAAAACCAAATCAGAAATAAAACCATGAACCTATACTGTCCGCAGCTCTAACCTGTACATGAAAAAATATGCTTAAAAAATTTTGCTTTCTTCAACTACGAGATGCGTTGACTGAACAACAGAGGAATTTTTCTTATTGGAATATCGTAAAACAAAAATGACTACTATACTACAGTAATACAGTATGCTACAAACAGGGTTAAGCGAAAGGCACCATTAGTAACAACAAAGCAGATAAAATCGTAGTGTTAGGAGAGTCCGTTTTAACTCTGCTCACCCGGAAGTAATAATATCGGGAGGAACAAACATCAGCTGTTCCAAAATCGAAACGTCACCGCCCGAACGGCGCTCCAGCCTGTGACGTCACAAAGGACTACACGCTATATGTTAAAAGTAGAAGTAGAGTTTCTAGCCGGTATGGCTGATATGTAACCATACATTAGTGTTAAAAATGTATTGTAGGTAATATTGTACTGACGTAAATTAATGATTTCAAATATGTAGACGTTTTTATAGCCATTTCCATGAAATAACTTACAATACACAGTCCCTAAGAAGAAGATGCAAGTAAGAAATATATTAAACGACTTGGAGAAGTAAAATTACTGATAATATGTTTACCAGTTTATCATCCACTCGAAGGTTTTGTAGCGTAATTGTCTACACAACTTTGTGTACGCCACAAAAAGTTATTAAAATATTTACCATCAAATATAGACCAACCGGGGCGACGATTTTGGAAAGACCAGGGCCGGACCGGGGCGACCAAAAATCATAAAGCCGGGGCGACCAAAACCAAATAGCCGAGGCTGGGGCGATCAAAATCAAACAGCCGGGCGACCAAAACCCATTAGCCGCTGGTCAGAATTTCTATTTTGACTAGAGTAGAGCATTAACTATCAACACTTACATTGTGATCACTCACTTTATTCACAATTTCAGTGAGCATTATTTAAGGAATGGATTGATGCAAGAGTGGTTCAAAAGGGATCAAGTGTACGTTAGAAATCTTGCAGGCTCAATGGCTTACAGAATAATTGCTGCTTTATAACGTGCTTGAGGAGATCCTACACCTTATTAGTAACAGGTGACTAACTTCTAGTTCGAGAGCTTAAGAAGTAATCTGGAATTAAATTTATTCTTGAATTTTCAGCTTTTCATGTTGACCATTCGAGTCATTAAGGGTGCACTGCAGAAACCAGCAGATAATTAATCAGTTATGATAACTTCTACCGTTATTGAAGCTGATTTATTGACGTGCATTCTTCACTAGCCATCATATGCTGTTACACATTGCCAAAGGAGCTATATGCACCCTGCATTATTCACAGATATAATACTTTATGGCTTACAAAGGTTTCGGTGAAAATTTGCTTTAGTAGGGTTCAATTTTTCTCCCGATGTTTAGTTTTATCCACTAAATTTTGACGTTGAATTCAAATCTGAAATCTGTTTGTGGAGGTCGGCTTTAATATTCGAGATATTTAACTTTGAAGTTCCCATTGCTTTTCTATGGGAGCAAACACACGGTGACCTCATAGGAATCTAACTTAAGTTACCCTACCCAAAAAAAAAAAACATATGAGAAGAGGTTTTTCCTTATACTGTGCGACTGTGGTTATTTTTTCCCATATATAAACAATGGGAACATCACAGTCAAATGTCTCAAAATGTAGAGCCGACCGCCGCAAACGGACTTCAGATTTGAATTGTACATAACAAGTGATTGGATTAAAATAAAGAAGTGGGAAAAATTGGACCCTACTGAAGCAAACTAAATTAATACCAAGGTTTCTTGTAGTGACAGTAGTTTAAGACAGCATATTAATATGATATTGGTGAGTCGCCACTCATAATGAATCAGATTACACGAAATAATTTAGCTTCCCCCAGAAAACTTATTTTATTACCTGTTAAGTGTTTTCCCTCCCTACCTCAAAACTTCGGCCAAACACCCGGTTTTCACAGTTTGAAAAGCCGGGGCCGGGTAAGCAATATATTCAATAAACCGGGGCCGGGGTAAGCAATATTTGATAAACCGGGGCAGGGTTCGGGGCTGCAACGGTGAAAATAGCCGGGGTTTACCGGGGCCCCGGTTGGTCCCTACCGTCAAATCAGTTTCCTCGGCGACACTAGGTACTAATTTATTATTATATTACTGGTCTTAGCACCGCATCCATGCACGTCATACGACGTGAGCCAAGCAGTGAGCCTCAGTTTATTATGTTGCCTCAGTGTAGAATGTTTTATCTAGGCCTTCGTGCCTCAAAGTCAGTTGGCAGAATGCGCTACTACTGGCGGGAAAAAAGTGCAAAGAACAGAAGAAAGACCCTCAGGTGGACGGTCCCTTTCAAGGCCTTCAACACGATAGAGGAGTCTCACGTACGGACAATGTCGGCTGTCTCTATTGACAGCCCATCTCGCGGATCAGAATGAGAAATATACAGAACCTACTTAACATTACAAAACTAACCGCCTCAGTAGGAACTATGACTATCTACAACATCTGCGGAAAAGGTGCTGAGGTTTGCCCCTGGGTTCGTGAGGCTTCACATATATTCTGACAGGGAAAGGGCCCGTCAGAATACACCCGTGAGGGCCACTAGACACTAGAACTAAACTCAGAAAACAATGCACTTTTCTACCATTTCTAGGTTACAATAACACATTCGGACAAGTAAATGGGCGAAAGCGTTGAGAAGAATGACGTGTAAACTCGTCTTATGATTATAATTGTTACCATCCTTTCCACTCAAGTTATAAAGCCATTCAGCGGTTTACTTTAGCAACACGATAGGCCTATCTGCATTTTACGAAGAAAAATATCTATTATTGATAGACCTAAATACCATACCTACAATACATACTTAAGTTGAGCTTCAACTATAGAACGTCTAGGTTGAGCAGAATCGATAGTAACATCAATAATAATATGTCGATTGTTACGGACTTTCTTCGTACTTTTAATGAGCAGCAATACGGTGCATGTCATTTTCTTGACTTGAGAAAAGCGTTTGATTGTATCAATCATGATCTTCTTTTAATTAAGCTGAGAGCCTATGGTGTTGGTCATGCTGCATTGACACTGCTTGAGTCTTATCTTGCCAATCGGCGCCAGCATGTAACGTATGATAATGTTTCATCATCGCAAAAGCGTGTAACACAAGGGGTGCCGCAAGATTGTACTCTAGGACCTTTGATTGTATCAAAGTTATCAAATAAGAACTTATGAGCAAGTGTGGTTAAAAATATCTAGAGATATCGTCCAGTTGCAGTAGTTCTAATGATTTGTACATTTGAGTTACGTGCATATCAGGTACGTGGTCAATAGTTTGTACTCTCAAAATTGCCCGCAGTATTTTATTCATTAAAACTGCTGCGCAATTTATGGATGTGTGTTTTTCAATGATATTGTTGCTATGTTGGTATTAGGTGAGTTTCATTTGCTGACGACGCCACTTTTCATATTATTGATGACTAGTTTGATCGTTTCGTTGAACTAATTAGGTTGCTCATTGCAAGGCTGTCCTATTGGTTGTCGCTGAATAAATTAATCCCTCATGAAAAGAAAACAAAACTCATGTTTGTTACTACTCGAGGCACCCCTTATTTGCCCGATATATTTTATAATAACGTGAAATGTGAAAGATTTACAAAAATAAAATACCTTGGACTGACGTTCGACTCGAAGCTTTCACTCGGTCGGGATACAGATGATGTCCGTGTAAAGTTAAACAGAGCCCTTGGCATGTTTCGTATGCTGTCGAGAAAACTTCCCATATCTACATTGGTTGATATTTATTACGTGATAGCATATCCTCACGTAACTTATTGCATTGAGATATGGGGAGGCGTCGCTCCATCCTTCATAAATTGCACAGCAGTTTTAATGAATAAAATACTGCGGGCAATTTTGAGAGTACAAACTATTGACCACGTACCTGATATGCACGTAACTCAAATGTACAAATCATTAGAACTACTGTAACTGGACGATATCTCTAGATATTTTTAAACACACTTGCTCATAAGTTCTTATTTGATGACAAACTCTTGTATGATAGATATCTTTTGCCCCTGTTACCTCCGCACCACTATGCAATGAGAAGAATTAAATTTAACCTACTTGTCGTGACACTAAATGTAGAAAAACAAGGCATAATATTTCAATTAATGAAGTTGATAAATGAGACATCTGATGAATTACTGAGACCAATCTGAAAAAGGCATATAAAATTGCAGTTCTAAACCGTAATTAAGTTCATATTAGCCTCCATAGTATGTTAGTTGAAACTTGAAAGGTTAGAATAATTGTGTGTAATATACCCTTTTTTGTTTTCTGTTGATAGCTGTTTTAACATTTTTTGTAATCATTTTAGGTTCTGGAAGCCCAGTAGCTTGAGCGACCATTTGTCTCGATTTGTTTTTATATGCTGAATGTGATGATGTTTTCATGTGAGCCATTTGACAAATTTTTAAGGAGTTTCAATGATAAAAGCATAAACTTCCCGACGCTGAGTCAGCCATGACGCTTCCCCGATCGTTCTTCTTATGCTTGTTTGTACCTCCAATTATTATTACTCCCAGTAGCTCACCAAATTTAACGGTCTTTACACCGAGTGATCACCATCTTTTTCTCCATTATGAAATGCTCTAAAGCGATAAAATATCTTGAAGATGAAAAACAAAAAGGAAGTTGGTGGCCTCCGCCTGCACAAACTGAATTCTACTGTATATATAGGAATCAATAAAGTACCCACTCGATAAAGGATAAGATGTGATGTAAATAAATTCTGAATAGATAAATTGGCTGCTATGAAGTAGAAAAAAAAAACTATCGTAAAATAAAATAATCAAAATACACACGCGGGAGCTGTGCTGAAATACACAAATTTATTTTTCTAGTGTCCAACGGCGTCAGAAATAGACTTACTTACAGTGCATAGCACAGCGATGTCAAAACTGTTTTATGTCTCGCTGCTGTCGTAGTCAGAACCAATATTCACAACCGCAATCATAGAAACAATATATGAATAAACGCTTTAATAGAATTGAGAGTATGCAATATGCCTCAAGGAAAACTTGATATTAAAATATATAAAAAGATATTTTACAAAGCAGCGAGGTCAGTAATTAACTCATTGTTTGTACGAACTAAATTTGTTAAATCTTTTCGGTTGCGTGCATAGCTCTGGATTTAATTCTGGGGCAGCTATCGCCGCATATTAATTTTCATGCAGGGGAATTGTTCAAAGCTATAAGTTATGATAACCATTCAAATCTTTATGAAAGAAACAAACTCAACCTTTTCCAATGCAAGTTCCCGTGTACGGTTATTTCAATACTGCAATTCTTACGAGAGCAGCTCTCGGCACCCAGTAGAGGGTTTACCCACTAGCCCGAGGTTTATCAAGGTAAACCCTTTTCATACCCTGCTCCCTTACCCTTTCTTCAAGGAATCGCTTAGAGCAGTGGTTCCAAAACTTTGCGACGAATGGCACCCATGGAGAACTTCTTACATGTTCTCACACCCCCTAAAAACTAAGTATCCATGTGATGATAACAGATTAAATTTATAGCTACTAACTCTTGCGCCATAAATTTAAGTTAATTTGTCAATGACTGAGAAGCACAACAGTATTTCGCACCCCTGAAAAAGTCCTCCCGCACCCCTAGGAGTATCATACACCTCAGTTTGGGAACCCTTGGTTTAAAACCTTCACCGAAGAGTGTATCATATGATATGCAACTATTAGGGTTATTTCCACGGCAGAGACAAGATGCAAGCTTCTGCTCATCACAGTCTTTTGTCATACGCTTTCACTTTACAGGGAGCGACTGCTCGGTTTCGTGCATTTAGACACTATCGACCAGGCTTTGTACACCTGAATGTGTACAAATCCACTGACCCAGATAATCTCTGTCCCTGTATTCTGCGGGGAATGGCTCCAGTAATCACAGCGCCACTGCTCGAAATATTCAATTGGTCTCTAAACACGGGAGAAGTTTTACAGGATTGAAAACTCTCCAACGTGTTCCCGATACAAAAAGGCAAAGGCTGCTTCAGACTGAGATTTATGTGACTCAGAGTCACGATTACGTAGGTCAGCTCCGCCCGCTGACACCAAGACACACCAGTATCTATGATGCGCGAGTGACAGCTAGGGAGTCAAATTCTTTTTCGGCATGTTGTGTCAGTTGCTGCCAACTGGCTGTCGTCTATGTAGGAAGGTTCATTATGTAGGCTTGGAAGAGAGAAGAGACTAGCAGGGAAGAGACTAGCAGTGTTGAGGCAACTCGACTAGTCAGACTGCGCAGTCGTGCCCGTGACTTCAATATGACGTCTATGAACACCGAGCACAATTCGTAAAATAACAATCTTTGTTGACTCAAACTGTTCATAATTAGATGCAATAGTTAAAAGTCCACCGTTGCCACTTGCTATGGCATAAAGATTGTAGTAGTGACTGGATTTTCGAATTTTTTTATACGGTTTAATTTAGCACCAACTGAAACCGTGAAGTGGCTACATGAGCGGATTATTTGAGTTGCTCCCAGGGGCAACGAAAGTTTTTGCGTGGGCACCAGGCTTTATAGAAATATTCAAGAACTTGAAAGTTTTCAACAACGCACCTACAACGGTCCTATTAGATTAGATAGGCGGCAGTAGACGAACCAACAGTCCCATTCTCAAAGAGACACCGAAACTTACGCTCCGGCCCTCTATGAGCTATTACCATTATGTTAGTAGGATATAAAAGACTGGGGAAAAGAGAAGAAAAAAAGATGAGATTGAAGAATCTCAGTAAAAGAGACGCTCATGAATGCACGCAATCACGATCAATAGCCGCTGATATGCGGAGTTAAAGATGTCACACATTGTAGTTGGAGCGGAAGAGAGAAGAAGACGGATTAAGGAAGCCTCGGAGGCTTTGGCCGTTAAGAGTGTGCGACTATTGGAGGAGGAATCCTTAGCTTTTGGGATGTCTCTAACAATGTATGTCAAGACGATTTTAATCGCGTTGACTAATTTCCGCACTAACACCGTGGGCAGGGAGTCTATTCCATATGCTGACTAAGAAATACGGAAAGAACTGCTGACTTGAGGTCATTCTTCGAGCTTTATGGTTGAGTTTTTGACCGTTGTTTCGCAAGCGATCTTTGAGGTCTCTTTCAAAGAGTTCCGTTGCATGTACGTGGTTCAATCCATTCGAATACTTGAATGTTGCTATTAGCTGCCCCCTGAGTCGTCTTTGCTCGAGAGAGATCAGACCCAGTTTCATTAGGCGATATTCATACGGCTTGTTTCGCAGCTGAAGTATCAATTTCGTTGCTCTGCATTGGACTCTTTCCATGTTACCGATATCTTTGCACAGATTTGGCGACCAGAATGAACAGCAAATTCTAAGTGTGGGCGCACTAATGACTTGTACAAGGGAACGATGATGTCCTTGGACTTGCATTCAAAATTTCTGGTGATGAATCACAATGCTCTGCTAGCCATTTTCACACTCATGTCAACTTGCTGACCGTGTCGTAGTTTGTTTGTAATAGTGATTCCCAAGTCACGTTGTTGGGTGACCGAAGCCAATTCCGTCCCATTCATTTTCAATGGGGTTGAAGGGTTCACGAGCCCTACGTGCATTACTGAGCATTTGTCGACATTAAACCTCATCGGCCACGTTGTGCTCCATTCCATGAGGTGGTCAATGTCTTATTGGAGCTCGGCTCTCTTCGTGGCAGGATGACATAGTTTTGTATCATCCACAAAATTTTTTTGAGAGAGGTTAGTGATTACCTGCGAAACAACGACTACAACCTAATACCCAAAGCTCATAGAACTCCTCTAGGCCAGCAGTTCTTCCCGTATTTATAGTGAATATTTGGAATAGGGTCCTATCCGAAATTGTCTGTTCAAAGGACATCCACGCGTTTCTAAATAGCCTTGACAAAAAGTGAGAGCGACACCCTACGCAGCTACGAATATCTCCTCCAGGTGCCACAAACTCTTAACGGCCAAAGCTCCACAGGCCACCTTAAACATTATATTTCCGTCCCAACTCACTTAACGTCTCCGAACTTCACGGATCCGCAGCAATGAAGCGTGCGTGCAAGGTCTTCCATGCCGAGTTTTTTCCCTTGATTTCTTCCTCATTGCTAAATGATACTATGAGTAATGACAACAGTTCATAGAAGGCCGGAGATTTAGTCTCGGATGCTCTCTTGGAATGACGCTGTGGGTCCATCCACTGCCAACTATCTAATATAAACTGGGTAAATGTTAGCAGTCATGTCAGTCAACGTTGAAAGTGTCAATCGTAAAAATGTCTGGCATTTTATATACATACTTCGAACGAAGTAGTATTCCGAAAGCAGAACATTTTTTTTTGTTCAAACATGCACATAAACGCAGTCTAAAGCTGTGAAGTGGAAACACAGGATAAAAGGGAGCTTAAGTCATGCAGTGAAGGGCTGCTATATAGCCACCGTGACGGGGATCAAGCGTGTTACTACGACTACGGGTATATACTTTCCATATCCCTATATTAAGTGTAAGGTACAAAATGAAAACCTATATAATTGTTTCAAATGCGTAGTTTAAAAGGTTTCCGCCCTTGGGGGAAAACCATTTAGCACAGCTGGAATTATGTTGAAATATAAAAAAAAAACATCACAATAAACATTGTATGTACGGAAGCTTACGCTCAAACTTTTAGCATAATTTGCATACAATATCAGCATCGCTTAATTATTACTGAAAATAAAGCACTGTTGTGTGAAAAAAAAATCCTCTTTGCCGTAATTTAACGCCATTATCTAGAAGATGACCAAGTGAAATGGTGGATGTCTTTACCATAGAGCACATTATTTCTAAATCCATTAAAATAACGTTTCTTCACTCTAATGACGAAAGTACTTTCAATTAAAAAGACAAATGAGAGAAATCTGAATTATGCAACGTATATATCCGAGCCTAATATATTCTTGAATATTTTTTGCATGCATACTATAGTGATAGCTTAACAAGATCTGGGTGAAATTACTTTTTTCAAAGAGATACGTGGTTATAAAATCCACTATATAATAAAACACAGTTGTTGGTCGCTTGTTTGCTTGCTCCCTTACTCCCTCCAGTGTTGGTCCGTCTCTCCGTCAAGCGGTTAAGAGTTTAATAGGAGAAATTCATGTACTGAAAAACAAGATGAGATACCATACAATTTCAGCGCTTGGAGTACCGGTGACAAATATAGCTCTGGATCTCCGGCCTCTGGATCCCGGGCTATTGATCCCTAGCCTCTGGATCCTTAGTCCCTGGATCCCCGCTTTCATTGCTGAATATCGAAGTAGTTGAATCCTCATGCTGAGCAGACGTCTTTTTATGCTGAACTAGTGCACCAAACGCAACCTTTTTGTTGATTAAGTCATGGAAGTACATTTTTGATATTATCTTACCATCCTATCGAAAAAGTTCACAATACTCCAAATTTCACCATGTCCACAAAGTTCACGAAGTTCACCAAGTGCACAAAAGCAACCAAGTTCACAAAGGCCCGTGACCAGGCCTTTACTGATAACCCGGGAATTCCCGGGTTCGTATCCTGGCTACGGTTTGGCAAAAAAAAGTTGGTTGCCTCGGATTTTTTTTCTTCAGTATTGGATAGGGGAAAAATAAGGCTTCAGACAGACGGACGGACAGACGGCTCTCATATTATAGTATAGATTTACATCGCTGACAAATTTCGACGCTGGAGGTTCAACAATCAGTTGGTATCCACAAACCGGTGAGCCCTGAGCATTTCCAGTGAATTCTTTTGACTGAACTATATTTTCTTATTGTGCAGTGCAACTTGACGCTTGATCAATTCCAAGCTGATATTCACGCCTTATCTTGCAGGGGGAATATTTTGCTGTCGCAAAACTCATGGTTGTACAACTTGCGCTTCACTAATGCAAGATCAGGCCTGCAGTGATGAGACCAATAATGCAGCAAAACCTATACTGGGAACCGGAACAATAAAAAGCCGAATCACAAAATTTTTGACGCCATTTTTGACGGCTGGGCCCTCTAATACATCTATAAACTTTGACTCGATTTAAAATAGGTATTTGCTTGTTATATTTCTTAATAAATATATTCTCTGATGACAAAAGTTGACAGGCTTCAAAGCTTCTGAATTCACTCTACCAACTGTTTTGCACTTCATTTCATACGAGAGCACTCTGAAAGCGCATACCTACGACAAGCTAGGTAATGATATGGAATAAACTGAAAAGGTTCAAAAACCTGGATTTCTATTCATTATCACCAACATTTGGTTACTCGTGCCTCTTGACAACGATGACAGTTGCTGTAATTTTCTTCAAAAACCTTCTGTCAAGTTTCATTATGTTCCGACAAACACCAGGAAGAACATTAGTCAAATAGAAAAACTGACAGATCGATCACTTTATTTGATCCTTTCTGCTCTTCAAGACTTCTGATAATTTCCACAACTTTTTATTAATATCCGTCCATAACTTTTCTAAGTTATTTTCTGACAAACATTCGAACAAACAATAATCAAACATACCAATGGACCAACCGAATATCACCAAAATCTGCATGCCTTTGACAGTTCTAACAATGGTTACAGATATCGTAAAGAACCGTTGATAACATTTTGAGTTATGTCACTGACAAACCTAAACACAACCTAGAGATAAACAAACAAGCAAGCAAACGGACAAACCAATCAACACAAGGCTTGGGCATTTTCTCCTAGTAACATATCCAACAATTCTTGCAAATTTCATTACGATCCCAAGAAAAAAGACTGGCCAACAAACAAACGCTTGAACGGATCTTCACCAAAAGTATAGATTAGATTCGATTTGATAGGCGGCTGTAGACGAACCAAGTGGCTCATTCCCAAAGAAACACCGCTACTTACGCCCTGGCCCTCTATGAGCTATTGTTATTATGATAGTAGGATATAGAAGACTAGAGAAAAGAAAAAAAAAANAAAAAAAAAAAAAAAAAAAAAGGGGGGGGGGGGGGGAAGTCCCCGCCAAAGAGACGATCATGAATGCACGCAAGCACGATCAAGAGCCGCTGACATTCGAAGCTTTGAGACGTCAAACTGTGTAGTTAGAGCGGAAGAGAGAAGAAGAACGATAGAGGTTTGATCGGAAGCTTTGACCGTTATGAGTTTGCGACTCCAGGAGGAGGAGTTCTTAGCTGTGGAGGATGTCTCTCCCAATGTATGTCAAGACGGTTTTTAAATGCGTTGACTGACTCCGCACTGACAACTTCGGAAAGGAGTCTATTCCAAACGCTGACTATGAAATACGGAAAGAACTGCTGACTTAAGGTCGTTCTTCGAGCTTTATGCTTGAGATTTTGACCGTTGTTTCGCAAGCGATCATTGAGGTCTCCTTGAAAGAGTCCCGTTGTAGCTACGTTGTTGAAGCCATTCAAATACTTGAATGTTTCTATTAGTTGCCCCCTGCGTCGTGTTTGCTGGAGAGAGATCAGACCCAGTTCTTTCAAGCGACATTCAAACGGCTTATTTCGCACCTGAGGTATCAACTTCGTTGCCTTTCGTTGGACTCTTCCCATGTTATCGATATCTTTACACAGATGAGGCGACCAGAATTGGACAGCAAATTCCGAATGTGGCCGCACTATATATAATGTCTTGTACAAAGGAACGATGATGTCCTTGGACTTGCATTCAAAAATTTCTGGTGATGAATCCCAGTACTCTGCTTGCCATTTTCACACTCATCTCAAATTGCTTACTGTGTTGTAGTTTGTTTGTAATAGTGATTCCCAAGTCACGTTGTTGGGTGACAGCAGCCAATACCGTCCCGTTCATTTGCAACTGTGATGAAGGGTTCATGAGCCCTATGTGCATTACTGAGCATTAGTCGACATTGAAGCTCATGTGCCACGTTGTGCTACATTCCATGAGATGGTCAAGGTCTTGTTGGAGCTCGGCTCTTTTCGTGGTAGAATGACATAGTTTAGTATCATCCGCAAATTTACTGATTTTACTACGGATGTTAAGATCGAGATCATTGATGTAAATTGAAGTAGAAGTGGGCCAAGCACGCTACTTTATGGAACCCCTGATGATACGTGCGTCCAGGCGCTCGTTTCTTCCTCCAGTTTCACTCGCTGCTGCCGACCCGTAAGCCATGCCCTGATCCATCGTAAATAGTCTCCCTGGATGCCATGGTCTTCCAATTTTTTTCATTAACCGTTGATGGGGACTTTGTCAAACGCCTTTTGGAAGTCTAGATGCACAAGTTCTACACCCTTTTCTTCATCTTTAATATCCTTAACTTTTGATGAAAAGTGCAGTAGGTTTGTTAAGCAGCTTCTTCCATTTCGGAAGCCATACTGAGAGTCGGATATGAGCTGCTGCATCTTCAGGTGATCAGTGATGCGCACTTTTTTCAAGAGGCGTTCGATGGTTTTGCTGACGACTTTTTAAGACTGATTGGTCGATAGTTGCTGGGGCGTTTCTTATCCCCTTCTTATGCATTGGTATCACGTTAGCTAGTTTCCAATCCTGCGGAACTTCTCCCGTTCTTTGAGACTAATTAAATATTTCGAGCAGTGGCTTCGAGATGATTGGAACCATTTCCCGGAATTCAAGGGGAGTGAGATTATCAGGGCCAGTGGATTTGTACACATTTAGGTGGGTTAGTTCTTGAAGGATCCCGATCTCCGTGAAAGCACATGTGTTTATGGAAGCAACTTGCATCGGTGCTGCTTCCGGGATATTGGCTACATTTTCAATAGTAAATAGAGAGGCGAAATAGTCGGTCAAGATTGTGGCTTTGTCTCTAAGGTCCTTGGTGATTGCGCCGACAGGTTTTTTTTGACCGGATCTATGGATTCTTCTTTTAGTCTTCTTTCCTTTACATATGTATAGAATGCCTTTGGGTTACGTTTTGCCATAGCGGCTACGGAAACTTCTTTTTCCTTTTTTGTGGTCTTGACTATTTTTTTACATCCCGATATGCCCTCATGTGACTGGACCTCTTCTCCTCTGTTGGATTACGCTTCCAGGCTTTGTATCGCACTTGTCGCCTTGCAATGCAGTATTCGACTGTTCGATTCGTCCAGAGGGGATCATTACTTATACGAACTTGTTTATTTGGGATATATCGTTCAGCTGCTCTCAGGATGCTCGTCTTCAAAATATATGAGCATTGTTCAACACTGGCGTCTCATAGCGTGCCCAAAATCCCGATAAATTTAGTGAAAATCTGTCCATAACTTACTCAGCCATCCAGCGACTGACAGACAAACAAACAAAAGACAAACACGCAAACAAACGGACACTCACGACTAATACATAACCTCATTTGCGGAATTAGTTCAAGTTAATTTAACGACATATGTCGTACGCCTGACTTTCCGTCAGTTTATCAGTTTAAAAGGTCATTTCACTTTTCAATATTTTGTCCCAAGTTGGTTGATTTATTGATTTCCGAGGTATGATGTTTTTTTTAATTATGTGTACTGTAATTCCAATTTCGACTACTTAAGCTCCTTCCCATTCTAGTCACGTTATTAGATACTATTTTTCATTACTTTGTTAACAAAAAACACGTTTGCGTCCAATTGCTCCAATCCACTTTTCATAGTTGGTCAGAGGATTTTTTTTCTAAAGACCGATCTTCTCGATCGCTAGTCTTTTGAACGTGTTTACTCCTCCACTCGTCCGGATGTGATACTGTGCCGTAGAAACAGCTAAAAAGTGTACCGTTTTCTGAGTTTTGTTTGACTCCAAGTTTGAAGAGATATCTCCGACTTGCCTAGTGATACTTGCTGAGAAAACTGCTTTGATGGTCATCATTGATAACTTTTGTACGTAGTCTACATACAGTTCTGTTAACAGCGACGCTACAGTCCATACGGATGATTGGAGGTCGGAAGTCGGCCTTCGTCCATTGCATCATATCGATTTCGATGACTGCAAACTATTGCTGAGTTCTCTTCAGTGGATTTATACTTTGGATCACTATCAGTTTTGAAAAGTAAACCTCCTCGAAGACCCAATAAACTGGCAAGTGTAAGACCCTTTTTTGATGTATTAAAAGATACAGTCTGTCATCCATCTATCCTTTGATGAACCTTTTCCACCAGCGCCAGCTATTGAAATACCGCCATCATATCACAATGCCACCAGCGCCGAATTTTGTAGTAGGAATAGCTGGAGAGTTATACGTATTTTCTTTCTTTCCTCAAACCCATTTTGCTTTGTTTTATCAACAGGCTATACGGTATCTGTCCATACCATATCATCTCAGATTTCTCTAGGCTTATTTTCATAAATTTCATTCAAGTTCAAAGGGTATTTGGCATGTTTCAACTATACTAACGGAATTCTAGTAGGTAAACTAAACTGCAGGCCGGTGCGATGCAACTCTTGACTAATGATTACGTTTTTCAATATTTCGATTTCAACTGCTTTAAGAACTTTCGAAAACTTTCTGACGTGTTGTGAGGGAATTTTTCTCACAATAAGAATAATCAACGCGAACTGGTTTGTATAAATTATCCTTGGTCTTTCATATTTACCGGTTTAGAACTTGGTTAAATTTCTTCGACGGTCTAATCATGCTTTCAACTGCAATTATCGTTTGATAAGTAGCTATGAATGTTATGCGATAGCCATCTCCAATGTTTCGACGATGGATTATATACTGTATTTGCACAAGTCCTATGGGACGACATATTTAATTTACTCAATTTAATCAACAGATATTGTAGTGTTGATGGCGAGAGCTAGCAGAAGACGTTATCGCCTCGTTTAGTGCTGTCATTGTTCGAATGCACCACTGTATACTAATGGCGGACATAGTACTGGAGACATTTTTCATGGCACCTTACGTATGGAACATTTGAAGTTCTTCTGACTAGGTTCAGGTGGCGTCATGCACGCCGATCATCTCATGTGCTGTTTCCTCACTGCACGTAAACGCTCACGGCTGATTTGTCTGTCATTTCTAGTAGGTATGTATCTACAGTATTGGGTTTTAGAACATCACAGCTCCAATGCTCGTGACATTTTGACTATGACGGGGTATGTCATTGAACAGCCTTGCTCCGGACGGTGAAGCTATTGGAATATTTCGCTGCAACTGCGTCGCTGTCATTTCTGTTAGAAACTCTTGCATTGGAAGTAAGACCCGTACGTTTGCAGTGTACGGTAACACTTAGTTCATTTACGTTCATAGCAATTTGTTCTAGAATTTTCTAAGCATATATACGATTGTGAAGCGCTCGAGTCACCGTCGAACTGAGTACATTTTAATGGAAGCAAGTATTTCGTTACAGTTTGTTTCCTGCATGTATTGAGTTTAAGCAATAAGCGATCTCTGGATAGCCTCGAGGTGTTCAAGGTCTCTTCGTTTGCTTGGTGTCCAAGGAATTGAACGGTACATTTATTCTATGCTATGCACTACTAGTTGTTACCATAAGGTGACTATAATGTCGGCCACTGTCGTGCTGAAAAAGTTAGAAGCACCCGTCCGCTCTCTTTCTTTTCTACGGTTATAGCTATATATATTCTTATAATTCCGATAAAACGACATCTTTTAATATTCGCACCCTAGAACATTTTTAAAAAAATCTACGGGATTAACTCCCAGTATTTGACTATCTCTGAAAACTGCACGGGGCACTTCCTCCTTCTTCTCGATAGTAAACGCGCGCTTAGATCCTATCATCCTCCACTACCACCACCACCACCACCGACGACCACCCTAGTACAGAAGCCCTTCCACAATGAGTTCTTACCCCGAGAACCTTGTGGTCAGGAAGGCAAGGACTGGTTCGTCTGGTATACACTATTAAAAGTTAACAGGCCGTCGGGTGGCCTAGATTTTTGGTACCTCTATCGAGACGCCGGCCACTTAATAGGCCCTTTTCAAAGCATGTTGGCCATTTAATAGCCCGTATCGTACCGGCGTCTCAATAGAGGTACCAAATATCTGAGCCACTTAACGGCCTGTTAACTTCAAATAGTAAAAAAAAATTCAAAATACCGTAGATTTCTGCAAATTTGGTCTAATTTTGAAGGAAAATAAGTCTACGTTGGAACACACGCCCACTTCTCGACAGATAAACGTCAAAAATTGTTTTCTGCTGCCACCATCCAGGTCGACCATCCACCCTAGTACAACACTCGTTTCAATTAGATTTTACCCCGCCAACCTTGTAGTTTAGGTAGTCAAGGACAGATTCTGCTAGTGTTATATGAAGTTTATTACATAGTGGATCAGTATATATACCTACAATACTTATTAATATTAGCAGAACCAGTCCTTGCCTTCCTAACCTATTAGGTTCTCGGAGAGAGTGTACCTCCTTAGGCCAAATAAATACATGTATATAGTCGCATAGTCTTCAAAATGGCATTATATTGTATTTTTTCTCCAAGGTCCTTTGAAACATGCCTTCTTAGAATCATATTACGAGTGAAACGTGATCAACATAATATACAGATTGTCCCTACGAACATTACGTATATAGAAGAATCTAAATATTCTGAAGTATGATGTCTAGCGTTATGTCCTAATTAGATTTGTGCGCCTGGCGATATCCGGTGAAAATACATTTCATGAGTCATTCTAGAAGTTTAGTTGTTGGCCAGCACATGGATTTATGAAACAACCGTTTTAATTTGCCTAGGATAAGAATGGATATACTGTAGAAAAGCGATCTGCATTATTTCAATGTGTTAAAATTTTCAATGATCTTCCAGAAGCTCAGATACAACCCATGTCCAGTAAATAATTTAAATGTAACATAGTGAGTTAAAGATATACTGAGTAAACGTCGTGTCCCCAATAAGCTGTACTAGCTTTTAGGGACTTGTTTCTAGGGTTTAGTTATATTAATAAGGATTTTAAATTTGTTTGTACATGATTTAGAAACAATAACGGCGTAACAACTCATTATCATTTCAACCTAGGTAAAAAGTGTTAATGCGGTAATAATAAAAAAAAAAAATCCAATACTATGCCATGTTGCTGTATTGCCGCATGGCAACAAAAAGTAATACAACTAAAATAGAAGCACGGACGCAGGTATAAAAAATATGTTTTCGCTGACATTTCGAGCCTCGTTACTGCCTGCACTGCCGAGGCTGCTCCACGAAGCTCATTAGTCTCCTGGAAGAGGGCAAAAATATGATCCACTGCACCTGCGCTCATCTCTTTTTCAAAGAATTGGGAATTAATCATCTAGTACAGAACGCCTTACTTGCGACACAAGACCAAAAATTAATATTATAGCGACACAGAAAGTCCTCGTAGTAGGTTATACTCGTTTTACTTATTTTTCACATTCAAAATTGATATCTCCAGCTATAATTTTATGTACTCTTGATTGACGGGTGCATGCATCACTGATCAGTGTCGTGTTAGCGCGCACGAGCTTTACGATGTGGAAAAATAAGTCTTCCCGCACCGCCTCAAGGCGAGTTCACATTAGCAATTTTCGTTGCCGTCACACCCCGTCGGCCAACAAACGACGCCGCTATACTTCGACGACTGACTGAACTACGACAGACTGCAGCAGGTTGTATTTTTGACGCCATCGACGCGATCTTTGGGTGAGCTTCATGTTGTGAAACGCTGGAACCATTTGCTTTTTGATAATTTGGGCACGGTCATGCAGACGATCTGAGGTCCCTCTGCTGGAGTTCCCGAGTACACCCCCCGCTCGTAGGAAGGTATTTCCCAGTCAAGTGTGAAGACTAACGAGCCTGTCAACAACATTTTCACTGAACGACTGGCAGGCTTAAGCGAAGCAAAAGTTGCTTACGTGAACTCGACTTAACGCTACATCGCCAGTATGAGTAAACAAGTGTGGATCTATACTGACTCCTGAAAGTTTCTGAATATCTAATGCTGAGTTATTATTTTCAGAATGATGTTTTGTACTGTTCCCTCCATCAATTTCATTTTGGCGACGACTATGATTGTGTTTAGATCTGCTCCCCCGGGGGACCTCACACATAAACTGCCTCAGTCCTGAGTGGTCCTTTGGCGCCACATTCCTTCGTGCCCCTCTTTTGCTTCCTTCCATTTCCGTGCTCCAACTAATAACGGTCTCACCTGTTCTTTCTCTTTCCCGCATTGCAGTATCACTACTTGTCCGTTCAGTAGTGAGAACCTCCTTACCCCATTGTGGAGGCTTGAATTCTGCGCATACGGTTATAGTCGAAACCTTACTTTGCGGAGCGCACACTTCCGCTATCCTCTTTCTTTCTGCTACTTTTCTGGCTGTCTTGGCTTAGCCTTTTAATTTCTTTCCTTTGGGGACTGCTTCTTCAATAAGCTGTAGAGATGACTTTAGCGTGATAATTTAATTACCTTTGCCAAGCATGTTACGTTTTTGTCGTGTTTGTCAGCAAGATAACTCAAAAAGTCATGAACGGATCTTTACGATATTTACAGGGATAGTTAGGCATGTTAATAGTAACAGATTATTAAATATTGGTGGAAATCCATTCATCTGTTTGTCTGCTTATTTTTTCGTAATGCAATAACTCAAAAAGTTATGAAGGGATTTTCATGAAATTTACGAGTTGTAAGGTTTATTACGAAGAGTAAGAGATCACATTTTTGTAGTGATCTGTTTGTTCGTCAGTTTATCGCTGTAATTGATTTTATGCTTGTTATCACAATAACTCAAAATGTTATTAATGGATCTGTATGAAAATCGCAGTAGTTATTAGTAATGGTAAAAGACAGATATGATTAAATTTTGGTGCAGATCGGTTGGTCCGTTTGTGTGTTTGACTTGTGTTTATCATAATGTTTGTAAGCAGCATTACTCAGAAAGTTATGAATGGGTCTTCAAGAAAATTGCAAAAACCGTTACACTGTCAAACGGCACAAATGACTGCAATTAGATTTTGGTTCTAATGCAAAGACAATCATGATTTCAGAGTCAATTTTAATTTTTCGTTGCCGTTGCTCGTTGCCGTGCTTGGCCGAGGTGTGAGCTCTCAGAATGCTCGAGTTTTTATTATACTGAGTGGTTTAAAGCCTCCATTTCCAAAACAAAGGCGATATGACAGAGAAAGCGAGAAGGGACACACAGCATGTCAAAAGAATCGTAGCAGTAGCGTAGCTAGAGAACTCAGCACCCGGAGACAAAATCAATTTGGGCGCCCCTCCCCCTTCTTGAGAAAACATGTAGATGGTGTGTTCGATATGCCTGAATGAGTCGTTGCCGAGATCTCTAGAAACGCTAGCAATATGTGCCTAGCTCAGTGATACCCGTATTTCAGGGGTTGGCGCTTCTCTTTTATTACTTTGCCCGTGCGCCAGCACCGATCCGAGATGAAGCGACTATGCGACACAGTTGTAGCCGCTCGAGTTTCCGCGGCCCTTGCATTCGGTGTTGGAGCCGTTCACGCGCCGAGCAGTCATCTTGGGCGAGTTTTCTGATGGCAACACTTTTTTCCAACATTCGAAGAGCGATGACGTGATGTGGCCCTGCTAAT
>LQNS02277998.1:13591897-13604887 GCA_001587735.2 Parhyale hawaiensis
AATTTTATTGCCCAAGCTTTCGAACAGTTAAACACTGATCGTCGTCAGTGTTTAACTGTTCGAAAGCTTGGGCAATAAAATTAAAACTCAGAAGATATTCTAAATTATCCGATAAATATGAATCCTAAGTGTCAAATATTTCGACTTATTAATATAATGTGGTGTACCAATATATGTGCAAACATGGAGAATGTAATTCTCACCACACGAATATTAGATACAGACTCTCGCCGACTGCTTCAGACGGCACAAATCCGAAGAAGTTCACCAGCTAACAAGAGTACCTGCAAAATCGCTCATGGACTCCGCCACGGTGCTCTATCGTGGCAAATCAAGGCAGGAATTACTTGTTTTGCAGGCTCTGTGCATGAGAGAGCTTAGATCTGCCCTAAATAGCCAGGAAGAGGGAGGAGGTCGAGTTTGAAATATTTGCCTGTCCTGTCCTTCTCGGGCTTCGCTTCTTCGCTACGTGTTCTTTCCCCTATCAGTCTTATGACAGTGCCATGGGGGAGAAGGGGAGAATCCGGCTTGTGGGGGGGGAAGGGGGGGCTGGGTGGGGGCATGGCCTATAATGGCGTGGGGCGTGNGGGGGGGGGGGGGGGGGGGGGGGGGGGGGGGCATGGCCTATAATGGCGTGGGGCGTGTGTGTTCCACTCCACTATTATTACTTCAATCACTAAATAAATTACCCATGTTCACAATCTTTCATGACCGAATAGCTTCACTCTAGATATGTTATTGTATACGTTTTTTTTTTTCTTCTCTTTTGTACTATCCTTTCCGTACCATGCAATTGACAGTAGTCTACTGCGAAAATTGCGAAATCTGCCACTTTTGTCTTTTATTTATGTACAAGTTGCTAGTTGGCAACTTGATCGCGTTTGAACTCCGAAGGCAGGTACTCAGGACACAGACAGTATCCGCACGACTATGAACGAGTAATGTTCGAAACGTAGCGCTCTTACAATATGACGCCCCCTGGTATATCAATGACATGCGTGTTTGCACTCTCGAAGTAAAAGCGAAGTTTCGTGAAGTTGAAAATGAAGCCGTAAAGCTCTCTAAGCTCCGGAGTCAACGTCGTTTTCATGAAACGTGCATATATAGCTAATGAAGGGTTTAGGTGTAAGAGGGTTCGTTAAGTGTAATTTTGTTGCATTAGGTGTAATTGTATGGTTTAATAGGCTTTTAAGTGTAATTAGCCTACAGGACAATGAATACGTACGTGTAAGGTTAGGTTAGGCCATGTCTGGTTCTGCTAACATCCAATAAGCTAAAAAACAGGGTTTGTTTCTGTTAAAAACCGAAACATACGATTTAAAATTGACGCCAAGTAAGGTCAATCAAAGATTGACGCTAAGTAAAAAAAAAAAAAAACACTATAAAAAAATTCCTACCTAAAAACTAAAAAAAAAAACACTAAAAACCCTCATAAATGCAGTGAAAACACTTAGGAACGCTAGCAGAACCAGTCTTGGATTGCCTAACCTTAAACACGCCAGCTCATTGGAAGGCGTTCTCTAGTAGGGGGGTGGGGGTGGGGGGAGGGGTCGGTCGGGGATAGGGACGGATCAAGCTAAAAACTGCCCGTTTTGAGCGTTTATCTATCGAAAAACGTGTTTTTTACCCGTAGATTTTAGTTCGTTAGCTAACGTTCGCTGATGACAACGTAGTTTTTAGTAATATTCGCTTACGTTTAAACCCCCGGATCGTTATATATATATTAAATTATATATTAAAACACAAGAATGAACGGATGAGCCCCCTGTCTGAATAATTCCGGGTGTTGACGGGATGAGAAACTGTAAGAACTTCCAGGTTATTAACTATTCAGAGTAGACGGATGAGCTCCCTCATATACACGTACGGCTCTGCCTTAATATGTTTGCCTGAATGCAGCGGGCAGCATAAGCACCTCGTGTGCTTGTGCTGCTTTTAGCTGCTGTGGTTTACCGGTACAATATCGGCGTGGTAATCTCTAGGTCCCCAGATCGAGTTCTGGCTCGATGCTTTGTATTTATATATATCAGCAAAAATCCATGGTTTGCCTTGTAATAATATCAGACCCAAGATATTCCACAGTAGAACTTCATCCACATAGACGTTCCTTTCTTAATGCAGGGGCCACACTAGGCATTCGTACAAGCAACGCGCAACTCACTCAGAAATCCTTGTTGTGTATCGGAACGACTGCAGGGGACACACTAGCGACGGGAAGCTGCTCAGCCGCCATACGAACTCCCGTCCCTACCGCGCACATGTTACACAGAACTTCGTTGCTCGCGCTCCTTGATCAAAAGAAGCTGCACTTCTGTCACTAGTAATAACATTTTTACTTCTAGTATCGATACAACTAGGAACAAACAATCACTGTAAATGCAGATACTACTTATAGCGTGCTATAGCAATGGACGTACTGCAAAGTGAGCTTAGATTAACATTTTCATACTTTTCTTAACTGCGCGGTTATGGTTCCGAGGGCGCGGAACCAATCAAATTAAATACTGGCTTGGAGAGCAGCTCCAACAATGATTGACAAGTAAAGGTAACTCGATAATTTTCTGTTCCTTTAGAGGTAGTGCATAGGGTTCGAACTGGCGGAATATCGCTTTACTATCTGGATCACGTTACGTTCAATTAGTACCACCATTAAATTTGAAAAATATTGCACTAGAAGCTTCTTACCATCCTCCACTTGCTGAGTTAGGTTTACTACGGTCTTCTTCTTGAAGTTGATCTCCTGCACAAGGAGCTTTCCTTGCCATGCGAAACGCTCTGTGTGCAGGCAGGCATCTCTTGTAGAGCTTGAAGCGTAAGAACTTCGGAATTACATTTTAGATTTGGCATTTTGTCAAGAATTCAAGGTGTAGTTTAGCCTTTTCCAAACGTCGAGAAGAGTTCTCGTTCAGCCGATATGAGCGAACACCATCTTCACCATAGCATACACGAATTCTAATTATCAAATTTGGTTGCAGAATGAAATTGAAAATAAAGGCCAGAGCAAAATAAAGGCTAGAGCAAAATAAAGGCCAGAGCAAAATAAAGGCCAGAGCAAAATAAAGGCCAGAGCAAAGACAGTCGATCTAAAATAGAATTCTACTAAAATTTGGTTCCAACGTTTCGACCCTAAAGGTCATCATCAGCAATCTGAAATAACAAACGTAAACAAAATTAATGATGCACTGGTATTTTCAAAATATGCTACTATTCTAAGAACATACACCGCAGTTAAAAAAAAGTCATCTAATGGGGAGCTAGTTTGAAGGGGTATGATGACTGCATGTCTTTGAGGTACGCATGCAAAACAGTGCAATACCCTATTTTATTAGAAAACTTTTTCATCCTTGGTTCTGCAAATTCCTGTTCCGACCTCCGAATGCTAGAGTCACTATTCATTTCTAAGCTCAGTCCAAACCTTAACGACATGCAGTCATCATACCCCTTGAAAATAGCTCCCCATTAGATGCCTTTTACGCCTTGAAAATAGCTCCCCATTAGATGCCTTTTTTCAACTGTTGCGTATTTTTTTTAGAATGGTAGCGCATTTTGAACATACCAGTGCATCATTTGTTTATGTTTGTTATTTTAGACTGCTGATGATGACCTTTAGGGTCGAATCGTTGGAACCAAATTTTAATGGAATTGTATCATGATCTAAGTTTACCACATAGAGTTTGTAGTAACAGCAGAAGCAGTGACACTGTCGCTGCTATAGAAGTAATTTGCCGTCATAAGTAATGCATAACCGTAGTTCCAGTTTAGTGTATAATTGATTAGCCTAAATATATCAGGAAGAAGACTTAATAATTGAAATCTGACCCATTTTAACTGTTCTCTGCTGCAAGTATCAATGCAGTGCCACAGTGCAATTGCTTATAGCCTCTGCAGTTTACGTGAAAGTATGATAACTGCTGCAGATGTGCACCTGGAGCATTGACCCTGTACGCTCAGGTGAAATTTTCTTATATTCAAATTTAATTAACAATAAAACTACTCCTAGCCAATATTTCTTAATAAATAGGTGGAATAATAGTTCAATAAAATACTTTGAGACTCTGGTGAAAAAAACTCGGATATAGATGAAGTTATGTGCATTTTTAGGGGGCGGTACAAATTTGTCTCACCTTGATGCGCCAGCGGCTGAAAAAAATTGGTAACAGATAGGGTTAATAAACTCCCACGTATTCGTGCTGAAGTTTTCCAGCAGGTTTAAACAACATCAATCACAATCTTCGACGGCTTGCCGCGTGCGTTTGTAAAACAAAATCGTCTGGCGAACACAAACTACGACAAAAATATAGATCGTGTAGACGCGGCTTAACACTCGCCATCAGATCAGTTAGCTCAGCAGCAAGAGCTGGTAGTAAAGTTTGGGAAATATTTAGAAAATTTGACTGAATGAAAACTGAAAAAACAATAAACTGTTTTTTTCTTTTACTTTTTGAGGCGCTCTCTACTACTAGCGTTGATACCCCCGAAAGCTTCACGTTAATTCTTGAAACAAGCATTTGTGTGACAGTCGGTAGAGCTTGATGAGTTTGAACGTTGTGGCATATTTCAAGTCTTTGCCGGTTTAAACACCCTTCAAATTAGTAAAAAAAAAAAAAAGATATGCGAAACTCTACGAATGACTATTTCTAAAGCAGAAGGAGAGTGATCGCTTGGACAGTGCTATAGTAAGCAAGGCTAAACCGCCGTCGTGGAAACGGAATCAGAGAAGTAGGAAAAAAATCGCAGTTTTGACTCTCGTGTACCTCGGGCTTAAGTAAGTACAGCAGAGCACTTGGTCGCTGAGCTGAGAGAAAGCGGTCACTTGACTGTCGTGTGAGCCAGAGTTAAACTTTCCGTGTATATAAATATTGATTTATAAAATTCTTAACTCATGGATTACCTGGCGATTCCCGCGGTTTTAAGAAAATACAATAATGCAGGGGCCACATTGGGCATTCATCCTCGCAACTTGCTGTCAGGACGCGCAGCCCGTACGTCTTCGAGCAGCAAAATTGCTGCTAGGAACAGATAAGTTGCGCCTATATGGCGAAAGGTCGCTTGAGGTTTTCTGAGGGCAACCAGTTGGTCGTAGAGCCGCGTAGATCAAATTTGTATTTACAGTGTGATTCTGAGTGTTTTTTTTAAAACCGCCTTCTTTGTTATTTGTAAAGTGTTTTCTTAGTTACTTATCCTACAAACTGAGATGAAATAAAAAAATCTGTTCACATTGTTGCGTTTACGCCGATCGCTGCGAATTTCTACCGTCAAATCGCAGCTCTGCGCGTTTTCGAGGGCGTCCATTTGTTAGATATTTCCACTCGATTTAGGCTGCAAACAAAGCAGGTTAATCCGCAAAACGAATAAATTAGGCGTTCCATGACGCTGTTTTTTTATGGATATTATAAAAGCTTTCAAGCCTCTCTGATTTAAATTTCACTGCAAAATCAACAAGCAATATGAACTTCACAACAGTAGTGACACTGGTGGAGAATACCGAGTTGACGGAAAATATTTTATCGCCGTTTTGTCTTGTGGACACAGTTGTTCTTATGTTCGTAGATAAAATAAATATGCATATATATAATTATGCTGTATGAAAGCTCACTCAACAGCCATCTGTGTTGCTCGTCTTTTTCTTGTGATTCCTCTACAATTGGGCCTGCGCGGCAGCGTTTCCTTACCTGCTGGCATTGATATTTCTGTCTCTAACCAATTCTGTTGTAGGTCGGTAGACGCATTTTCTAGCGGCCTGCTAGGAATATTTGACATAGCTCAAGATATTTGTACGTGAGTGACGGTGATGACTAAATTTTATTAGCCTAACCAATTGAGTTAAGTATACTATTGTTGCAGCAACATTAGGTTGGAACTCGTTAGCCATCTCTCGGAAGTATTTGAACTGTTGAGGGAGGTTTGTGCTTAGTCCAGTAGCTTTGGAGAAGTGGATCATACCTACACAACGAATTTTATTCTTGCAGTGAATATGTAACCTTATGAGTACTTTTTTAATGGTTAGACTATTAGTCCAGTTTTGTAGGCATATTTTACACAATCGTAATTGTAATATACGCATTATCTTAGATTATTATATTTACATCATTGTCGTCTAGCCTCATAAGCGAGAATATCGCTTTTAGCAGGTTCGTTCTAGGTTTTAAATGCGAATTTTTAATCTGCTGTATCGAAATTGTAAAGAGAACAAATAAAGGAGTATTCTTGTTAGCACAATAACTCAAAAAACATTGAATGGATCTTCATGAAATTCACATCGGTTGTTGGTAATGTTATAAGACATAAGTGATTGAATTTTGGTGCAGATCGATTCGTTAATTTGAATGTTTGACTCATGTTTTTTATAACGTTTGTTAGCAGCATATCTCAAATATTTATGCACGGATCTTCAAGAAAATTGCACAAGCTGTTGTTACTGTCAAATGACCCAACTGATCGGATTTTGGAGTTGATACAAAGAAAATTATGGTTTCAGAGCCAATTTGAATATTTTGCTACCATTGCCTCGCTTGGCGGAGGTATGCGCTCTCAGAGTGCTCTAGTTGAACACTATTTTCATTTCGTAAGTATTATGAATTCCACTAAAGATAAACATATACATTTATTTTGCTTAATGAACCATAATAATACTGTAAATGCAATAACTTTTACTCGTTTTGTTTTCATTTCTTAAGCACTAAACGGCGCTAGTAACCCAACCCACTATTATAATAATTAAGCACTAAATGTTCAAGTACTACTGCAGGATTAGCTTTAAATCTTCTATGACTGATACCTCTATAGCATACATCATTAACCGATTTAATTTCAGTTACATAGCTAATAGACTATAAGTTTTGTTGATCTAAAATCATCAAAATATTATTTTCCTGCTTATGGGTGATGGCTTGTGCACCTATTATTCACCTCAAGTATAGGTATATGCGCGTGCTGTATACCACAGTGAAAATGCAGACAACGTGGCTGCTAAAAACAGAGTCAAGTTGACGATAGCAGAGGTTTGGCTGGTTATAAGCAAATGCATGAATAGGTCAAAAAATGCAATAAATACCTGTAAATGGTATTAACTGCAAGAAATGCCTACGAAGGCTATCATAAATGCCCTAATTAAGAAGCCTGCCATAAATGCCTTCGAAGGCTGCTATAAATGCCAACGAGGGCTGCCATAAATGCCTATCTGTAAGCGCCTTAACGTCTTGTCCCTAGTAATGACACTCAACAAAAAAATGGATCGTTTTTCAGGGCTTATTCTTTCGCGGGTGTCATCCCGAGTTTTCTTGCTTTTCCAGGCGTCACATTCAGCCCATCGGCGGCCGTGAGGTGGCTACGAAAGATTTCTTTGCATTTTTGGCGACAGACTTTCAAACATTCTGTTAGAGATCAAACGGAACAGAATGTTTGAGCTCGTTGAAAATTGTTAATTATAGCTACAGGATGTTTTAAGCTTCTATTCTGCTTTGTTAGGAGGCTTTCTGTGCTATAACTACGGACGGCAATGCCCTTAATGATTGTTTTAAAGATCTTATAGAGAGCGTTCTGCACAAACAGCCCTATTTTCTTCAACTTTCCACAAATTCCAAATTCTTACGGTTGTTACACGCATAACTGTACAAATATGCAAGCTCCTTTTAGATGGGCAACTGCTGAAGACAAAAATATTTAACTCCTATTCAGTAGTACCGATATGATAGGTTGTAGCGTCAGACGTAAACGACTGGTTCTGCATAGTAGCAGAATATGTACGGTATATTGCCCAGTATCGTATGATGCGATCTTCACCATAAATGCTTGTACAGCCATCTGGTAACCCTTTCGGTGCTGACGGTATTCCAGGATACCAGCATCAATTTTTGATAAGAGGAAGTAGTTCTTATTTGTTTCGTATCAAATTTCATAACCATCTCATTTCCAATTTGAAACGTTGTCCGTTTTTTTTTCTATCACTACGGGGAGCGAACGGAGCATAAAATTAATACTGATCACTTGTAAGAAATACAGTAATAGTGTCTAAGGACGTAATAGAAAGTTGCAGGAACAGAGTTCCGCAGAGAAAGGGTGAATGGCCTGTACATTCCTGGCGATATTAATTGCGGCAAGCATAAAGAATGCATAGAGATACTTTCTCCGAACATTTTTCAAAAATAATGGCTATCCGCATCATTTTCTGGACCATAGCTGTAAATTGTTCTTAGACAAACTGTTCGATCCCGGCATTAGCAAACCGTGGGTCAGTAAATTGGGCTTCTTTCACTCTCTTCCATACTACAACAAAGCATCTATTAGCACAGTAAACACTTTGAAAGCGTTCCTCTCTGAAGCCTACCCACATATCAATTTTAAATTCTCATACAAAAACACTTTCACCATAGGGTATTATTTCAAATTTAAAGACAAAACCCCCACACCACTTCTGTTAGTTCTGTCCAGGGTTATTTACCTTTACCGATTCCAGGCCTGCAGCGCCTAATACGTGGGTAGCACTGGAGAACACTTCAAAGCCCGTATTGACCAACATTTAGGTGTATCCAGCCGTACCGGTTTACCGCTGGCGAAACCCCCACATTCAGCCCCTCGCCTACATGCTGAGCAAAATAACCAACCCATCAGCAGGAATGATTTTTCCATCATAGCCTCTTCCAATCCCATCGAGCTCAAACATTAGAGTCCCTCCCCATCCATAAAACCAAACCTAACCTCAATATTATGACCTCGGCTGTACCGCTGCATACCGTCCATACTTAGCCTGATATCTGCTGACTGTACGGGAGCCGACATTCCGCCCCTGCACGCAGCTCCGTTCATTTGCGTTTTACACTTCCTCCCAACAACATCCATGCTTCCCTTAAAGATTTGAAAATAAAGAAATTTCTATTGATAGGTTGTAGCTTAGTTTTATCTTTTTTCTGAAGATGGGATCTTTCATTCCGAAACGTTAAATTATATATTAGTCGACTTCTATTTATTCATTTGTATTTTCTTTGGTATACTATGATACCTCTATATTTTAACGTACCTAAATGCTTCAGTCATATACACGTATTTAGAAATTGTTGTGAGGAGCAAGGAAGAAGCTTCTGCGGACTAAACATACTTCACGCACAGGACTTCTTAGTTAATTATATAAATTACTACATTATTAGTATTATCAGTTGGTGTTATAGCTACTAGTACTTACTATTTACTGAATCACTGAACACAGTTTACTGTTTAGGTATTAGAGATCTACTTATGTGAGCTGACGTTAGTACAAAAACTCATCTCCTTTGGTCCTAACTTCCAACTGCATTTGGTTGAAGCATCTATACCCTGTCCTTGGTCACGGCGGTTTGGGCGTGGTGAAATTCTACAGCGTTGCCAAATCTGTGGAGATTTCTGTATATGCAGGTAGTAGGCAGGGCTAAAATATGGGCCGGACAAAATTTCAGAAATTCGCATAGAATTTGCAACGCTGTAGAGAAATTTGACCACGCCCAGACTGTCTTGATAAAATGGACAGAGTATATCTACATTACCCAGTTATCTCTCAGTGAGAAGCATCTGTTGATAACTTTCAGTCCATCTTACTGGATTAAATAGGCGGCAGTAGACGAACCAACAGGCCCATTCTCAAAGAGACACCGAAACTTACACCCCGGCCCTCTATGAGCTAGTGCAATTATCTTAGTAGGATATAAAAGACTGGGGAAAAGAGAAGAAGAAGAAAAAAAAGAGGGAGAAAAGTCTCAGCAAAAGAGACGATCATATATGCACGCAATCACGATCAATAGCCGCTGATATGCGGAGTTAAAGATGCCAGACAGTGTAATTGGAGCGGAAGAGAGAAGAAGACGGATTAGGGAAGCCTCGGAGGCTTTGGCCGTTAAGAGTGTGCGACTCCTGGAGGAGGAATCCTTAGTTGTGGGGGATGTTTCGCCCAATGTATGTCAAGACAATTTTAAACGCGTTGACTAATTCCGCACTAACACCGTCGGAAGGGACTCTTAAGGTTTACGACTGATACTTTATGCCTTTCTTGACGACTGAATTCCAGCAAGAAGCTCGAAATACGAACTCAAAAACTGGCAACAAAGCGTTCGCTAGTAACTCCAGAGAAAGTTAGAGTCCCGATGTAGGTACGTCGTTGAAGCCATTCAAATACTTGAATGTTTCTATTAGTTGCCCCTGAGTCGTCTTTGCTCGAGAGAGATCAGACCCAGTTCCTTTAGGCGACATTCATACGGCTTGTTTCTCAACTGAGGTGTCAATTTTGTTGCTCTGCGTTGGACTCTTTCCATGTTATCGATATCTATGCACAGATGTGGCGACCAGCATTGAACAGCAAATTCTAAGTGTGGCCGCACTGATGCCTTGTACAAGGGAACGATGATGTCCTTGGACTTTTGTTTAAATTTCTGGTGATGAATCCGAGTTCTCTGCTTGCCATTTTCACACTCTTGTCAACTTGTTGACTGTGCTGTAGTTTGTTTGTAATAGTGATTCCCAAGTCACGTTGTTGGGTGACAGGTGCCAATTTTGTCCCATTCATTTTCAATGGAGTTGAAGAGTTCACTAGCCCTACGTGCATTACTGAGCATTTGTCAACATTAAAGCTCATCTGCCACGTTCTGCTCCATTCCATGAGGTGGTCAAGATCTTGTTGGAGTTCGGCTCTTTTCGTGGCAGGATGCCATAGTTTTGTACCATCCACAAATTTATTGATTTTACTACGGATGCTTATATCAAGATCATCGACGTAAATTTAGAACAGAAGTGGGCCAAGCACGCTACCTTGTGGAACCCCTGATGAAACCTGCATCCAGTCGCTCGTTTTTCCTTCAAGCTTCAGTTACTGCTGCCAACCCGTAAGCCATGCAACCATCCATCGTTAATAGTCTCCCTGGATGCCATGGGCATGTACACGCAGAAAAGTATGTTCCTTACGATGAAAAACACCTGGTTTTTCATCACTGGCGACGTCATATTTTAGCTACGAGGCAATAATAATTCTTCGTAAAAGACACTGTAGTTCATCACAACGCTCTGGTTCATCTGTTGTTCATCACAAACGACAATGTGCATTGGCGCAAGTTCAAACGACAAGGTAGTTTACAGTTAACAAATTTTACTAAATGGCAAACAACCATTTTTCTGTGTGTATCACACAGGAGGAGCGATCTCTCGAGGACTGTCTCGTCATTTCTTTTCAAGTGTGTAGTAAACTGCCTCAACCATTTGCTACGTTGCGTTGATTGCTAGAGGGTTATAAATTTTTGGTTAACCCTCTTATGCCCAGGCATTTTAATTGATCTCGTACGAATAACACTACATTTCGTGTCCTGTGTAGAGGACACTGGGCATCTTATGTTCATTAATTGTCTTACTAAGCTGCAGAATATTCCTGCTGCTCTTGAAAGCAAGCATAGATTGTGCACGACTCAATAATAAATTATGAGAAATAATGATAGGCAAGAGCACTAATAGTAAATAGCACAAAGGCGGGCCGTCGCTCATGTACTGTCCTCGGATACATAGAGCGAGCTAGATGACATAATTTCCCACCACTCAATGAGCACAAAATGTTTGTATTTCTGTTATGGAAATTACATCCTAAGATATTCTGCTTGCACACCATCCTTATCCTGCGCAGCGTCTCCCGTACAGACACTTTGAATTTAATAATGCTATTCTTGGAAGGAACAAAAGGTTTATTTGGTTGTCAATGGTTACAGAGGAACATCATTAACATAGCCCGAGAGCAAGAAATAAACAGTTGCCCCTGGCACTGATGTTGAAAGAACAAAATAACTACTTCCCAGTATTGCACGACACTGTTCCACGAGAACTTCGAAAGATGCAGCGAAGCTTCTTAGCCGAAACTCAACTAAAATACCGGCCCGAGTTAACTAAAAGCAGTGGGCAATGACGACTTTGAAGAAAAGAGTAATTCAAAGTTGGCTGAAGAGCTCAGAACTTGCCAGACAAGCTTTTCAAACGAGTGGTAAAAGGGGCCCGGTGCTCAAAAACAATAGGAAATAATTGTTATCGGGGGACCTGAAGTTTAGTCTGTTTTGGGAGCGAGTTAAAATTGCTACGAGTCCACAGATGTTTTAGATGGGAGGGAAGAGCTACTCTCGAGTTTGTTAAGGGTCCGACTGCCTTACCCATGTAGCTGTTACTGTCTTATACTGAGGAAAAAATTCAATGTCAGATTTGATTATGCATAATTTGTTTATAATGATGCATGCACAATAACGTATAGACGCTAATATGCTGTAGTGCCAAAATATATACCGTTCGGTCTCTTCCCATGTTTTTCTTTAAACCCCTGTTATGTTAATTAATTACTACCTAGTTCAAAAAATATTATTATTATTAAAACTTAAAGCCCTGGCCACCACGGACAGGTAGTACAACCCAAATGAAGTATTTCGCACACCAGGAAGCCCGAAACGCTGCTAAAAAATCCAACAAAAAGCCATTAAAACAGCTGATTTAAATGCCTGCAGACCAACACGATCGAAAGCTGATGCAAGCAATGAATTCCAAATCCCAAGAGACTAGGGCACAAAAGACCGACTGAACTGACGAGTTCGGCGTCAAACACTCTCCAAAGGGAAAGAGTGTGCATCCACCTCAGCACGTGTAATCCTCCTAAAGACCTTGAGGGCAGGTACAGAAGAATATAACCAATGTCATTGTAATTACTATCCTTTGGTAAATTATAAATTGAAATGAAGTCGACATGAACTAATATAAAAGTTTGACGTTTCGGAAGCATCCTCCCATTTTCAAAAACCTAATAAAACCTTCTAAGGATATATACCTAACAACAATAATTTTTTTTTTTTTTATTTAAGAAGACATAAAACGTGATGGTGTTAGCAGTGTGGGATCTAGAGGGCGAATGACCACGGTGCGCTATGGGGTCCTTATATAAGCGTCGAGCGGCACGGGAAGCGGAGGAGAATCGGGCGAGTGCAGTCGGGGGAAAAAGCGTCAGCCATGGTT
>LQNS02277998.1:13619602-13647107 GCA_001587735.2 Parhyale hawaiensis
CCTTATTTCAGCCTGTACAACTTTTCTATCAATATTTAGACTCGCTTTTTCATTATAAAGGCCTCTTCCTGATAATTAAAAACCTGACATGTCTCATTCCGTCGTCTATGAACTTTTCAGCTCTTCCTCTCATATGAGGTACATATTGGCAAAGTAAGCAAACTTCCGAGGCTTTTGTGCCAAACTTTGTAGCAACTCGACGGGAAAGTTGTAAATTATTTCCTGAAGTGTTGGTGCAAACTTTTCGCTGCGCCATATCTTCAGCCAGATAATATCACAAGGGAAATAAACAAACAACGAAGTCATGCGTTGGAAAAACTTCTCGATAAGTTGCAAAATCTATGAATATTGCAGCGTTCTTCTTTGCAAAAATACCAAGGTATGATCCAGGATTGAAGACATGCGAAAATATTACCGTTATGAGTAAGTCCAAGGGCACCTAGGGCACACAGGGGAGAGAATGGCTCGCAGGGCAGCATCTGTTGCGAACAATGGTATGAAGGTACATTGTTTGAGACCATTGAGTTTCTGTTATGACTGGAAAAAGCCTCCGCTTTATTGCTCCACTCTATGCACGGAACAATATAAAGTCTCTCACAAAATGTTTATAAAAATAAGGAGTGTTGTACAGGGTCCAATTATATATTGAGTAAAATATATATACAGGTTTAGTCATAGAACACACCATACATTGACTGGACATTGAAATCAGGCTTATCGTAACTGGGCCTGGATGCCGATTAACGTAAGTGTTAATAAAATGAGTTCTAATGATCATAGAGACCTCAAATAAAGATTAATTTCTTTGTCGTACCATAAGGAATGCGTTGCAAAGCAGGGTATCTAAATTCACAATAATATATTTTCAGTAGGCTACAAACATCATACCTTCGGACACCAAGAAGAATTGAATATTCATCGTAATTTCTAAGAATATAAAGTTTTATAGAAAAAATTGGCTCATAGATACGAAGCGTAAAGTACTTTAATATCACATACAATGAGTTTTTCTAATGACGGATATGAAGCAATAAGTTCAGAAATTGATGTATGTAGAGCTTTCGGTAGACCATCCCAATAGCCGCAACAAAAGTGAGGTTAAGAAAACCCAGTGATGTTGAAAAAATTGAATGAAAAACACAGTAATACTAAATTGGTAAATACGAATAAACTACAAATAGATGTTTAACTATGACATAAAGATACCAAGACAGCCGGTAAATGACATTAAAACGCAAAAATTTATGGCTGACAACAACCTTTCATTACTGAAACTATCCAAAGCTGCACATCGTGATTGTCAATAGCCTTTCACTTAACTGCCAAGGTATATTACACCACTTTGTGGTTGCCTACGCTATATTACTTCATGGTTTCCTATGTTGCATTACTCTTTGGTTGCCTAAGTTGAAACACATCATGGTTGCCGGAGTTAAACCACTTTACAGTGGCCTACATTACATCACTTCAAGGCGGCCAATGACAGCTGTCAAAACTACATCATTTCACTGTTGCCAATGCAATATCACTTCATGGCTGTCATTACTGAATCACTTTACTACTTCCAATGCTAGATCACTTCCTGGCGGCCAGTGCTTCTTCACTTCATTGCTGGTGTGACTCCATAACTTTATGGCTGCCAACTACTCCAACTCACCTTTCAGCTCTGCAGTCGGGTCTGATTTTCTCGCTTAGCCCGTATAGCTACCAAATAAATTTCATCAACATTTATATCAGCTGTTTACCTGGCATTTCAATATAAATCGAGCATACCACGAATTTAAGAAAATTCTGTTCTATATAATGAGACTGTTTATATCACTAACTATTGCGGAATAAGTTTACTGTGAATATCAGAGGATGTCATAAATAGTTGCTCTACTTAATTACACTCCAAGCCTTAATTTTTTTGCGAACTTGTTGCGTATAGAACTACAGATGTACAGGTTTGACAGTCATAACTGAATATAAAAGAATTGAGTCAAATATGAAAAAGTAACGGGAGAACAGATAAAAATGCGTCAGCGGCACCGTGCAGTCAGGCTCAATTGCGGGACCGAAATCTGCCTTAGGGTCCACTGTCCAGTCAACAATGTATGTTGTGATCTATGGCTTAGTCCTAATAAGCCCTCACAAATCTCACTAAACAAAATGTGTTAGCAATCATCGCTACCAGCCCTACAGTTGCACAAAGCTTCCGGCCTTAGTCTCCTGGCCGGTCCAGACGCTAAAACGTAAAATAGCCTCTCGGGCAGCCAAAACTTTTATTGGAGAAATTGTATACCTGCACCGTCGGAAGCAATACGAATCTTTCACACAGATATGAAATATTCAAGGGATGTCTAACTGGTATCAGAGTAGATACAGAATTCGAAATACTGGCAAAGCTCCGGTAACGCTATATCCGATAACGCTACTTATCTATAACGCGATTTATTTTTTGCGATTGCATCTTCGATAACAAGAAATTGCGATATTTCAATACGGTGAAGTTACGTGACTTGGTTGCACTGCTTCTACGCGTTAGTGCTTAAGACGAATATTGATCTGCAATTGCTATTCAATCCCTGTAGAAACATAATTTCAATAAGATTTACACCAAAGTGCAAAAGATAATACTCTAGAGAGGAACGTCAGTAAAAGTAGATGAATGACTTTGCCAATGTAATTTCAAATATGACGAAAACTGCAAGATTATGTAACGTTCGCCCTTACTTATAGCTCATACATAGAGCTATGGATTTACCACAATAAACAATCCAAAGCCTACCCTAAAGAGAGTGAAGAGATTGTTATTAAGTGCTACTTCGTTGAAAGGCTGCCGGGATGTAAAATCAAAGACTAATGCATAAGCGAAATGCATTCATTCACTAGAGTATGACCAGAGATAAAAGTGATTTCCTCTGAGTGGAGCATCTTGAAATGTAATACACGAGTTATGCGCAATAAAGTGAAGTCATCCGGAACTAGGTACAGTAATGAAGACTTGCTACAGCCAATGCATGAAGGAAGTATTTCTATCTCCAAAGCCCATTACTATCACGACGTAATGGTGCAGCTTGTTGGAGCTCTCCCGCAGAGGGGTATTTACGTGACGTGTTTGGGAAGAAATTCAGCGTTATATCAATACGATCTTTAATAGTTTGAGATCTTGTTACCTACCTAGAAATGAGAGAGGTTAAGAAGTGCCTCACTATACATTGCTAATGTATTTAGATGTGACACAAGAAACATAACTCGCTGAAGCATGCGTTGAAAATACTGCAGCAGGATTTGGCCAATTCGCATGGCGACGTTAGAAAAAGTCATTAGATTAGATAGGCGGCAGTAGACGAACCAATAGGCCCGTTTCCAAAGAGACATCGGAACCTACGCATCGGCCCTCTATGAGCTATTGCCATTGTGTTAGTAGGATACATAGGACTGGAGAAGAGAAGAAGAAAAAAAAGAGAAAAAAAGAGAAGAATCCCAGCCACAGAGACGATCACGAATACACGCAAGCACGATCAAGAGCCGCTGATATGCGGAGTTTAAAGATGCCAGGCAGTGTAGTTGGAGCTGGAGAGAGAAGGAGACGGATTAAGGTGGCCTAGGAAGCTTTGGCCGTTAAGAGCTTGCAACCCCTGGAGGAGGAGTTCTTAGTTGTGGAGGATATCTCTCCCAAAGTACGTCAAGCCGATTTTTAAACGCATTGACTGACTCCGCACTCACAACATCGGAGGGGAGTCTATTCCAAATGCTAACTATGAAATACGGAAAGAACTGCTGACTTAAGGTCGTACGAGCTTTATGCTTGAGTTTTTGACAGTTGTTTCGCAAGCAATCATTGAGTACTCTTTCAAAGAGTCCCGATGGCGCTTTTCTGATGAATAATACTATATTGAAAGGCGAGTCACTCCAGGAATTAAACACAATTATGCCGAAGGCCATCGTTTGTAAGCAGACTGTGTTGGAGATAGTGAGGATCATGCTGTCATTGAACACGTTCAAAATAATTATGCATAAGACTTATGAAGCCTCTGCGCAATGACCATAATGCAGGTGAGCTTGGTACGAGCAAAAAGAAACCACTGACTACTGACGCCGACTGTACAAGACAAAATAGCAAAATTTATGAGAAGCAGACGGAAAAAACTCCTCCACTTGCATGTCACAGTTTTAAATTAGTAAGCGATAAACAGATGAGCTCTTACAGAAGCAAATAAACTTAGTACCAAAATAAATAACTTGATTTTAATTTCATATATGCTCACCCAATAGAAAATGGTTTATTTCTACGATTTTTATAAGATGTTTTCCTTTGCATCTTCGAATGCGTATATCGAAATATTTTATCTATTTATATGCTTGCCAATAGATCTGTTTAAGAAGACACGCACTTTTTATAATTGCAATCTATAAAAAAGATGTATTCTTGTTTTCTTTTGTTGCGTTCAAAGAAAACGGTACGTTTCAATAATGCAACTCTTGGATAACGCAAATCGGGCCATGCCGAGGACTGTCACAGTATTGAAGGTTAACCAGTTCATGTCATTATACATTTAGGATATAAAGAAATGGCAACTACCTCTGCTACCAGAGGGCGAACTATCATCAAAGGAAACAAAACATTTTTAGAGCAAAAAGCGAAGCATCTCGAGTTTGCATGCGTAAAATGCGCAGGAATAAAACTATAGTTACAACTTCTGCAAATGTGCACAGCAAGTTTCACCACCGTATCCACTCGATGAATGATCCGTACAGTGGAGACTCTACATATCGTTCCACATTACTCGGTGGGAATATTTTGTCTCAGCATCCCTGGTGAAAATCTCTGTTGGTTGACAAGGAAAAGGCGCAAATAAAGAACAGAAGAAAAACACTCAGGTAGACGGCCGTTCTCGAGGCTCTTCGCACGAGAGAATAGAAGTGTCCCGCGCACTAGGTCGGCTATCTCGATAGACAGCCCACCTTGCGGAACAGAAAGGGATAAATAGAGAACCTATCTAACCTAACAGACTAACCTTCTCAGCAGGAACTGCGGCCAGCTGCAACATCCTCTTCGGAGAAGGCACTTGCGACAGCCACTGGGTTCGTTTCAATTCATGATTTCATCTTAGCACTGCCTTGGGTATAGCACTACATATTAGGTACCTGCCTTAACGCATTAAGGGACTAACCGGAGAACATCCATTCGAAAATAGCCTCGCCCTTAATTCGAGGTTATTCTCACCAGAGAACAAAATTTATTTAAAAAATTAATCACTCGAGGTGGTGCTCGATTGGACCGGTTCAGTCGATTCAGTTCAGTCGCTATTCTAGATTGATCAGGCTTTAACATTGCCACTCGAAACTAATTTAGTGCTGGAGTTTAGCACCCTGAACATAAGCATTTGCAAAATATTAATTCCTTAAATTATTTGAACACTCGAAAAATTTCGCCACTTTGGATCGGGCTCCTGGTGTTAGTCGTTAGTCTTCACTCGTTTTCTCAGCTAATTGATCCAATGCTTTGCTGCTTGGTTCCTCAATAACTCAACTGTGTTTAACTGTTACAACATCAGCCGTCAAGTAAATAGCAGCGCCCTTTGCCTCGTCATGGTGAAGAAATGATGTCGTTGCATTCATAGTGATTTATTTTTCTACAAGGTTCTTCATCCTTCGGTAAAATAAGTTAATGAAACTATCGAAAAATACAAATTCCCTGGTAAAAAAAAACGTCAGCGGCTAAAGTCTCAACATTTTTACTAATCGAATGTTACGTTCGCGGTACAATGTGCGACTTCCAGCGCGTTCTGCGAAATCGCACAGATGAATTTCGCTCGTACGTGTGGTAGTGTAGACGGGGCTTTAACAGAAAACGCATGGAAATTGATGAACGAATATCTAGGTAGTCATTAGCTCGTCAACAATTCACATAGGTTTCGGTTTCGGTGAAAGTTCTTTCCACAACTCAAGGAGCCCTGATGACATGCCGCCCCATCCTCCGGACATGGAAGATTCTCCAGTCGTGCAACACCGCCATACAACAGTGAGAAGTTCCTTGCAGAACTACCGATGTCACACGGCTTAGATTTTATCATTTCTTTCTGCTGATCTCGGCAAAATTATGATTACAGAAAGTTCAACCTTCACACCATGTATATTTAGATTTGCAAATGATACCAACTTGCAGAAATAATAAAATATATATATAAAGTTTTAGCAGTCGCTGCGTGCCTATAGCTACACAGGTGCGATAGCCGTAGCTGTACGAAGCTTCTCAGAATCCAGTTGACTTCCAAACGGTTCATGAAGTTAACCCTTTGTCTCAAAAGGTGGTCTCTGTACAACACTTCAAATAGCGTTATTCCTAAGAAAAAAAAAACAGATAAAGGGTTAGGTGTCTTAGCTGCGGGCGTGAAGACATTGAAATAACAGCTTACATTTGTGCGTTTTCTTTTTCAATATGACTCATTTTCATATGTAAAATGTACGTCGCTGAAAGGTTGAAGGTACATTTAACACACTAGAAGTAAAATCAGTACAAATCAGCGGGAGTATACATCGCAGTTGTGACACTGGTACGATTTCCCTGAATTGCGCGTTATGCGCATCCAGACTGAGGCCGATATTATTGCATTGGGGCAAACCTGCGGGTCCTTTGATGGTGCTTACATGAAATGGAAAGTACAAGCTGCCGAGGGATTTCCTCTCTCTTCAATTTGTTGCTCAGCTTATTGATGCCGAACCTGCGTGTCTTTTTGCCTTTTCTGCTTCTGCCGTCGCATTATTACGTCCCCTTCAGGATGGGTACTAAAAGGTAACTTCTTTACCTTAACGAGACCACACGAAGAACAATTACTTCTATTTCCGATGAACAACAAAAAGTTACAACGACGAAAAGGTCGCTAATAAGAAAATTGCAAAAGTTTGAATTATTGTAGGTTTCACTGATCATGCTCCCTATACTCAGCGGTAGCCAGACGCTGAGAAGCTGACAATGGTTATAGTCAAGGCAATCTCTAGTAGTGTATCGCAACATGCATGCCTGGAGTTCGTTAAACATATCTTCCGACGTAAAATAGGAAACTAATGTTGATAAATAAATGGGGGGGGAGGAAGTGATTTGAGATACTCTCATCAAAAAGTGATGTGTAGTCACTCTTCATCAGCAAATGTGCACTCCTTAATATAAAGGTTCGTCAGCGTCCTACTTGAAGTCTAAATGATCCTTTTCGAACTCAAAATTTGAATGGTGTGCAAAAAAGATCTGAAAAGTTCTTTATGGCTACCTTTCAGGTTAAAATACGGGTTTTAGGAGTAGCTACCTACGTTATCAAGATAACGACCATATAGTACACTATAAAAAAGTTTAGCAATCCAATTAAAAAAAATGGCAGTGACAAAGTAGTTCAAGACTTTCAAAGATTTAGATTGATGTATCTTCAAAAACTTAAGTCGGTTTACATTATCTAATTCAAGAAATAGTAAAAAACTTAAAACATCACAAACATAAAATACTTGTAAAACCACGATGATGCTTTTTATAAGAAGTAATTACCAATTAGAACACGGTATCCATTTAAGTATGGACTAACTCATAACCCAGATAAAAATATATTGTAGATTACCATATAATACAACATTTTGTACATGCAGGAATACCTAAATCATCATAATAAAGTCGGCATAGGTGTCAAAGTATCTGTCAATTTATGCGGATTAGTTAAGTAAACATTCTAAGAAATTATTCTTCCGGCAAATGTGCCGTATTTGACCAATTCTTATGCGTCATATCTTCGACATTACTAGCTGCTTGACTAGGAGCTTTTTTGACTGTCTCATCAACCTTACCGTAGACTAAACGGATTCAACCGAAACATCAAATAGGAGCTTTGGTTTAGCCACTTGTAATCGCGATACGGATTGCCGATGTTTAAACCAACCCAAATACAACGAAAACGGCTGGAAACTACATCTTCTGAGGGATGATTAAGTCTTCGACCTCTCATGGGTAACTGATTAAGAGTTAAGAACTAAAATTCCCCTAGTGGGGCGACAGCAAGGCATTTGTCTCAAATTTTCGATGAAGGATCATAGCAAGAAGTGACTGTGCTGAGCTACTCGGACGAGCTCTGAAATCTTTATACTAGGCTCCACGCAATCGAAGTTCCCGTCACAAGACTATTCTCTTACCTTCTGGACAGACCACGCCTAGAAAATAATTATGAGAATTCTATAAAGCTTGCTTAAAGGTTCTTTCACGACCTTGTCGTAGTAGATTACGACCTGTTCCAGATTTTGCATTCATTCAATAATTGTTAAGCGCATCCAGTTTCTACCTATTGATGATAATATCAGCATGTCAAGCAAACAGAAAAAGCTGTCAGAGTCAGAGTACAATTTATATCACATAAACTGTTCTTTACCTCTCTTACAGGTTGTTTAAGTGTTTCAAGTGTTCTGAGATGCATCTAGGAAACGTAGTCCTCCTCCCTCATTGTTTATAACTCGCCCGACTGGTGTCGGGGATTTTGTTTCTCCTCGCCGTGAAATTATTTAGGAGCTGAGACCGCTAAGGAACGTCAGCTGAGGAGCTGGCCATGGTTACTTAGAGACCATCAATCAAATTACGAAACCTGATAGGTAGACCTTGTTCTCAATCTTATAGTCAATAATTGCCGAACTGTGGGCAGAGATTGAGCCAAGAGAGTTTCGTGTCTGAGGAAAACGCTCTGTATGGTCAAAACACCTTATGTAGGCTGGTGAAGGTCGAGGGAAATCCACGTCTTGTGTGATTATGGCAGTCCGAATCACGGATCTGGCGCGACTGTTACTCTCTAGTTGTGCTCCGCTAATTTCTACTATTGTGCACCTTGCAAAGTTGCTTTAGAGACGTCAAAGCCTCATTCATTATGACCACTTGCCACCTTGCATAATAATAAAAGATGGAAAGTTAGCAATGAACCGTCCATCGAGTCTGTTCCGACAAAATTGATGTTCAAATTCTGTAATGGAATGAAAATCACTCAAAAAGGTAAAGTCAACTTAGACCACACCCTCACCTGGGAAACCCACATGCACTGGTTTGTGCTGCGGGTATAGGCCCGCTGGCCCCAGATGAGCAAGTGTAGTCGCAGTCACCCTCGGGTCACGAACTAGGGCGCCAATTTGACGAAAGGAACAAATGACCCGAGACCCCCCCACCCCCTTTATCTCTGAGGGGGGCATCCTTCAAAAAATTTGAAACTACCCAAAAATATAGCATTCACATGACGCCTTTGGCGGTTCTTAATTCATATCAGACAACAGAACATTTTAATTTTTCAGAGAACTTTAACTTTCAACAACATCTCTCTCAGGCCGTAACATTTCATTACAAGGGGGCGTTCGGACCTAAAAAAAGAACCCGCGCAGCGTAATATCCAACCCTAATAAGAATGTGCCGTTCACCCATTCAAAAACTACAAACAGGTTACAGTAACAGCACGGTGATCAACTGGCCGCAACAACTGTGATATAGCCGCCTCCTGCTTGTCTCACATAGATGACAGCTCAAGCTACAAGTTTTTTATTTTGCTCGCTAGCAATTATAATTATCATCACTATTATCTAAGGTAAGGTCTGCTTACCCTCTTTCAGCAGCGATTGCGACTTAGCGAGACGTACGCGGAAGAATATGGTGTCTATTCGGGTAGAACGAGGTATACGTGCACGGGAACAGCAAGTCATAAGGCAAAGATGTCTACATAAGAAGAACAAACTTAACGTGGAGTGAAAAATAGCGTATGCTTTGCTCAATTATAAAATTTAGATGAAAACGTATTTCTTTTCATTTAGTACATTTGAGTTATTATTAGCCACTCTGTTATATCATAGCAAATGACCAAGATGTGCAATTCTCACGTGAATTATGGTATTTTAAGTTCCAGCGTGTGATCAACTTTATTTCATTTTTTTCGTAACTGAGTGGATTTGGAAAATTTTCTTTATGATTATTTATTAATTGCATTTTTTTCCATTACTTCATGTGTAGTTAATGACTAAGCTCGGCGATTTTGTGCATCGTTACATTTTAAGTTATTGTATTTTTCATTTTATTCCACCTTTTCTTTTTATTTTCCCTTCATTTCTTAGGAAGTTCTGCTGCTGAAGTTGAAAATTTTCAAAATAATAAAACCTTATTATATAGGTTCAGCGTGGCTGGGTGTAATTTATATATTACCATGCCATTTGTATTACATCACGGCGAAATGACCTCACGGCGAAATGACCCAACGGAGAAATGACCTAACGGTGAAAAGACTGACGGTGAAAAGACCCTCGGTGAAACGACCGACGGCGAATTGACTCTCGGTGAAAAGACCTAGAACCCTTTTTATGAATATTATGCTCTATTTATATTTATATTCTCACAAGTTGCCTCGTCAATTAATTAATATAACTGGGTAATCAACAACGATAAAGTATTCAGTTTTTTTTTCATTATTATGAATATATATCTATATACAGTCTGTAGTAACATTTTTCCATAAGTATTTCGAACAAAATTTTCCAAAGTGTCTTCCTTTCTTTAAACTTAACGCGAGTATTATAAGCTAAGACACTTAGGCCTTTGCGCAGCCTATGACAGTAAGATATATGACATCAGCATAGCTGCTCGCGGGTGTTAGAAAGAGCGAGATAAGCCAGCTCTCTGTGTACAAAAGTTTTCACGGGACAACCAGCGTATTCGAAAACTTTATTATTTTTGGTGGAAACTCTTGAGCGAGAGGGGGCAAGGTTCAAAATCTGTTACTGTAGTTCAGACATAGATTTAGGGATCTTTGTTCGCAATGTGTAGTGCAAAAAAAAAAAAGATAGGTATTTTGTTCAGGCTTAAGAGGGAACTTCAAGGTTCTCCAAACATAGAAATGGGGTCTTCATAAAAAGAACAAGTCAGTCGGACGAAGGAGTTCGGTGAAGTGAGATAGTGTTTCTCTCCTCCGGGAGGTAGCATTTGCGCTCTTCCCCGTACCGATGGGGCTCACGTTTGATTCTCCCGATTTCCAATCCGTGTTGCGAACGGACTTGTTTTGGCTTCTCTCTGAGCACGGGCCTCTAGCGTCAGCGTCTCCACCGCCAAGCGCTTTGCGACAACGCACAACTGCATTTCTTGCATCACTCACGCCATGAGTGTTAATGTTGTAAATTTCAGCCCCAATCAGGGGGCTTGTCATCTAAGAAACACAGTGTCAGTGCTTGTCTTCGAAATGGACGCGATTCTGTTCATGCAATACATCATTCCGTATTCTTGAAACTAAACTCAGGTTTCTGTTTGAGATTGGGTCCAGCATTCTGCCGCCAACGTGTAGTAAAGCCGTGATGAGATGATGTATAACAGCATCGTTTCCTTTTCACGAGTTCTCGCGGCGACTTTAAACAACTCTTCGAGGAGCGTGCAACGAAATTTTATTCCCCATTGTGATATGATCTTCTCTACGTCTTCAACTATTTCTGCAAGGCATCTTGAGTGAAATTGAAATTCGCTATTATGAGGCAATCTGCATGACGTCCGAGTTTCGATGCGATCTTCGGAACGTTTGTGATTTTTCTACATAGAAATTTGTGCAGCGTGTTAACGTTCCAAAATTTGTTGTGATCTTCGCAGCAAAAATTGTGAAATACTCGTGTAGAGGAATCTTCGTACGCCATGGTTTGTACTCTACGAAATTTTGGAAGAAAATAAATATCTTTCCATGTAGGTGAACTCTAGTTTATGGGTCAAAGTCTAAAAAAAAGTGGAGAAATGTGAGATATTTACAGAAAAAAAGAAGGATATGTGAGACGTAGACTAAGATCTGTTCAGGTAATTACGAAAATTTTGTATTAAACTCTGCAAACTAGGCAAAACTGGAGAAAGAATGCGTAACGACGTGGAATATGACTAATGTGAGGTTGAGTAAGATATGCTTAGGTAAATGAGAGTTTTGTGATAGACCGTGCGAATGCGATTGTAAACTTCAAATAATATGCTTATAATGCAACGACACGTATGGCCTTTTTTGTGTATCGAGAGATGTTACGGCCGCAGCTCTCAATGGATGAAGAGGTGTCTTTTTTAAATAATTATCACTTAATTAATATTTGTCATTTATTTAATGCACGGTACAGAATCTTTAAAATTGTTGCCAAGTCAAGCGTTGTGATCACTTTCTTATAAAAAACGTGAGTTGTGTTTTTCCAGGAGCCTCTCTAACTCCTCTATGATGTGAAACGTTAAGTTTCACATCATAGGTGGACTGGGTACTGTTTTTATTCTCACGACATTAAGCGATTCTCATTTAACTGCGAACATAATTTATTATGTCATTTTCCTATGGTGCGTTGCGTTCAAAATTAAAAGATCAAATTGAAGAAAAAAGAAAGTTTTAATGCTGTATTCCCCTGCATAATTTGTCTTTTGTTGCCAAGCGAGATGTGTAAGTTAGAATGTTTTACAAAATTTCAATGGTGCGTAATTTGTGTGACTTTTTATCTTGTTTAAGTTTCTGTCTCTCTCTCGACTACAATAAATTATTTCATTTCTTATTGTGTATTTCATTTAGAATCCTGGTTAGAACTCACAAGTAGTAGGTTTAAGATGTTTATTCTTCATTCATTCTATTCATTTTTGACAATTTCAATTATTATTATTTGCATTGTTATTATCATTGTTTTGATTATTTCTATATATTATGTACAGGAGGTCACTCGCCTCTCCCAAATTATGGCGTCATGTGTAGATACATATAACCCATTCAAAACGCCGCAACACCCTACGATCAGCCTTATTTGCAAATTTCAGTGGGCAGTCAAGGAATCGTGTGGTCCATGGCTCAGCAAGCGTATTTAATTCATTGTACATTGTCGATAGTATGAGGAAAAGCGTCCGTTCCGTACTTTTTGAGGGTAGGCTCCCCTCGCGCGTGAGCTTCCGCTTTACAGAGGACCGGCCAATGCACTACCGGTGTAGAGAGGGGATCAGGCATGGGGGGGGGGGCAAACCGGTAGTGGGCGGGGCCTGGAATATCGAATATGGGCGGAGCCGGAAGTGGGTCTCAAAAAGTGGGGAACGGGTGCTTTACCTCCTACTGTCGACAACAAAATTGTCACAATGTTGAATAGTTAAAGTCTCCGCCTCCACAACAAGTAGATCTAACAAAGGAACAAACGAGGGATGTACATGAAGGCCGTATAAACATGGGTCTCACGCACGAAAGTGTTTCCACACAAGATCAAAGCGTAAAAGAACAGCTAAGTGGGGAAAAGAGAGCGAGAACAGGATAAAGCATCATGGGTAGAAGTATGGAAATGGAAGGGAGTAAAGTGGGACGGATGAAAGGCATGCTCCATAACATAGGATGGATTAGCCCAACTAATGCAACCCAATATGGTCCATTCTATGTTCCCTGAGGAGGACAATGACAAAAAACGATACTTGACGCGATAAAACGAATGCCTACTAACGATAATAAAAAGGAAACTAACAGTGAAAAACATTGATGCTGGTGAGAGTACACGAGGAATGGGAATTCTGTAATCTGGCACCCACCTGGTACGCGGAGATTGGAGTACCAGGCCACTGGTACACACGTTAGGAAGGCAAGCAGGGTCTGTCGTGGTTACTGCCGGGTGCGGACCACTGCCCAATAGGCACCGGCATTGCCCATCTACTACCGGTACATTGCCAGGTCTCTCTACCGGTGGTTTCTTATTCGGCTGTGTTTGTGCCTGTGGCGGAGAAACGAGGGAGAGAGGAAAATGATTGTTTGACTGTCTGACCCAAAATATTGGACAAATCCGTGCCGTATTTTGCATTCAATAACATCAGCAGCGGAGCCTTCCCCAGCAGAACTTTTTGTAATCTAAGCTAAAATCGTAATATAGCTTTTGGGGCGTTCAAACTTTCTGTCGGGGTTACATTCCGATAGAAAGTGAAAAAAAAAAAAGAAAAGAAAACACCGGATGGGCGTTTTGCATGTAACTAGAGTATCCGCGGTGTCAAATATGACTTCGAGGAATTTGTGAAGTCCCGTCTTCATTTAACATACTTTTCACACTAATATGGTTCTGAAGGATACCCTACAACGGCGAACTCAAATTACCATTTGAGATAAGTGCTCTCTTTTAGTTCAACGAAGCAACACGCTTTTGTCCCACCTTCGATAACATGAAAACGAAAGAATTAGTGTATATTACTTAGCAAAAAGTCAAATATTACTCAATTTTAAATAAAGTCCTCGCCGAGTATCCTAGTTACTGTATAATGCACCTTTAACACATTGAAATTTTAGTGTTGAAGCGAAAACTGCTATGTCAAGAGAAGAGAGAAAGCTGGAAAAAATCATTGTGTCTACTGCAGCGTGAACAATTATTGCTTCACCTGTGCTTCCTTGATCTTCTGATTGTGTACCTGGTGAACTGCAAATATAGTTTCGATACATGGAGAGAATGATAGTAAGAGTGCATTCCGTTAGAGGGATAAGAGTTCCCCTTGCGCAATCTTCTGCAACCTGGTCTAATTTTGCTTATCGATCTCTATGAAAACGCAACATAATTACAAAATCTGCAATCTGGCCTATTTCTAGCCTATTTCGTAAAGAGCGGTAACACCAATGTACAAATCATTATGTATATATAATTCGTAACGATTTTGTGAACTTTTTGGCAGATTACAATACGAATATGCAACTATGATAGTGAGTTTTTGAAAGATATATACGTCATTTTCAATGTAGCAACAGACGACGGTGTTTTTGATATTAATTGGAGAGTCAAATTTCACACAAAATAATTACTAACTACCTACTTTACTGCTAAAGTTCAAATTTATTTCAAATATTTAAAAAGAGCGCGTGTTCTACAGCAGGTTGCGTCAGAGAGCGTAATAAATATTGAAATCCATATTCACTCATGTGTCAAATATTAACAAGAATTGCACAGCTTTCTTCAGATTGTTCAGGTTTCCAACGGATACCCATAATACGTGTTGTTATTATACGAGTAATCTATCATAATGTATATTTTTTAGTAAGGAGTTTACTGCACGAGCAACCTTCTAGTACTCGAGTGTCCACGCTGTTAAAAATGAGAGCGAGGAGTTTGTGAGTACCCTTTTTCATTGATATTATTGTTACTATGCTTCTGAATGATACGCTACAACGGTCAGCAAACGTGTCATTATGAGGAGTATCCTCTCCGTTTCAGTTTACCTGAGCTCTACACTGCATCCTTTCCCTAGATGACACGTAAAAAAATCCACTATTCGCATAGATTGAAAACCTAATAATACACATATCTTGGTTATTTAGTTGCGCGCTTGGTTGGTTGGTCCTTGTCACTGTTACGGTCTTACAACGATTTAGATAGAAAAAAAAAATCATCTACCGAAAAACAAATTGAGATGCCATGAACTTTTAGCCCTAAATGACGATGACATATATAGGGCGTGTTCAACTGGGCGCTGAAATTAGGCCTTCGAGGCTTGACTTTTTCGAAACTTCAGGCAGGTGGAGTTTGTGAGTTCTCTTTTTCGTTGATCATGCTTTCGTTACTAGGATTCTAACCGATACATGCAAGAAGAATACCTGATAGACCAGCGGTCGCGTGCAGTGTAGAGATAATTCCGTGCTTACTCTCTCTTTGGTCGCTAACTGCAACCTCACAGAAGACACCCAGCATCGTGACCACGCACACACACACGCACACACCTACACACACACACACACGCTAGGCGAGATGTGCGAAACAACAAGTCCCACAAGGTAGGCACACAAGGCAGGTGCGCTGACTTCGATTCGTTGAACTGAGTTTCAGGCACTGACCTTCAATATCAACGACTATTGACACTTCGTCTAGGAATTCAATCTTGCTCCTTAAAATAGAGGTTGAGCGAGCTCACCGTAGTCGCGTTGCTTCTAAAACCCAATGCAGGCGAGAGGCAAAAATTAGGCGAAAGTGTTTGTCTATCCGTTATTCTGTTTGTTTGTCACCAAGGTTACTCAAAAAGTTATGTACGGATCATTGCAAAATTTACAAGGATTTTAGGCATGTTAACAGTAACATGTTAACGAAATGTACAAAGCCCTGGGACTGTTGCAGTTTCATGACGTACATAAATACTTTTTTACTCAAACTAGAGCATGAATTTTTACATTGTGGCCAATTCTCATTCAAAAAATATCTTTTACCTGTAGTACCGCAATACAGTTAGGCAATGAGAAGACAGAAATATATGTTTTCTTCTGTCAGGCTAAATGTAGAGAAACAGGGCACCATATTTCAGTTAGTAAAATTGATTAATGAAGTGGATGATGAAATATTGATGCCTATGCCTAACCACAGACTCAAAAATGCCTATAAGAATGCAATAATCTCCCCTGTACGAGTTTTCTTGCTTCTTTGTAGGGCAGCACTGTAAATCTTGTTGTTTATTTCGTGTACGTTTTTTATCATCGTATGTATAGCAATACTTAGTTCCTACAAGCGTAGAGCTTAAGCCATCTTTTGTCACCCTTTCTGATTTTTAATTCTTGACTGTATTGTTTTTACAGGATCCTTTTCCTGAATATTTTCTATTGAGTATAAGAGATGATTAGCTTTTGGTGAAAATCCGACCGTCTGTTTGTTTGTCTGCTTACCTATTTTACATAAGGCCAGAACTGGAAAAGTTATAAAAGGATTTTCATGAAATTTACATGAGTTGTTTGATATATCACGAAGAGTAAATGACCAAATTTGTGGAATGATCTGTAGGTTCGTTCGTTTGTTCGTAGCTATGTTTGATTATATGATTCTTAGCACAACTCAAAAAGTTATGGATGGATTTGTATGAAATTTAGACGAGTAGTTAGTAATGTAAAAAAGAGATAAATGATTAAATTTTGGTGATGATTGGTTAATGTGTTTGTGTGTTGGAACTTCTGCCTGTCGTAATGTTTGTTAGCAGCATAGCTCAAAAATATATGAACTGATATTCATGAAAACTACAGGAATTGTCAATACTTTCAAAATGCACAAGTGAATAGATTTTGGAGTTTACACAAAGAAAATCATGATTTCAGAGCCAATGTAAATTTTTCGTTACCGTTGCCTTGCATGGCAGAGGTGTGCGCTCTCAGAGTGCTCTCTAGTTGATATTATTATATTCAGAAGTTTAAGTCCGTTTCCAAAACAATGGCGATATCACAGAGGAAGAAACAAGGGACATATAGTATAACGATAGGCGCGAGGACTCCATGCAAGAGGGTGTTTACCCACAGGATAAAAAACGCGAAAGGGAGCAGCAAGTCGGGAAAGAAGAGGAAGAACAGATGGAAGAAAGGTTAGTAGGAGCATCAGATGGAAAGGAAGAAAAGTGGGCACAAAAGACGGCCCGAAAGCCTAGCTAAAGGCTAAGGTATAACCTACAGGGTCCCTCTGGAGGGCGCTGCTGGCACTTCATTTACAAATGCTGTACCAAATTCGGCGAAAAGTTCTACACATTCAATAGAACCGCTCTAGCAAGTTCGTTCATTGATAATTAAGTAGTAAAAGCTAACGTAATTACACAATAAGCTCGCGACATCGAACTCGAACTAATCGCAATATTCTGTACCGTACAATTAGCAACGCAAACACTTGCAGCACTCAATATCGCCCTCGCGTCATTAAATGAAATACTAAAGTCTGAATTTTAACTGATACTGAATGTAATTCGAGTATAGGACCACTTCTGCGTTACATTACAATTAATTGACGAAATCTCAGCTATATACTATGACGAGCATTGTACGACAAGTGAGAACAGGAATCGAACCTGTGGGTGCAAGGAAATAGCAGGTATTCATAGGAGATAGAGTACTAGGTTAGGCGCACGCACTTACGATGCTGGAAATCTGCTGGCTGTAGATAGAAGCTGTCGAACCACTCGGCAACGTAAAAAAAATAGGTCGGAACTGACGTAACGAATCGGTGGGCAACCCGGGAAAAGGGAGGGGTAACTGAGGGGACGGGAGGACGGCAGCTCGTGACTGCTCAGAACGGTAGTATTGGTACTGGCGACCCCCTATTGTTGCGGTCTGTCCGGACAGTCGCTATTAATGAAATTTCCGCACTGTCGGGTGCTGCACAGATTTTTTATTTGCAGTGCTAGGTGAAATGTTAGCACAAGTTCTAATACGCTTCTTATTTGCTTTTCTTGCTCTGTGCTTTCATTAATGCAAAAGAACTTTGCAACTTCTGACACTTTTTGCTTTCATCACATTTGCTTAAAATGCTTAACTTCTTTTTGAACTTGACTTGCGCGTTAGAAGTTAGGCCGGAGCCGAAAATTGCGTTATAGCACCGCGTAAAGGGATTCAGCGTCACATGCGTGCGATACCGGGAACAAAAATATTAACGAAAGTGTGATCGTATAAACGGATGCCGCATTAATGGAGGATCGCCAGTACTGGTCTCTCTTGCCAATGGCCCTTCGGTCGAGGAACTACTTAATAAGTTCAGCAAGACAAAGAGTGCACACCGACGTCTCATGGAGGCTTCCAACAGTGGCGTGATTTAGAAAATGAAATCATTAAAAGCCAATTAATTACAGCACGGAATTGAAAACCGATAGAAAGTAAAGAATATTGTCCAGCATTTGTACGCCTTACAAATTCTAACTTTGTCTTCATAGAGCTGTCGTGATGCGTACTCGTGCTGGTACTGCACTAGGGCAGCGAGCTTTTCATATAGAGCAAAACTGGCGTACCAAGCATTAGGAGTCTAGGACGAAAAAGTTTCAGGGAGCAGGCACTTAACAGTAGCAAGAGTGCTGCTCATACGTAATAATCACAGGTTCTATTTGGTAATCATGAAAAATATTGATCTTTTAACTACGAGTAAATAGCAGATCAGACGTTATTTGCGGGCATGGCAGCCCGAAAAGCTCGTAAATTTTAGGACGCGTAAAAGGTGCGTCGGAAATGCAGATTAGGAATTATGCGCTCGCTTAACTCGAGCCGAGCCGGGAAATGCAAATTAGGAAGGTGATGAGCAGAACTTCTGGAACAGCGTCTACTTGAGACATCTGCATTGCTGACATCCAAAGTGAGAGGCTCATAAAGGCAGATTTGGTGTAATTTTGGGAGCAAATTCGACACGATGGCAGGGAAACCCGGGCGAGCAGGGTAAATTAGAGAGATTCTACTCGGCTTTGGACTCTCAAGACGTTTTTGTAATTTAAAAGGAAAATGTCACCGAAATACTTTTCCGCAGTGATTTGGAAACTGAAGTTAAGGCACAGCACAACGCTGCTCCTTAAGGCTTTTAAATAGAATTAACAATCGTTGAGTTTAAAAGAAATAATTGCTGGTAGGCATACAGTGCAGATAAATAATAAATAAATAACTTTTATTAAAGCACAATGGGTTCACAAAGGCGCTTACAAGTACAAAGTAGCCAAAATTTAAGCTAGTGATAAGGCCCAGTTACAAATATTGGTGGCCACGCACAATGGGAATACATGGATACACTCAGCCTCCACCTGCACACTTGAATGGCATTGAGCAGCTCGTTCCCACACAAGAGCTCAGGTAACAGACGAGAGAGAGAGTTAGAACAGTTTGCTGCGACTGTACAGAGAATTCGCCATGGTGACTCAAGCTTACCCCTCAACTACCTATGTGATTGAGACACACTGTTTCATGGTAACTAATCTGGCCAAGGGGCTTGTAATATGATTATAGTACAACTTGCAACCAGAGCTCAGTACGTCACTATAATATACCATCAGGCTCACATACAGTCCTACCATACCTTCAGTAACCAAACACCTCAAATGGCAAAACGAGAAAGTACTATACGAAGACAGTGTAGAATAGAATAATGGGTATGAATTCAACTGCAATCAAAAGGCATTTGTAATATAATTTTTTAGTTTGTCGTTGTACAGATTATCAGAAAGAGAATTTAGGAAACAATTAATACGGTAGCGTATGTAATTAAATTTAATCCGTGGCTCTGGTGTGACCTCTCACCTCATCAAGCATTTTGTGCAAGTGAAAAACATATGAAGACTTATAGCTAATAATTCAAAACTTGAAAGTTACATTAGCGTATAGAACAAAGAACTACCTCCTGCCGATAATTCAGTATGAAAAATTCACGCTGAACATCTGCTAAAATTCATCCCAATGTCTGAATCCTAATCTAAGGCCGACTGCACACTGAGGCGATGCGACGAGATATGACATGCTTTCCTCCTCCCCTGCCCTCTATGCGACAGCCGGAGAGTCACACGTGTATAGAGAAATGCATACAAAACGCTAGCCGCCCGCACACTGAGGCGATGCGACGAGGTATGAGCTTTCCTCCTCCCCTGCCCTCTATGCGACAGCCGGAGAGTCACACGTGTATAGAGAAAAACATACAAAACGCTGGCCGCCCGCACACTGAGGCTACGCGGTTCGTGTGACACCATACGATGCTGTGCGACGCGGTTGCAAATTGTTACAAATTTCATGTTCGGGGTGATTTCATGTGCGCTTTTGTGAGCGTACACACATACTGTGCATTTGATGTTGAATGCCTTAATGAATAGAAATATTAAGACTTTCCACGTTTATCGAATGAATTATTTACAAGAAAAAACCAATAATAGCACACACTAGGGAATGCGTTGCAAACGTGCACGCGTAATTATTGCCGTATGCTTCGATGTATATTTTATTTAAACGTAGCAAATAAAGTATGAAGATAATGCTGTTGAATGCAGTTATTTGTTCCTAGTACTATTGCATAAGGGTTGCCACAAGTTTAAACTGAAATATTAATACATATCAATATAAGAGCAGCAAACGCTAAAATTTTCTGATTGACTTCGAAGCAAGTGAATATCAATCCTTGTGTACTGTAAAGAAAACGCTTTCAGTTGCACAGTTGCCGTCATGGCTGAAGGTGTCGAGTTTAATAACGAGGCATTAGTTGCCTTGGTTCAGGAACGGCCATCACTTAACTTACAGTGCCTAGTAGAGATGGTGCTGTCCTTGACGGTCCTAAATAACACCTCTTTACAATCCGTACACGACGCGGTGAACCGTACAGTCCATACAAAACCATATATAATTGACGTGGAGCAGAGCTCCATTCTGCATCAACTTGCCGTCAGAAAGTTGCCAAGTGGTATTAACATGAGAATGGACCTATGCTATGTTGTATTGTCAATGTTGAGCCGAGTTCACACTAGGAACTTTTTTGTTGCCGTCACAGCCGGTCGGCCAACGAATGACGCCGCTACTCTGACGACTGACAGGGCTAGAGGAAGGGACGCCAGAATACTGTAGGTTGTATTTTTGACGCCGCCGATGGGAACTTCGGGTGAGCTTCATGTTATAAAACGCCCGATTCCATTGCTTTCGAAACATAAATTACGCATAAAGCAATGTTGTTTGCATATATTAACACTTCGTTTGTCTCGTTACAAGACAGAGCAGCGAAAATACTGCAAATACATTACAATTTCACAGTAATACATGAATCCCGCCACAGCCACGACGCCGTAGGTTATCACTTAGGTAAACATTTTATCGTGTGTATGTATGAATCTGTTACGAGCTAAAATGAACAGATATTACGGCATATTAAAACAGGTTGGCTGAACTAAATTTTTAAAGGCAAAAGAAGTGCTCATGAATATGTGCAAATTCTCATTGTTTTATTTACAAATTTTATATTAAAACCACTCAGTTGAGGCGTTTAGTAAAGTGAACCTAACCTAAAAGTTCTCTATTTTGTAAACGAAAGCTGCTTAAGATCTAATGTCATTTTACTGGTAAGAGATTAATAATGATTGAAAGCTGATTATTGTGCTTCTACCATTTTATTGCTGTACATACAGATCATAGACAGTTTAGACCGGACCTTTTGTATTGACTTGGTAAATTATTACAAACAGCTGTTCTGTGCGGCTGGTACTTGTATTTACCAGACGTAAACAATTACGGCTGGTAATTGTATCTAAACTGCTTTTTATGTAGCTCTCTATTAAACGCGATTGAAAATGTAGGTAGTTGATACAAGTAGACTCGTCACTGCAACGAATTTGTGTTGCAAAAATTTGATTATTTTGCAAATTTATTGTGGAGAACGTTCTACGCAGTAGCAACGCACCGTTCACATGCCCGGCCAAGTGCAAAGCCCTACGAGCCTGTCAACAACATTTTCACTGCACGACTGACAGGCTTACGCGGAGCAAAAGTTGCTAATGTGAACCCGACTTAAGTCTCCTAATCCTTGAGATTTGAAGCAGCAGCGCATTTTCCTCCTAAATTCTCGGAGTGCTCGTACACGTATCGTGTTGCTTCAGTGTGCGGGGTGCGATGCGACGAGCTGCAATTTAACCGTCGCATGATGGGCAGGGGAGGAGGAGAGCATGTTTTATCACATCGCACCGCCTCAGTGTGCGGTCGGCCTAACATGTACTATGCATCTGGTACTCGAACTCCATACACTGGGTGCGGCTTGATTATGAAGATCGCATTTTGGCAATAAAAATTAGGTTTTTCACATTTTACTGCTAAAATTTTGAGGGAATTAGTTTAAGCAAAGTGTTGTCCTCGCTATTAGGTGATGTACGTAGCAATATTTACGTCCATAATTCTACATTTAGGAAAATCACAAACAGCTGTGCTTTTCGGTGTCCGGCTTGATAAGCAAAGGTAAAAAAATAATGGTTTCTGTTGTTTCAAACGTTTTTATTTAAAAAATATAGAATCAAAATTAATAGAGAAATCAATAAACTAAAAGGTAACGCAAACAAAACTGGTTAAATCCTCTTCATTTCACCTCAGTAGTTAACATAGCCTCCTCCATTTTTGAGGATTTCAGGAGACGCTTGTCGACATGAAGTCAGATTTAACACTTCACAAGGCTTTATCGACCCACAGGCATCCTCAATTGCATTCCAAGGAGCATCCAGGTTATTATATTGCATTTCATCAGCATAAATGTTCCATTTAATGATGGTCCATAAATTTTCAATGGGGTTTAAATCGGGATTTTTGGGAGGCCAAACTATCGAATTGCGTTCTTTGAAGCCGTGATCCAAGAACCAACGCTTTATATAATGGGACTTGTGCGCTGATGTATTATCCTGGTTAAACAGTAAGGATTTTCTGCCCAACTAAGTTAGGTCTTCCAACACGGGAACAAAGTATTTCTTAAGAAGGTGGCAGTATCCCTTGGAATCTAGTTTTATCTTCTGTGGCACCCTAAACGGTCATATAATCTCATTTCTTTTGAATCCAGCTCAGAACATTACCCCTCCGTAGAGATCGAGCGGGGCGATGATTTTGGAAAAACCGGGGCAGGAGCGAGTAAAAATCAAATAGCCGGGGTGACAAATAGCCGGGGCGGGGGTAACAACCAAATAGCCGGGGCGGGGGTAACAACCAAAAAGCCGGGGCCGGGGTGACCACCAAATAGCTGGGGCCGGGGTGACAACCAAATAGCCGGGGCCGGGGTGACAACCAAATAGCCGGGGCCGGGGTGACAACCAAATAGCCGGGGCCGGAGTGACAACCAAATAGCCGGGGCCGGGGTGACAACCAAATAGCCGGGGCCTGGGTGACAACCAAATAGCCGGGGCCGGGGTGACAACCAAATAGCCGGGGCCGGGGTGACAACCAAATACCGGGGCCGGGGTGACAACCAAATAGCCGGGGCCGGATTTGGAGCGGGGGCGACCAAAAATCCAGGTTAGTAGTATACTTTAACGCGCACATGTTTTTTTATTCGCTTGGTTTTATAGTATGTTAAGTGGGTCAATTCAAGACTATATGCATGAATAACGTTTTCGTCACAAATGCTTAATTTTCGAGATATATAACTTTGAAGTTTCCATTGGTTTTCTATGGGAGAAAATAACACAGGTTAGGTTAGGTAAGGTTAGGTTAGGCTAGGTAGGTTTGGTCAAGTTCCTAATAAGTCGCTAGCAAGCTTACAATGACGCCGGTTATTTTCTCCAATAAAAAACAGTGGGAACTTCAAAGCCATATATCTCGAAAACTAAGTATCTGCGACGGAAACGTTATTCATGAAATTGTCTCAAATTGACACAATTAACATACTCAAGGCAAGAAAAACCATAAAAACCTTACGTGAGGTGAAGTAAAAATTTACCAAATAAAGTAAATAATAGGGGCGGGGCGACCAATATTTATTATATTGTCGGTTTTTATGCAGTATTAGATACGATGACTACTTTATAGGCTAACAGCGATCCAATTTTGTATGATATAGTTAAGAAGCTGAGTCGAATTCGGATGAGTTCTGTTAGAACCATCTTGGCCAGGTGCACCATGTCTGGCAGGAAATAAGGCGCGAGCATCTCCAACTCCACACGGCTCGGCCGAACGAAGTCGCTCAACCGTGCGGTGCACTGAAAGAGACGAGACGCGAAAAGAAGATGGAAGAAAGCGAACACTCGTGCGGGGTGCTCCTTCCGTGGCGCTCTACATGGGAACAGATAAGAGTCCCATGGGATGGGTCGCTTACCACCACCCCCCTCGCAAAACAAAAGGGGAAATATAAACTACCTAACTTTACACAATTAATCTCCTCAGCAGGAACTGAGGCCAGCTGCTACATTCCTACGGAGAAGACACTTGGGACCCTTGCGGGCATAAGGCCCAAATATATTGTGGCAGGGAAAGGGCCCACCATAATAAACCTCTGAGGGCACCGGGGCGACCAAAACCAATAGCCGGGGCCAGGGGTTTCTTGAACTGGCAGTAGTTTAAGACAGTAGCTATATTGATATGATATTGATCAATCGTAACTCAAAATGAATCAGCTTACCTAAATAAATTATCTTCCCCCAGGAAATTGCTTGGTAAGTGTTTTCCCTCTCCCCAAAATAGCCCCGGCCTAACCCCCGGTTTTCACAGTTTGTAAAGCCGGGGGCTACATCGAAAAACCGGGGCCAGGGTGCGATGCCGTGGTAAGCAATTTTCGATAAACCGGGGCCGGGGGGTTGAAAAAGGCCGGGGGCTGCCTGGGCCTGGGCCCCGGTCGGTCCCTACCACTCCGCCGCCTTGCTGTCGGCGAATCAGGAATCCTATAGGGCGCCCTTTCAATACCTAACCAAACGAACATCCGTCTACCCATCCAGCTCAGCGTGGCATTCATGGGTAAAAAAAAAAAAAACATTCATAACTTAATTTTAACATATTTTCAGTCCATTGAACAAGCTTTTCCTTGTAAATTTTGCTCAGTGGTGTTTTTTAGCCTGGTTCTTTACTTCTCCAAGGCTCCTCAGCGTCTCACATCTCGAGGTTTTTCCCATCTGCGGTGTTCCAGCTGCATCAAAAATTTTGTTACTGGTAGAATGAGGTGTTCTAACCATCTCCCTAGCAATTTGGCCGTTATCCTTATCGGTAAATTTCCTTAAACGAGTTTTTTCAGGCGCTTTTCTACAGGTTTTACCATTTATCACATTTACATTGATTTTTCGATTATCTCTATTCATTTTCTTAGATATTTTATGGTAGGCATTTCTTTGCCAAGCATTGATGTGACTTTCAGTCGATCGGAATCAGTTGAACGGTTAAACCAGTTCCCCATTTATGAAAACGTGCGTAATCAAGCCGGACGCGTAAAATCACCACTTTATTAATTTTTCTACAAACAGTATTATTAAACTAAATATTGCTACGTATATCACCTGAAAAGGAAGAAAATATCCTGATTAATACTATAGTTACATCAAAATTTCATCAGTAAAACTTGAAGAACATAATTATCATTAGAAAAAAAGATTTGTATAACCAGGCTGCACCGACTGTACTGTTGGCACGCTTACCTAGTGCCTACACAACATTTACTGAAGGATATGGAACTCGGACTCGACCGTGGACACCTCAGTTTCTCCAGTGCCTCACTGTTCGTATGGATCACACGTTCACTAACTGAAAAAGCAATGCTATGAAGTTACACTAGCGACTGGACAGCTGAGATACACTTCACTCAATGTTGATAGTTCAATCACACTAGTACTAGTAGTACAAGGTCTTACTGGACGTCCGGAAAGCATACTAAATTGCCGACACCTCCATCCTGGAAGGATACACTGGTCATTTAGAGCACACTGGGATGTTATTTAGTAATTAATTTCCCTAGCGCGGTCGTTGTATATAGTGATTTAACATTGTAGTTTGGTTATAAGTAACCAGCTGTTTTGTGAAAGACATAGTCTAGCAGTTAACGATTTGAATGACCGGAGTAGAAAATATTAGCGTATAAGTCAGAAGAGAAGATTTTTGCAGTTATATAGTAATAAGAATAGCTATTTCCAGAAGCATAGTTAGCAGAGCAAGTCCATCCAAGACTGTGGCACCGTCTAACAGCGAGGAGACTTACGGATAAAGAAGAACCAAGCTCAGGAGTGCGAGCTACGAGGAGGTCCGACAATATATGGACAGGATTTTGAAAGACATCCCTTGAAGCTCAGCACTGCAATAGAAGCAGTTAGTTGGAAAGTGGTCTACAGTTAAAGGAATTATATGGTCATCACAGTGACGAAGTGAGCTCTTAATCCATACAGAATTTATAAGTGAGGCGGGTGTGACAAATTATTTTAAGTGAGCGAAGGCGTGCTCCCAAGAGTGATATTCGCCAGAACAGTCCGTAAAGGGACGCACGTCCTACACGCTATAACAGAAATTTTGGGTCCTTCCGGAAACTGTTTTACGAATTTAGCTTTTGTGGCGACCGACAATTATTCCGTTAGTGCATAAGCTCGAAGGGAAACTCCCACCCAACGCCGAGATCTGCATATAACATTATCATAGCCTCGTTTCCGAGATCCTTGCATGTCTGGAAGCCCAGCAAAAGTAGAAGAACATATCAGAAGGATGGGAAGGTCCTCAGTAGTGCCAATGGTCGGCTGATGGGATTTGTGTTGAATCATAGCTTTAAAAGACGTTTTCGAATCTGAGACAATCGTGATAGCGTTAGGCAGAAGTGTTTCTGGTAAGTGATTGCGTCTCTGTTAACAGGAAGTCTTTGAATCAGACACACAACGAACAGGGACGCGGCAGAGATGGTTGAAAGCGTATCCTACTCCACGGGAAGCTTCTGAACCCCACACACTGGACTGCCATGACGTCAATGCTAACAAATGACACAAGATATTTTAAAGCACACTTGACCCATTAATGTCCCAATTCAACAACCCGTACCGCAGGAATAGCATTAATTGAAACGTGACTCATTTGAACTGGTGGGCGTTGAAGTGCTAACTGTCGACCACTCCGTCACGTTAACTCGCACTCGAAATTTTAAAAGCACTCGCCTGGCAATGTCGCTTCCTACAGCACGCTGCGCATCTTCAACACACACTCACACACTCGATTGTCGGCACCCTGCAATCTCTACAAGATATCACTGCCCATCTGGAACAGCTCGAGGCACCGGAGGTCGTAAGGCAGAGTTGGACGCGCTTAAGACAGCCGCTCTATAGCCACCTCAGGACAGCTATTGCAGGATCCGTGGCAATTGATGACGT
>LQNS02277998.1:13661585-13675004 GCA_001587735.2 Parhyale hawaiensis
AAAAAAAGTTGCCCTATGGAACGTTTTCTACGCAGAGCAGTATAGGGGCGCCGCATGGGGGGGGGGGGGGGGGGGTCCGTTAGCGTGTGGAGTGCCTTTTCTTGCAAAAGCGAAATGGAACTACTGGTTGCGCAAGGATGTCAGACAATGGCTGTTTCTTCAGATATATTGTAGAGCACGTCCATTATTACGGAAGGGACTCGTTTGTGACGTGAAGGATGGTTTTACCAACAAAATAATGCAGAAATCTATAATGTCCTACTGACCAAAACTTTAGTTCATGAGAATATCTCTATTTTGCGTCAACCAGCCTGTTCTCCAGATTTGAAGCCGATAGAAATCGTTTCGTTGAGGAATTTCAACAGAAGTTGACAACAATTTGAGATAGTTAATGATCATGATGCCAACTTCAGCGTTTGAAGTAATCTTTTCTTAACCCTTTAGGAAGCACTAAGCCCTCATTTCGAATATTCCACAGAGAATTTTTGAAGCTATCAACAAATATGGAGGTGTCACTCATTACTAAGTCTTAATTCTGTAAACTACTATTAAGGTAAACAGGTAAAGTTAACTTTGATTCAACTAGGAAACCCACACGCACCAGTTCGTGCTGCAGATATATGCCAACAGGCCCAGAGGAGTAAGTACAGCTACAGCCGACGACAGGTGTCGTCGCATAGAACTATGGTGCATTTAACGGAAGGTTCAACGACCCGCCACTCTCTTACCCTAAGATAAGTACTCCCACGATAGCTATGCACACCAAGCAGATTTGCTGATTCATGGTGACGGGCGCCATGACAGAGATCAGTCACCTGGCCTAAGGATCGTTCCCGGGGACCCTCAGAACAATTGCGCAGCACGCAATTAAGGTCCCCTGCTGCCGTGGGCACTGTATTGCAAAAAGTCTTTTTACTTCTTGAGTAATCTGTCTTAGCATTTTGATCAACTGAATAAGCACTTCAGTTACTATTATTATTAGAATATGACTTCTAATTAAATTAATTAGGCAGAAATTGCTGGTCTTGTTAATTTTTTACGTGTAAATATTAAGAGAAAATATTAGTTAAACAAGCTTTAAAGTCTATTTATGAAAACTGTCTAGTGTTTTAACTAGTCCTAATAAGTTTATGATGGGTGTCAGAGGTGAAGCAATTTTATATTTCTTTGTCAAATTTGATTCTACAGCTTCCATAAACTAGGGCACTCCGTGCCAAAAATAATAACTAAGAACATGCATCAGCATCCCTTCAGTATGCATGCTTGGTGTCATGATTCTACTACTAGGAGGATGTTCTGCATCCGTTGCAGCTGCAGTTTAATCTTTGTATCACGTTAATAAGAATCTGAGTCATCAGTTCCCTTTCAGGGAGCACTGTCTTTTTTTTAGGGAGCACTGTCTTTTTCTTTTTTACAAGACTGTTCCAAATTAGAGTATTTCTACTTAAAGTAAATAAAATTACGTTACAAATATAGCATGAAGCTACTGCGAGTAATTTAGCTACAGCTAGTGTCACAGGCAGACTTTGGATACAGTGGAGTATATGCGTACAAGCGGGTCGAACTGCCTTTGAATTATATTTTGAACATAAGTCTTGCTTCCAACACGTAAATTGAAACACTTACAGACCTAAGAGTTGAGGACACGAAAGATCTACATACATACATACATACACATTGGTATTATCATGGTGTTTTGATACAATAAAAACGATTGAGAGTCCCCTGATGGTGTATTTTCCTACATATCTATGATCAAACAAAGAAAACTTTCCATTATATTCACTGTCAAACTTAATTTGGTACTTACTTCACATTCTTATATAACCCTATTCCTGCTGCAAGCCCTATTACCACAGAATAGGTTGCAGTATAAGGAAGGGAAAAAGAGAAGGGGTATGAACAGTGCCAAGTAAATTGAGAAACCCATACACGAAAACAGTAAGCCTGGAAAGAAAAGGTACGAGTAATTATTAGCTTTGTTTGGTGACAGGAAAAACTCGAGCAGAATATATCATGTTAAACACCCCGACTTTCAAATAAAAAAGAAATTTTCAGCATAGAAGCAAGATAAGACATATGAGCATCAATCACGAAAAATGTACCAGCAAACCCTTAAGTTAAAAACATTCAATTCCCCACAAGCAAATCTAAAATCATCCACCCTCTTCTATGCCCGACCATATCGAGCACAAGTAATACTTTTCGGAACATAGCTGAACGGTCCTCTAGAACGAAGAAGTGTTCTCAATATTAAGCGTAAAATGGACGTACTATGCTAACCTAGCCCCTCGGTTTTTCATTTGCTCCCTGATGGGATCTGGTGTCCTTGTTTTTAAAGGAGTTGCTGATGCTGAGGTCAGGTAGCTACACCGGCCGAGCCAAAAGAAAAGCGACGGCGTTTGGAATAACAAGAGACCGCGCCAAGACGGCAGGTCTGCGGGTGACAGCTCGGCAGGGAAAGCTTTCACCGCCAGCATTTTCCCTACAGCCATACCAGTCAATACGGACTCGAGCGAACAAAAAATTTATCGGAAAGAAAATAACGGCCTTTTTATTCAGAATGAAGAGAAGATTGCGGCTGCGAGTTTGAGTCATCGAAACTCAGTTTAAAAATGCACCAAAAGGAAGTTGGTTTTACGGAGGACTGGGGCAAAACAACCGTTTCCTATGTTTAGCAGGAATGACTCATTATTCTGGAGCTCAGTGTTATCATTACTATTACACTTTTGAAATGTAATAATTATAGTTCTGCTCACACTTTAGCAATTTGTGCCATCTTCCTGAAATATTTAAGCGATTGCTCATATCATTTCAATATGATTCTGGAATATAAATATAATAATAATAATAATCTTTATTAAGTACTCATAGACATTACAAAATTGGAATGAAATAAGGTACACAGGAGAATGTTTCTTATTTCTAGGTTACACACAGAGCATGTCGCAGTGATCTTACATATGTCACAAATGGAAAACAGAAATTAAAAATATTTGCAGCATTTGACTCACAACTGTTATGATAATCATATATGTTAAAGAGTAGTGATAGAATTGAAAATTAGAGAGCAAAGGATGGCCATGCACTCGGCATTATTAGTTGTACGAAATACACTGAGCTGGCAAGAAAGAGATGCTAGAGTTATGAATGTTGAGAAAAAACTGAAGAAACAACATGGTTATTTACTCTTGACTAACTCTACGCCCCTGTGGAAATCAAACCACTGCAACACGCTAAATATTTCATCATATTTTACAGTGATGTATAGATTACGCTCCCTAGATAGTACTGCTTCTGACGTTCTCAGGCCAATGTGCAAGAACATTCGAGCAGCTAGTTGAAGGTGTAGTCAGTATGTAGGAAAAATTACATCTGTTCAGAGCAACAAAATTTTTTACTACATTTGCTCTGTTCGGCACTGATGTATTTAGTCTAGTAATAAGGCATGAGCTGACAAAGCTTTAGATGATATAACAATACGGGATGAGTTTCACCTTACGAATGAAATTTACAGATTGATATTTCTCAGCGTCTTCGCATTAGGTTTACAGAGAGACAAGTGTAAAATTGCTCACAATATGGCATATTTTATTTAGTATAAGTTTTATTCGCAATTGCTTCAGCAAAAAAAAAAAATTGGTCGAGTAAATCCACTACAGTGGATTCTACTACGTAGAATCGACAATACCTTACGGGTAGTCGATAGCAGGGATTTATCTGAGCTTACCCTTATCGTTACGAAAAGCTGTCCATGGACACGAATTATTGGGTCCTTTATAATCAGGGATTTAAATAAGGATATCATGTAGCAGTTTAGAGTGCAAGCAGCAAGTTTGTACGTAATGCGTCATCTGAGGGCTTTAGGCAGACTGTCCTTTTGAATTCACCACCGTTACGACAATGAACTTGACATTTTTTTAAAAAACGGTGGAAATTATGGTCTCGTTGACATGAAGCTGAAAAAGGAATGAATTGGAATGTTTAAGAAAATACACCGAGTTGCGAAAGTGTACATTGCACTTTATGGTTAATTCAAATCTTTATTAGCCAAATGGAATTTGAGGTCCACATGCAGATTGTGCTGGAGCAACTAACACATTATTGATGTTTAATGTAGACAGTAGAGGGCGAACTTTCTTTCATTAGTGATGGGTTTCCTCACGGTAGATAACTCAAACTGTGTAGCAGTTAAGTAATTGAACGCCATCCTCCTCACGTCAGGTACACCAAACTCTGATACACAGCGCGTCTAGGAAACGGAGAATGCAGCAATTATACATAGCGAGCATGAGCAAGCGAATGGCAGCTTACTGTAAGATAAGCTTTGGGGTCTTTCAGCAGGCACAACGTCTCATAAACTAGGATATATGAACCTTGCCTATCTGTTTAAATGGCTTATCTCCGCGTGTCCTCTGAAAAATTATAAAAGAAGTCTTAACAATGTGTGCAGAAGGTCAATGATAACAACAAAGTGCGTAAGTAAGCATCCAGAACGAGCGATATTGGAAATGTTAAAAATATTATGGATGTACATTGGGCTCTCTCTTCGGTACTTCACTATCACAGTCTATCTGGCCTATACATGTTTCTTCAGAGCACTTCAGTTCACTGCCTACGAATTATTTTTGCCCAAGTCATAAATACCACCAGCTTTAATACAAAAAAAAAATAAAAAAAATCAACCGTCACTGCCTACAACTTGCAGAAAGCGAGTCAAAATTATTGTGCCTGCATTTTGCTGCCGAGGCTGGAATTCATTAGTAGCTGCGTCAAATAAATTTAATAACAAAAATCGTTATAAGGAATATCAGCTGGTCGAATGCTTGTCAAATTAGCTGTAGTTGCTTTCCATAGGTCGCACTTGCGTCACAGCAGGGGTGTGATACTTGCATCACTCACCCATAATATTTGCTTTGAGCAACCGAAAAGTTGATCATTTCCTTGAGTAATTTCTATGAAACTCGGTGATATAATCTGACTGAGTGTCACAGTGTCACGAGGCATGTCTGGCAACACACCGACTGACAACTAACTAGAGCATCATTATTATTATTATATTTGTTGGCCTAAGTTTCCTTCTCTACCATAACAAAGGCAATCTAACAGAGAAAGAAACATATGGGTAATACAGTTTGTCTGTAAAATCTTTAATCCATAGGTAATTTGTTTCCACACAGAATTAACGGGCAAAGGAACCCAGATCGCAACATGACCTTGATGAGGTTGTACAATTTTACCTCAAGAAAGATGGAATGGCACAGGCTAGTGACTTGACGAATGCGCCGACGTACGATGGAGCTGGGCCGTAACGTGGTCCAACACCCGTAGCTATGTTGAGCAGTAAATGAATTTCTAACTGAGTTCAGTAAGGCATTAAAAACTACAAAATCAAGAGTTTTGACGGGGTCAAGATCAACAACAAGCGTTACTCGATCATCACTCATCAGTAATATATGTAGCCAGAAATTTTTGGGTTTCTAATAAATTCACTGCGAAGTAACTTTCTTGGTAATTCACGCCCGTATTGCAGTGGCAACTTCATTTCAACGAATCATAAGCATAAAATTTTAAATTAGAAAAATTGTAGAGTTTTGTAAATTTAACAACTGGTGTTATCATACCAATGATTTGAAATACCCCAAATTTTATTTATTCCAGTGACGAATAAAAAAGCGGGCGATGAGATAAGGCAGCTAAGTTTTGGTCGGAAAATAGCACATAAATTCTACATTTCGAATTAGCAAAGACATAGACCACACCATACATTGACTGGACACTGAAATCGAGCCTCTCGCAATTGGGCCTGGAGGCCTATTTACGTAAGTGTTAAGAAAATGAGTTCTAATAATCACAGACACCTCAAACAAAGATTAAGATTAATTTCTTCGTCGTACCATAAGGAATGCGCTGCAGAGCAGGGAATCTAAATTCACAATCATATCTCTTCAGTAGGCGATATATATCATACCTTCGTACGCCCAGAATAATTGAAAATTCATCATAATTTCTAGGAATAATGAATTTTTAGAGACAAAATTGGCACATAGCTACTACATGTAAGATACATTAATATCACATACAATTGAGTGTTTTTTTAACAACGGATTTGAAGCAATAACCTCAGAAAGTGATGTATGTAGAGCTTTCGGTAGAGCTCATCCTCATCCCTATATAGCTGCAAGGATAGGAAGGTAACAAAATGGCAGTAATACTGATAAACCTCAATAAAACCACAGTAATACTACAGCATAAAACCACACTGGTAGCCGTGATTTGAAAATACATAATTAACCATGAGATAAAGATACCAGGACAGCCGTTAAAAGACATTAAAATGACATTTTGGTGCTGATACAAGTCATACAACCCTTCCTCCCTCGAAACCATCTACAGTTGCACCATGTCATTTCATATTAGCTACTATCTACGAATACTACGCCACTTTGTGGTTGCCTGCAATACATCACTTCATGGTTGCATATTTTACATCACTTAATGGTTACCTAAGTTGAACCGCTTTCATAGTTGCGTAAGGTGAATCATTCCATGGTTGTTCCCACACTACATCACGTCATGGTTGTCTACGTTTTATCACTTCATGTTGTGTATGTTACAGGTACATATCATCATGATTGCCAACATTACATGATTCATTGGATTACTATGTTTAATCACTTCATGGTTGCCTACATTGCATAATTTAGTGGACGACTATTTTACATCGCTTCATGGTTGCCTCCATTGCATATATGATTTAATAGATGATACTGTTACATTACATCATGGTTGCCGGAGTTAAATTAGTCTGTGATGGCCGAGCGTACATTATATCACTTCACAGCTGCCAAAGTTAGATCACTTTACGACGGTCAATGCTACATCATTTTACTGTTGAAGATGCAAGATCAATTCACGGCTAAAGATACTGTATCACTTCACGGCTACGAATGCTGTATCACTTCATGGCTACAAATGCTGTATCACTTCACTGCTATCAATGCCCAATGCTACGCCACGTCACGACGGTCAGTGTTTCATCATTCAGATCACTTCACGACCAACAATACTAGTTCACTTCATGGCAGCCAGTGCTCCATCACTTCACTGCTACCAGAGCTTCATCACTTCATGTAGGCAAGCTGCTCCGACTCACCCTTCAGCTCAGCTGTCTGTTCTGTTCATCTCGCTTAGCCCGCATGCCAAATAAATATCATTAATATTTCCATCAGCTGTTTACGTGGCATTTCATAACAAATCAAGCATACCGCAAATTAGAGGAGCTTCTGTTTTACAAAATGAGACTGTTGGTTTCACTAACTATTGCTAAATAGTTTTACTCTACTGCAAAGTATCAAACGATGTCATAAACAACTGCTCTAAGAAATTACACTTCAAGCCTTAATATTTTTGTGAATTTGTTGCGTATTGTAGTTTTAGGAAGAATGTACAGATTGGCCAGTCATTACTGAATACAAAAGAATTAAGTCAAATAGCTAAACAAAGTACGAAAAAGTAATGAGAGAATTTATAAAAATACGTTTGCGGCACCGTGCAGTCAGGCCCAATTGCGGGACCGGTATCTGCCTTAGGGGCCAGTGTCCAGTCAATGTATGGCGTGGTCTATGGCAAAGATTATGTTTTATTAGTTTACAATAGGGTCCGTCACGCTAGAAAACATATTTTTGAGTAAGATTATATCAGGTGGTAACGGTTATACCAGGTTATTTCAAATGAGTAAAATGATGCTAATGAGATGGTTTACGATCACTGGTGTCAATTATATGCAACTATACGAAGAGTTTCTTTGCGCAGCAGTAAAGATTTAACATTGAAATGAACACTTCAGTGCCTCGGAAAGGGAAACTAATAATTTACGACGGTTGTTACCAATAAATTTATCTTAAGCTCATCAAAATCCACTAGACTTAGGTTACAAAGCGTGTCAATCTGGGAGGATGGTGAAGGGACTCCGTAAAAACTTTTCAAATATTAAATTTGCAGTTTTGCCAAGAAAAAGTACCCTACGCTGCTCACAAGTCATACTCCAACTACTAATAGACTGTTAGCTGCTTTAAAAAATACTATCATACCAGAAGCAAAGTGTAACGCATCACTGATTAACTTTTCAGCACCCATATAGCTAGCTTCCTTCCAATCATTCCATAACTGTATGGATATTTTTTATTCAAGAATTGAACGTTGCTGCTAAGTCTAAGAGCTAAGTTTTCACACCTCAGTCACACTGTCTGCTCGCCATAAGGGCGTCGTGCATAGCAGATGGTATCCATGCAACTAACTCTGCTAATTTACTAGATTTTAAAGATAACGACACAACTCGTACCACAGTAGGCATCAAAATTCATATATACTCATTCAACTGTTGACGAACGTGTTTTAAGGAAAAGAAAATTATTGCTCATAAATATGAGAAGGGGAGCCTACGGCTTATGGGTAAGGAAGCGCAGGTTTACTGTAAATGATAGGCTCGCAACCCTGCAAAATGCAGGCATCAGTTTCGAATCTATGGAAATGTTACGGAATGGATGTTTCACGTTACCGCACGCCTTTCAATGGTAAAAAGCACCAATTTGACTATTTGAGAAAGAAAATGAGAGACGATAAACAACAACTAGTAACCACTGATGTTACGACGCAAGGCCACCCCACGTCATCGGCGGTACTAGTACCACTGATGTTGCGACGCAAGGCCACCCCGCGTCATCGGCGGTATCATTAGAGTGTACGACAGCTTGGACCCCTTCGTGCGCTAACCTGTTCCGTATAAGCATCCTTGACTTCACCTTCATTGTCGAGTCTTACATTCAAGCTCAGTAGAACGGCCAGCCCCATCTTAACACTTGACTATGATGTACGTTACTTGAATGGGAATATGTCCAGCTGTAGTGAGCAGCCAATAGGTCAAACTACATCAAACCGTTATACATTGTAGCTAAGGTTAACTACCGTGAGAGTACAGCCTAGTGCCAACCGCGATCGACTGCTGTCAAATGACGTACAATAGCTCTTTGTCAACAAACATAGGCACTTGTAACATTGTAGCTAAGGTTAACTACCGTGAGAGTACAGCCTAGTGCCAACCGCGGTCGACTGCTGTCAAATGACGTACAATAGCTCTTTGTCAACAAACATAGGCACTTGTAACATTGTAGCTAAGGTTAACTACCGTGAGAGTGCAGCATGGTGCCAACCGCGGTCGACTGCTGTCAAATGACGTACAATAGCTCTTTGTCAACAAACATAGGCACTTGTAACATTGTAGCTAAGGTTAACTACCGTGAGAGTACAGCCTAGTGCCAACCGCGGTCGACCGCTGTCAAATGACGTACAATAGCTCTTTGTCAACAAACATAGGCACTTGTAACAGAGCAATAAAGCGTCATTTTCAGCGAACAATTTTATGAAAACGAAAGCACATTTAAAGTAATGCACCGACCTACCACGTGTGCTTCATTCCTGTCTCAGAGATTCAATGTCCGAGGTAGCCGGTAGTTGCATCTGCTTCTAAAAGTATTGGCAAAGACGCGCTTGGAGTCACCTGATGCACAAGACAGCTTTTCGCAATCCCAATGCGCGGACAAAAACGTTTGCTCGTAGTAAAAGTTTGCTCGCAAAGAGAATAATTGCAATTCGAAGTATTTGCAGATCTTCCAGGCACCTTTGATGCGCCACGTCAAATTTGCACGGGGCTTTTCGCTGCCTTGTTCCAGATCTGGAAAAGAAGCGTCCAGGGCAGCTTTGAAGCTCTGCTCTCAGATGAGGTTGTGCAGCCTAGCTAGAATGCAGCTTTCATCTTATCTAAATAAATGTTAAATTTTTGTCCAGGAAGACGTTAGTACTTACGAGATAGGCGTACTAAGTAAATGATAAACGTGCAAGACTTCTGTAAATAAAACTCTTGAAATAGAGGAACATGAATCATGCATGATGTTGCTAGCACGCACCGCTAACAGGCAGGCATGATGGGAGAGTTGCGCATCCTCGCATTGGGTTGTGCGAGCGAACGCTTAACACGTGGCCTAGGCAATGGGAGTTCGAGGAGACAACTGAAGACAACTGTCATATACTTTAGGAAAGAAAACGCGTCATCAGTACACAGAAGTTTGCTTTATTTTAGAACTGCAAGTCAGAGGTAATAAAAACATTGACTGGATAGAGGAAATTTAATGTTGTTGATACAATGAAGCACAAGAAGCAAAAAGTGGGGTCGTCAAGAACACCATCTGTGACTCAGAGTCCTTAGATTACCTATAGAGACCTCTTGGACTTTAGGTTCAATGCAAATGTTGATGGACGAGTCGCAGTACCAACCAAACCCTAGGATTCATTACGCGATGGCCATGCAGTAAAATTAGTATTGAAAATTAATCTGTACAACGACGTCGTACTTCACCAACGACGTTTCAAACAATTCTTTTCCTAAAGGAAACATTTTTTCTTTAGGTACGGTTACACATCAAACGTAATGGCAAGCATTCTCGAGGCACCGGGCCACTGCTGTGGGTACCTCCCATTTATTACTAAACTAAAGTAAAACAGTTGCAGTCTACGGCTGAGTACGAGAGGCTGCAGTTGTAATGAGAACAGTTTCGTGTCGACTTTGTGTGTCTAATCACTTTCAGCCACTGCATGCTTCTCAGTGGGTTTAGGATAGATATTTTGTTCTTAACTGCGGAAGCAACTTCCTGACTTTTCAAGGAAGTTGTGCTGTGCTGCGAGCTGTACGTTGGCTCAAGGATTCTAGTTCAATTGTACTTGGTAAGGTCGTATGACATGCATAATAACCGTATGGTCTGCTACGACCCAACCTATATTTCCATTTTAGCCGTAACACTGCTTGAATATTTGTCATTATTATTACAACTGCCATCACGAGTTAGTTAACATGAGGTATCGGCCAACCAGGGCAATGTATCGCCGAATGAAGAGGAAGGGATATGCAGTTTGTCTAGAGAAACGTGGAACCCATAAATGAAGATATTGTCTCGCAATATCAATGTACATGGTAACACAAAGTTTGCAAAATAAGAGAACAATACACGGCATTAATATTATTAGTATTGTGAGTGGTTTAATCCTCCGTTTTCACAAAAGAAACCTGATCACACAGAGGAAGAGAGCAGGTAGATATAGTAAGTATATTGACATACATCAATTGACACGTGTAACTCAGGGAATAATGATAACGGGAGGAACAGACGTCCGCTGATAGAGAAATCCTGACGTCACACTCCAAGCGGCACTCAACCCTGTGACATAAACGCATCGTAGGTGACAATGTACCGACATAAATCACTAGTTGCTTTTATGTAGCGTTTATACAGGCATTTAAAAAAAAAATACCATAAAGTCTAGAGTCCCTAAGAGAGAACCCGATAAAAACAAAAAATATAAACAAAACAACGACTTTGAGAAGTAACGTTACTGATAATATATGTTTATCACTAATTTAATTATAATTCAATCGGGACGTAAGTTTTGCAGCGCCATTATCAACACAAGTTTGTGTAGCCACAAAAAGTTATAATATTGTATATCGTTAAATCAGTTTCCTCAGCAAGTGTCACTTAGCAAGTTAGGAATATCTCTTCAGCTTTAGTTATAATATTGTATATCGTTAAATCAGTTTCCTCAGCAAGTGTCACTTAGCAAGTTAGGAATATCTCTTCAGCTTTAGTTATAATATTGTATATCGTTATATCAGTTTCCTCAGCAAGTGTCACTTTGCAAGTTAGGAATATCTCTTCAGCTTTAGTTATAATATTGTATATCGTTAAATCAGTTTCCTCAGCAAGTGTCACTTAGCAAATTAGGAATATCTCTTCAGCTTTAGTGTGAACTAAAACTAAACGAAAAAAAAAAACTGTGCGCTTTTCCGGTATTTCCAGGGTACAGTAGAACATTCAGACAAGTGGATGAGCAAACGTGTTGAGATGAATGGCTTTTAAACTCTCCTTAAAAATACGTTTACTACCGTTTCTTCTTCTCAAGGTATTAACCCAGAGGTTTACGTTCGCAGCACTTCAACCTTATCTGCATTATATGAAGAAATATACCAATTAATGATGGTCCTAAATACAATACATGCTATACAGATTTATATTGATCTGTAACTAAAACTTTTAGGTTAAGCAGAATAAACGGCAATGTCAATGATGAAAGCATAAACATCAAGTGAACTTCCCGACGCTTGGTCCGCTATATATGACGCGGACCCCATCCTCCCTTTATTAATACTCCCTGCGTGCAACCCATGCACGAAGGTGTCCCCGCACAGAACAACACTCTTGGGAACAGCAAGTTGAAAAAGACGACGAAGAAGAACAAAACAAACTAGAGCCCATTCCTCCGCAAAGTTAGGCAACTGTAATGAAAAATTTAAACTCGTTCTGACACCATGATTTTATTTTTATCAGCACCAAAATCTTATCTTCGTGCCTTTTAACAATGTTGATAATTTCAGTAATTTTTTCGAGGATCCGTTCATAATTTTTTTAGTTATGCTGCTAACAAACAGCCTGACAAACATTAGTCAAACTCTTAAACATACCAACCGACCATCATAAAAACACCATCATTTACACCTTTTAACATAACTAACAACTACTGTAAATTTCATAAAGATCTATTTATGAATTTGAGTTATTGTGCTCACACGCGCAAAATTAAAAACAGCGACAAACGAATAAACCAACAGATCGTCACAAAAATTTGATCATTTACTTTTCGTGATATATTCAACAACTCGTGCAAATTTCATAAAAGTCCGTCCATAACTATTCAAATTATGGCATTAGGAACAATTGAAGCAGACCATGGCCTACTATAAATACGGCCGTGCATGTTACATTTGCCTCTCAAAATTAAGAGTCCTGAACTGCTAGCTGCCAGATCCGTATCTTCCGTAGCTGGTGTTCCGTATCTTGGATACGGAACACCATTCGGGAAACGGATCTGGCAGCCAGCAGTTTAGGACTCTTAATTTTAAGAGGCAAACTAGACGACCCCTGACCCGATGGGTCGTCATTACGATCGTCTTCGCTTTCGCATAAAAAACAGGTGTTATTTAGCTGGCCATAGACCACCCGCTATTCGCCCGTCTACAGATTCTTTGCTTCTCTAACGAATATTCAATACCCAGGTTTAACTAAGGTAAAAATAAAATTCATAATCCAGAAGAAGTATTATTTTACGTTAATTAAATACCCAGGTTGTAAGCAAAGTCAAATTATTATATGTAACGTATTTCAGTTGTATTGCCCATGGAACCGCTGAATTGATCATCCCTGTTCTTGAGGCCCAGCTCAGTTTAACTTCCGTATCACAGATACAATCGAATTAAAGAGCTAATCCATGGAAAGAATGCGACTGCCCTCCCCATTACCTCGAATTTCTTCT
>LQNS02277998.1:13686134-13706988 GCA_001587735.2 Parhyale hawaiensis
CTGGAGTTGTTTTACGCAAGCCAGTTAGGGCATGCGACAACTCACTTAAGGAAAATGGAGCATTATACGGAGCATCTGCCGTCCAGCTATTCTCCACTAGTCGAGAAAATTGATCGGGTAGGACAATTCTCCGATCCTCACAGCAGTCCCGCAAAGTCCTACACAAAACTTCCGCCTTTGCAGAAGTAGATAAAAGCAGTTGCCCATTAACCAATAGGGGATAAGAGTACGGTGATCGTACTGATCGGAATAAACGAATTTTACGCCAAGCAACCGTGAATTTAATGGAAGTAATGAATTGTCGCTTGTATGCTTTCTTACGTTGAAAGATACAATGTCGAGCTTGAGCAGAGCATTTCTTGTAAGTGATGAGATTCTTCAAAATGGGGCGACGTTCCAATAAACGACGCGCACGTCTGCGAGCAGCTACTGCCTGTTGGCACTCATCACTCCACCATGGTGAAATTAAGCGATTCTTACGCTTGTTACCTCGCATTTCATAAGAGAAAGCCGTGTTAGCTGCTGTCAAAATGCGCGAGTTCAGATCTGAAGAAAGTTCTTCGACAGAGTTGGGGAGCATCAACTTGGACTGCGAGATGAGATTTGGGTACACCTCAAATCCATCCCCCCGCAATGACCAAGAAGGGACACCTACAGAGCTATATGATTCTACTACTAAGGTAGAATAGGCTAACAGAGGAGAGTGATCACTCCCGACATCACGCAGTCGCTTCAAAGAGAAACGATCGACAATACTAGATGATATTAGGTACAAATCAAGACAGGCGCCTCGACCCGTTCGACGATCAATGTAAGTAATAAAATCTGTGTCATTAAGGAGGGTAACCTCTAGGGATAAAATTATGTCTTCCAGAGAACGGCCAGTAGCGTCAGCTCGGGTACAGCTAGATGAAAGAAACGGTGAATGAGTATTAAAATCACCACAGATTATGTATGGAGGAGAGATCTGCTCAATGTAACAAAGGAATTCACAATATGAGACAGATGCATTGGGATTATATAAGTTTACAATCGTGATATATGTTTTATTTTTCAGACGGACTTTAATAGCTTGTATTTCCAGGAGCCCACCAGGGAATGGAGTAAGAGTCAGTAGCAGATAGGGTAGTGAAGAGCGTGCAATTGTACACAATCCACCAGGTCGAGCTCCGCGATGAAGCCAAAAACATAAGTACCCATAAAAGGAAGGAACGCATGAAGCAGTGACCCAAGTTTCCGTGAGACAGCAAACACTGGGTTTCTGGCTATACAATAGCAATTTAACTTCAGCAAGACGAGGATATACACTGTTGCAATTTAAAGACAAAACCGATAGGGAAGATAATTATTCAGAGGGAAAGGGTAAGGGGTTATTTCCATGCATTAGCTATTTGTTATGTTTCTAGTAGACTTACGGCGTGTTGTAGAAATCACTGGGGATGCTTTCATAGGGGTAGCAGGACCTTCATTTTTCTTTCGTTGCCCATGCTTACCGAGGACTGGTATCCAGTCCGGGTCGTCAATTTGCACCGGGGAATCCGAGCTCATTGACTCGGAAGATTCTACCAGTTCAAAATTGTCTACTCCGAGACACGTAGATAGATCATCAGCCGCAGGGAAAGTTACGGGGGAAATACCTGTGGAAGTACAGACAGCGCCATCACGAGAGACATCTTCCGGGGGAACAACAACTGCAGGAGAAGCACAGTCACCAGCCGAAGCCCCACTGGCACTGCAAGCAACATCAGCAGAGGAGACAACACCATTAGGGCAGACCTCCCACTAGAGTTAACCACACTATAAGTGAGGAAACCACCACCAGGAGAAGACACACCACAAGAAGAGGCAACTCCGACAGGGGACGCAACCCCAACATAGGGTGCATCACCAGGGGAAATCATATAAGTTGGGGCAGAAGCAACAGCAGGAGGAATAGATCATTCAGGAGGCAGGCCAGATGACGGGTCACAACTCTCTGGTACATTTGGCACCAGTTTAGAGTCCAGGACTAAAACACCAAAATGTTTAAGGATAGCCACTCTAATTAGAGAGTCAGTTTTGTGGGCAGATTCCTTGTAAAGCGGTAAACGAAGAAGGTCACTCAGGCATGCAGCTAATCGCTGATAAAAATCGACTGAAAAAGCAAATGCTGTCATTGAGTTCAACTGCCATGAGGCGCTTGCGCAAGTTAACTCGAACGTCGCACATGGAAACCGTTGAAAATGGGGGTTCTTCCAGAGCTTTGCAAAGTTTCTCTGGTGAGGTAAGCATGGTCAAACTTTTATCACGTTCGGGTCGTATCAGGAGAACACGACTGTCGGATTTATGATTCTGAGTGGAAGCACGCGCTAGTCGTTGTGAACTGTTTGCAGTAGAAGCAGCATCAGTAGCTGGACGCTTACTGCCCCGACCCAACCTGGCAGGGCTGGCTCCTCCGCCAGAAGAGGAACCCTTCCGTTTCCGCCCTCCTGCAGCCCTATCCCCAGCTGAGACAACTCGAGAATCTTCTTCCTCATAGTCAGACATATTGGTAGTACAGAAATGGTCCATCTGTGACCGAGAATGAGATTCAGCTGGCACTTCACTATCAATAGAATTGGCAACAGCTCCAGGATCGAGCAAGTCCGCAGTTTGCTGTTCACTTGCCATTTCACAGCAGAGACAACGAGAAACACCTACGCCCCAGTTATATATAAACCTTGAGAAAGCACTCAAATCTCTAACAAAACAGGAGCACTACCTTACACCACCACAGTCCTTTCCCAACCACTTCTATTTGAACCCACCCCGTTTGAACTAACGTCTGCCGCTCAACCCTGTCTATCGTTACGCAGTCCTTTTCTAGGAACTGTTTCCCACAATTCACAGACAATTTACCCCTCCATAATGTTACACATTTCAGTTTTTTGTTGGCGTATCCGATTTTCTCTCACAATTTCGGACTCTGCGGATATTGATCAGTGGCCCATCATTTCTCTGCTATGTTCAATGCGACAGCTAAACAAAAAAAAAGAGACTCTGCTAATTTCTTCTATTTTCAAGATGTCAGGACATTTGCTCAGACGGGGCACTGTTGCGGGCTCTCCCAGCAGCACATTCGCTTCAAAAAATACTTTAGAGCCGAGATGTCCAACACTAATCGTTCTATTTTCCTGAAGCGTATCCTCGCTAAGCATCTAACCCTACTAGAAATGTCATCCGCAACCAGCAAAGCGAGTATAATGTGCAAAAATTAAAAGTTGCTGCAGATATGATACGCTTTAAATCTTTAATTTCCTTCCATTTATTATTAAAGAGCGTGACAAAAAAGGTAGGAAGGTACGTACATGTTAATATACGACAGTAATGTATCCAAATTGTGGATGAATCCGATATTTTTTTTATTGCAGAGCCTTGCAAATTTGTCTCCTACTTTTGGTTCTTTTGATTAATTTTATAATAATGCCAGTGCCTTGGCCAATCCTAATATGATAAAACGCCTTGTGTATTTTTTCGTGTCTGCTTCTTAATGAAATAGAGAGACGAAAAATAGGCCAGGCTGCTGATTTTGTATGAAGTTGCGTTTTCATAAAGATCGATGACCAGGTTGCAGAAGATGGCGTAAGTGGAATTCTTACCTCTTTATTTAAATGTACTTCTTGCTTGAAGCACTTCTTGAAACTGTAACAGTAAAAAATGTTTGCAGCTTGTCATGGCTATTAGCTCTCAGTTTGTAACGTATATTTCAGTAGATGATCAACGAAGCAATGATTTTTCACGGGGCAGTAGACACAATACTTTCTTCCAAACTTTCTGTCTTTCTTTGATGGAGCAGTTTTCACTTCAAGAGAAAAACATAGATGTACTGAAGGCTAATTCTTCGCTATCACGGATACACAGCCGTAAATTGAATTAAATTTTTCGATAATATTTTGCTGCTTGATAATGGAAGATTTTCCCATGTCACCTACGGCGGGGAACGATCGTTCTGCTTAAATGATCTAAAAAAGCGACAATCTGAGTCGGCTGTTGCAGCGTAACATTCAAAAAAATTAGTAACAAAAGCATATTCGATGAAAAAGGCTATTCAGTAATTCCTTGCTATCTTATTTGACAGCGCAGGCCTCTAGTATGGGAATATTTACCCACCTTCTGAATGAAAATGCTTGTATGCTCAATCAAACGTGAGTGGTGCGAAAATTGGCACATCCTCTTATGCGGTACTGAGAAAAGTCTACTCATTCTCAGAAACTTTATCTTCATCTCATCATATTAGTTATATTTGATGTCTTATGGCGCGTCAAACTTGTAGTTCAGCTCATATGATTGCAGAATCACCCCGTGCTCTTCTTCTCATCTCATTTTGTTTGAATTGAATCTTGTGTCAGCGACGGATTTGAACTCGATTACGCAGCCTGAAGGAGAGGTGCGGCACCAGTATTACATCGTCAAAAATTTGATCGACTTTATAATACATTTATATCGCTTTTTGGTGTACATTGAATCTTACACTTAATCCGAGTTTAACTTGGATAAGTCTTGTAATGAGCAATGAATCTCCATCAACATTTTAGCACTCCGGCGAATGAAGAAGCTGGATTTTTTTTTATGAGAAAAAGCTGCAGTTCATTCACTAGCTGCACAATTTCTGTTCAAAGGATGAGCGTGTGGCAAGAGCCACCCTTTTGCAACGTTGAAGTGCCGGCCTTTCGACGCTGCGTGCGGCTTTCAGGCGAGATAACACAAATGCTCAAGCTTTCAGCTTTGCTTCCGGAGCTGCTCCACGTATGACTTATGAATGCCTTGGCCGGAATTATGCGACTAAATCGGAGCTTCATGTTCATATGCGAGACAGAGAATGCTTCAGTAAAAGCCGTACTTTTCTTGCTTTGAAGTTGGCAGCGTTTGGCGGAGCCCTGAAAATGACAATAGAGTTGTGTCTTGCTATCAAAGAGTACCGAGAACCGGTCTTGGCTCTCGGCTATCTTCTAAGACCTCAGGGCTCTCATCAACATAACTTTTATAGTTATTTGTCCTCGTGGCTCCGGCTCGAGACAGTTTAAGCCATTATGACAAATTCTAAGGATCAGTAGCATTCAAAAACCAAGCACAACTCTTATGGACTAACATGTGTCTTATTGAAGTGTCCCCAAGCCTGACTTGGACTCGGGTGTACGCTCTAAAGCGTAGGTACGATCTCGTTACCAACTCTAATGTTCGTACGTTGTTAAAACAAGAAAATTCGCACGTTCTTTATAAAGCAATAAAATGAATTCAGTAGATCCACATATAGCGTAAATGTGAGAGACTTGTCCTGCTCGAGCTGCTCGAGCTTCGCAAACGTAACACAAATAGTCGGGCGGTGATGCTCACTCTACACGGTCAACGTCCCAAGCACAAAATAAAGCTAAAGTTTCGACACTTACGATAAAATAATCTGAAGATTTGCAATATTTACTACAGTACTGAACGGAAGCTTCTGTTAAGAAACAAGATTTTATAGTAATGCAACCAAAATGTCTAAGTCGTAATAATTTGAGCAAATGAAAGTGAACTTTGTCATCTGGTAAGTGACTTCAGTAAATAATTCGAGTGAGGCCGAGTTTACACCACAGTCGTCTGATGACGTCAGATCGCGCCCGTCACGTGCCCAAAAGCTTCGTTGATGTTTTCAGGAACAACGGCCACTAAAACTTTTTTAGTGGCTTTCGTTAAACGCCGGCCGACAGGGCTGCTAAAGTTTAATAAATATTTTGGTCAACATATGGTTGTGTTTACAAGGAAGCAGCAAAACGTAGGAACGCTTTAGACTACGCACGGGGAATAAAATACAATATTATTAACCTGTCGTAAGCTGCACCCATTTCACTGTGAAACGCCGAGCAGAAAGAAACATGCGTAGAACTTTAGGAGTCGTCATGTCCCGATGCTAGGTAAACAATTTCGCTATTTTCCGCTGTGAATCCTAAATCCACAGCCAAATTCAGGCATCTCGTGTCTCTAGCGTTGTTTGGAACGATAACAAAAAATGGTTAAGTCGTCATCGACTGTTATAGCAGATTCAAACTGAGCTAAGGTCACTGGGCTGACTTGTGCAGAACTGCAGGCAAAAGCGTTGGTTTTGCCTCTTGAAATCCAGTTCTGGACGTCAACCTCGATCTTTTTGCTCCTAAGATCATGCTTGGGAAACTCAGTCCTGCTCCATAAATTTCACTTCTCAACCGTTTCAAGCAAAGTGGACGTTAAGGCCTGAAGCTCAGTTTGGCCTGCAAAGCCACCGTTCCTGTAACACGTTCAGGAAAATTCGAAAATTCAAGTCCAGTGAGTGTAGCGCGCCTCGGCTTCCCCGACCGAGCCTATTGGTGACGCTTCCAATCGCTCTAGTAGATCATTGCTTACACATTAAGGTCAACCTAGCAACAGTAGACCAAAAATAAAAGAAAAAGAAAAGAATATTTTTCTTGTCATAGGAACGGCAAGGAACGGTTTCAAGGTCTAATTGGAAGCCCAAGAAACAAGTGCAATAGACTCGTGAACTCAACACTCGGCGTTGATTTATTTATGTTTTAGTTTCCCCTCTGAGGAAGTATAGGATATGCCATAGTCAATGAGGTTAGCTTTTTATGAGGGTTTCCGTAGGTAACTTTAGCCACGCCTGGCTTTCGTGCCCACATTGCTTCCTTCCGTTTTCATATTCCGACTGATGGTACTTTCTCTGTTCAGCCTCTTCTTTCCCAACTTACTGTCCCCATGTGTGTTGATATTGTGTGGGAACACCTTCGTGCATGGGTTCCACGCTTTTCTCATCTCTGTTGAGATTAGAAGGCAGAGTACACCTTACTTCTTCACAGTATATAGCCAGGGATACTGAGATTATGAGAAAGCTCACCGTGCCTACACGTGAAAGATCAAAGGTAATTACCCAAACTAGTTAGTGATGCCTCTAAGTTTCCGATCTCCATAATATACCTTGAGTTACCTTGAGAGTCTTCGGAAGAAGTCCAGGTGACGTTTCTCACGTCACCTCACGTGTGTGGAGTCACTCTGCTGGGTGTCGTCTGTTGTGCCGCAGTTTGCAACCAAAGAGAGAGCCAGCAGCGAATTACCTCCACAGTGCACGTAACCGCTGACCGCTGGTCTATCTGGTATTCTTCTTAAATGTGAATCCAGTAAATTTTTGAACTTTACAGTTTTGATATCAGTGGCGTTTCGAATATGCCGAGGCATTTTGTTAAGCAATCTTGCTTCCTGTACAGCGAAGCTATTAGAATATTTTGTGGCCACAGCTTTTCCACCATCTCTGCGTGGGATACGGATATCACAGGTCCTTCCAGTTCTTTCCGAGTGTCTGGCGACAATCCNTCCAGAATTTTCCAAACATATATGATTGTAAATCGTTCGAATCTGCGCTGTATTGAATACAAGTGGAGACAGCTCAGTCGTTTGTGGTAATCGTACTCCTGCATGCCTCGAATTTTGGCCGTAGGAGGTGTAGCTAGCCACGTAGCTACACCTGCTACACCGTAGCTAGCCACGGCAGCTAGACACCATATAATGAATAAATTTCGTAATGACAAATTGCTAAAACTCGACTCGATTGCTAAGGGTTATAGGCTGAGTAACACTGCCTTTGTTTACAACAATGACGATGATACTCGATAGTGCGTATTGCAAAAGGTATGACTGCCACATATTGCTGAATTTGATAATTTCAAACCCTTTTGTGTAGTTTTCTTAACTTTTTATCCTAAAATATAACCAATAAAGGCTCCGCCAGAAATGTATATGTTTTAGCTTGCAATACTTTGTTGGGACGCTGAGATCGCACGCTTCATTCACTGCTACACGTGTAACACTGCGAGGGTAACATCGGCGATTGCAACACGTCCCAGATGTTTCTGCCGGCTGTTGCTACCCAGAGCACGCTGGCACTTCAGCACTGGATTAAACCGGCTGCGGTGCATTACATACGTATAATTCTTTGCACCGGCTGCGGTGCACTACATACGCATAATTTTTTGCACCGGCTGCGGTGCACTACATACGCATAATTCTTTGCACCGGCTGCGGTGCACTACATACGCATAATTCTTTGCACCGGCTGCAGTGCACTACATAAGAATAGTTGTTTGCACATTATTGAGCACAACAAGAAGTCTTAACTATCTCAATAACAAACAATGATTAGTTTCCCCACTGCAGACGCTGCTTGCGATTCAGTAGTGCATTTCGATTGGTCAGTATGGATACATGATAGTGTGTTTCAACTTTATTATTTTATCTCGACATTCCTGCCATGAACTTTCAGTCCAGCCAGCCCGCTACTACTGGGCGTTAAACTTAAGCGCAGAGCATCTCTGAGAGACAAAAAACGAGAGAAAAGGACAGAAGAAATAAACACCCGTGCGGAGGATCCCTTTTGTGTACTTCACACAGGCCTAGGTAGGAATCTCATTAGGTCGCTTAAGCCCGCTGCAGACTATAGTCTTTCGTCCTGTGTTTTCAATTCACAGCGTTTGAAATTGAAAAGACACGATACACTGCTCTAGTGACAACTGATAAACCAGCGGATATGACGGCAAACATTTTATCGAAACGTTTGGTTGACATACTGTTAGGTGTGCAAAGACGATATGAAATGCTCGAACGCGGTGAACTGAAAACATAGGACAAAAGGCTACCGTCTGTAGCGGGCTTTACGACCATTCGGCGGTCACCTCGTGAAACTGAAGGAGAAATATAGAGAACTTCCTAACCTAACAAACTAACTTCAGCGCAGGAACTGCGGCCAGCCGCAACATTCCCTGCGGGGAAAGCACGTGGATCAGCGATGCCCGTGATATATTACCTACAGGGATAGGGCCCACCTACAGGGATAGGGCCCACCTACAGGGATAGGGCCCACCTACAGGGATAGGGCCCACCTACAGGGATAGGGTTCACCTACAGGGATAGGGCCCACCTACAGGGATAGGGCCCACCTACAGGGATAGGGCCCACCTACAGGGATAGGGCCCACCTACAGGGATAGGGCCCACCTACAGGGATAGGGCCCACATACAGGGATAGGGCCCACATACAGGGATAGGGCCCACCTACAGGGATAGGGCCCACCTACAGGGATAGGGCCCACCTACAGGGATAGGGCCCACCTACAGGGATAGGGCCCGCCTACAGGGATAGGGCCCGCCTACAGGGATAGGGCCCACCTACAGGGATAGGGCCCGCCTACAGGGATAGGGCCCACCTACAGGGATAGGGCCCACCTACAGGGATAGGGCCCACCTACAGGGATAGGGCCCGCCTACAGGGATAGGGCCCACCTACAGGGATAGGGCCCACCTACAGGGATAGGGCCCACCTACAGGGATAGGGCCCACCTACAGGGATAGGGCCCGCCAGAATATACTCCTGGGACACTTGACGCTGATGGCTCGAGGTCTAAATCGGAAGCTTAATTTGACAAGTGCAGTAACCTCCTAATTTTACATGATGCTTGCAGTTACTACGACTTCTCGCGCTTCAAGATCGGGCCTTGATTGTAACGTTTCCTCGGGCTAATGTTTGGCTTTAACGCGATATCTCTAATTAAAGAGTGGTATATAGCTTTTGGTGTGTTTGCGGAACTATCAGCAAAGACTTTTACCACTAGGCCAGTAAGAGCGCGGGCACGCGTGCGAAGAAATTTCATTGTACGTAACTTCGTATTCGATTGCGCTGAAGCGCACTAAGCTCCGGCTTAGACATTGTGATGCCACCGAAATAAAATGCACTTCTAAGGTTTGTACGCTATATAGTTAGTTATAGTTAGGAAGTTTAAGCCTCCGTTTCCGAGCAAAACGATATCACAGAGGAAAGAGCAAGGGACATATAGTATGCCAAGAGAAACGAGGAACCCATGCACGAAGGTGCTCTCACCACACAGGATCAACGCGCATGGGAACAGCAAGTTGGGAAAGAAGAGGAAGAACAGAATAAAGCATGAGCAAGTAGGAGTATAAAGTCGGGAAGGAAGCAAAGTGGGCACGAAAGAGAAACGTCCCGAAGGCCTAGCTAATGGCTGAGGTAACCTACACGGGCCCCCTGGGGTTGCCTTGCCCCATAGCATAAGATGGACGAACCTAGTTGTACGCTATATAACACGCAGCAATGGCAAAGCTTTGAGAATACCTATTACTTCTGTGTTAGTGTAAAGTTGCAATGATGCATAGTTTCAGCGTGACATTGAAGCACCATGAGTAGTAGTCAAGGCAACGTGACGGCCGAAGGGAAACGTTGCGCGCAACGCAACTTTTGCGTACGTGTGCATACGCTCTAAAATTTACACAAGAAAAAAAAAAGAGTGGGTGTCATTGATTAGCATGGGGAACAGAGTTAGCCTTTAAACGCATTTACTATCCACATTTTTAGACAGCATCAATAGTGTTGCCACTGTTAAGTGACTGTCCAAATGCGCATACAGTTCGCGCTAAGAACAATAGGCTTGAATCATGCGGAACTCGAGACAATAGCGTTGGCTTTAACACTTTGAATATACAGTAGTTTTAGCCGCTAACTTTGAATCAATCGCACCTGAAACTGATAAAAAACCTCCGCATTTCGTGCTCCGTAAAATGGAGTTTAAAGCCAACTCAAGAACGCGTTATTGGGTTTGTTCTTACAACGGTAACGAGATTTTAAAATGACGAAACAAACGCTTCTCTCTGAATTTCCGGAAAGGTGAAGTAGAAAGAAATTAGCTAGCTTCGCCCTCGCTTGTCAGTGGATTGTACGAATGAGATAGGTATATACCGGGTGTTCCTAAATTTTTTCCACAAAACTGAACTATATGTAGTTTCCTTACGATAAAATAACCATATTTTACTCTATCGATGCATATCCGAAAATGTCTACTCTTAAAGGTACGTTAAATCAAAGTTAGACCTAGCCTAGAATCGGCGAATATTGTAGGGTAAATGAACAATCACTGGCAGACTATGTTTATTTTAAGGAAAACAGGAGTTCATGTGTTACATAGTTACAAAAATTGTTTAAAATTCTTCAAATCAGCAGCAATGCATGCGCGAAGGCGCCGACGTAGTGATTGCCAAACCCGTTCAAAGATGCCTGGAGTTTCACGAATCCTCTCACAGCCGTCAACGATCCGACCGATCAGTTCTTCTTCGGACGGTAATTGGTTCATGGTCGTCTGAGAACAGGTGCGGAGAGATTAGAGTGATTAATGTCAACAGATGACCGGTGTGCATCTTCATCTTCGCTGTAAAGTGCAATTGTCAGCCGATTAAGTAAATCGCACTACTGAACTGTAAGTCAACGTACCTTTAAGGCCCCGTTTGCACATGTACCACACCATACCACATCACGCCACCTCACACCTCACCACACCACACCACACCACACCACACCNGCGCCACGCCACGCCACGCCACGCCACGCCACGCCACGCCACGCCACGCCACGCCACACCACACCACACCATACCATACCAAACCACGCCACACCATACCACACCACGCCAAGCCACACCACACCACGCAACGCAACAAGAGCGTTTGTATCCGTGCCTCGCGCTGTGCTATTCCTACCGCGTGCGACAGGAGCCGTTCGCACATGTCCCACACCACGCGATGCAACACCGCTCAACACGTTTGCTTGTAGACAGGACACGACACACACTGCAACATGGTGCTACTAGACAGGGATCTGGCTCAGTGTTATTTTATTTTCTGATACAATAATAAAACTGATTAGAAATTTATATTGTTGCTAATGAATATATAATATTAACAACGCACTTTGAGTGCTAAATGGAGACCTTTGAAAACTCTTGACTGAACCTAACTAGATTTATTTCGAAATAAAATGTACAGGACTTAATTTCTCATTCAACTGTACCGTGTATGTAATTAGCAGTGCCGTTGTAAGTTATAATATGACATACCTAAGTTTAATCAATGACATTGGATTGTTGTGTGAGCGTTTGAACAAAAGAAATACAGATATAAAGCAGGATTTAGGGAGAAAGCACTAGCGTGTTGCGTGGTGGGTCGTGGTACATGTGCAAACGGGGACTAAAAGTAGACAATTTCGGATGTGCATCGACAGAGTAAAATATGGTTATTTTATCGTAAGGAACTTATAGTTTCATTTTGCGGAAAGAATTTAGGAACACCCGGTATACAATCCACCAATATTAGCACTTTCGCTCCTGACGGTGCCTCCAAGTAGAACGATGCATAATATCTATTCCATGTACCATAAAAGAACAAAGCCTTATTTTTCGTAACTTGGTCGACATCAACATCACTTGCGAAGTTTAAGTAGTTTTGTTGTTAATGGGAGTCAATACACGCATGCGGATACGGCACTAGTCACCAAAGGTTGCATAAAATGTGATTCATGTCGTGTGGGAGAGGGCTATGGTGCACAACGTCATCAGCCCTGCAACGAAATTAGAGAAATAGCTCAAGAACAAAGCAATGAGTCGCAGCATGCCCAGTCAAAAGTGATGTATCCCATTGATTGTAACAATTGCCGCTGTTGGGAAATTTGAGAAGCGATTTAAATTAAGAATCCTAAACAAGCGATTGAACCAATACTGAACATCAAACTACGACTACTGCATAGTATGAAAGTGATGGCAGAGTCAACTTGACCGCACCTCCTACTGAGAGACCTACACGCATTGATTCGTGCTGTGGATATACACCAACCCGTACCCCCACCCTCCCTATATCTCAGAGATGTAAATGCCTTCACGGTAGCTGTGCATACCTATCAATTGCTGACTCAGCGCGCTAAGCGCCGCAAAGCTCGTGACCTGGCTTAGTGTCTGAACCAGCAACATCCAGTGCCACAAGTTCAGTACGCTAGGCAGCTGTTTCTTCTTCCAGTCTCTCCAAAAGAACTCGACTATGGCACATCACTTTTCACGCCTACACTAATTTCATGTGAAGTTTGAAACTAGTGAAAGTTCAAGCGACTTTAGGATCGAACGCCTTGATCCCTACGTTGCAAGCCACTTTTTTTTCATTCCAGTTTTTGAAAAAAAATATATAGTCCAAAAAGCCTGAGACAATCAGTCCATGGAAAAATCCATTATAAATGCAGGCCAATGCCAATTTCTCCCATACATGAAGCTTGGAAGTAACAGTTTTGATGAGTTTCTTTTCGTTTGCTCTTGCATGTAGAACGAACCGTTGCAGGTGTGATTCTTACTAGTTGCACGTAGCATTCAGCTTCCAAAGGTATTCCTCAATATTGGTTGTGCACGCAGAGAGATGCAGCATATTCATAGTCAGAAAATATGTTGCTCTCGACTATTAACTATTGGAGGCAGCCGATAATTAATTAAAACTTCCTCTTTCAACTTTCACCACAAAAGTTGGAAGTTTTCGTATTTATGAATTTCTGTTCCTTCCAAGCGGACTAAACTTTCTGACAAGAACATCAGTTTATTTGATTGGTGAGCGAAGCTTGAAACTCCAGCGTTTTGTAGAGCAAATAACGACTAACTTTCAACCTGGAGGAGAGGGTAAAAACGTTACACAGCAGGAAAAAATTCCTACTTAGATAACGGAATGATGACTCTATGAAGACCGCTAGTGAACAGCGATGCCAATTTTCCAAACAGAGCCTCGATCGTTAGGTCAGCACAAGAGCTTCGGCACAGAAGAAAATCTTACTTAGTTTTTACGAGCTTCACAAATGTTTTATTTCTTGCAATGAAACTATTAGTTCCGGGCAGTTGTACTCTTATATCCATTTAGTTCACCTTAGGTAAAATGTTGTTCATATATAAATGCCCTAGTAATCCGCAATACATAGAATTCGTTTCCGCTGAGCTGTCCCAAATATTTTTTATACTTCTATGAAGTAACTAAAAATAAACTCTGCAAAATAAGAACCCTCAACACCCCCTCCCCTAACAGAGAAAATATCAAATACACGAGGCATTGATTGAGAGAAATCGAGCATCGTAAGTGCCTTGTAGGAACAGCCAATCTATAAATATTCTGTCACTAAGATTTGCAAGAGTGCGACTGTTCCAATTTATTATAATTACTAATTATTTCCTATATAATAATTCATCAATGCGCACTCCTATTCACACCAGCGCCGCAAAGGCAAATCCTTGCCGAGGCTCACGTCTGATTTTTTTTTTTTTACTCTTTGTTTTTATTCTCACTGGCAACGTCCCCCAAAATCTACAGAAGTGGGTTGAAATGGTGGGAGTCTCGTTGCTGTAGTTCAACGAGAATATCCAGGGTTGAATTTTTGCAACAATGCCGCTTTTTTGTGCAGTCGTTGCAATCTGAAAATTAACATACTGTATTTTAGAATAACTGCAATGATTTAGTATTTAACCTGTTTTTTCCAAACACATTTGCAGCAAGAGAAAGGGATAACGATTTCCATTCTTTTTATAATCTGCCGGTGCTGTGGTACATGTTCTGTCTGATATTGTTGATCACTAAAAATTAGAAGACAACGTTCTAATTACCGATGAAGCCATGCATTCACTATTATCACTATATACAGCAGGCACCACGTTGCGTTTGTGGATGAATATAAGTGATGCCCAACTGAATCCAGATCCGGACTCTACGGCGGATGCTGTACAAATTCAATGCCAAGCTTTGTAGACGAAGCATTGATTGAGGTGTGTGATGTTGCTTCCAATAAGGTAGAGACTACAGCGATTGTACGTTGGAAGCACAGCTCTAAACCTCGGCCAAAATTCCAGGTCCTTTTCATTAACTGCACTTTGGTTTATAAACGACATCAACGCTTGCAGCGAAAATACTACCTGCTGACAAAAAATTTTGGCATCTGGGTGCATTCAGTAGCTCTCCAGTGACTGAGGCTGTACGTTTACCGGTTCATCGTTGAATTTCGATAATAACTGACAGTGAATAAGTACAAATCTATTGACATTTGGAACACGATTTACGTACTTGATGTGACTTCAAATCATGTTCTAAATGCCTGTATTTTTCGCACTTACATTATCCTTAGCCATCAAATTGCAGTGAGGACACTTCCCCGTCAGACACTAAGTGCATTAAGAGTCTGGCTGCAGCGATCAACAGCACGGACATACTGTCTTTCATATCGTGCATTTTGGGTGATTAAAATCAGTGCATCAAATTTATCTAGCATGGAGACATAATTTAAATTGACTCATCCACGTGGGGCGCTGCAACTCACTTCTATTTTCAATTAACACACACGGAAAAAAGCTTTACCCATTTTTAAACAGTGTCTCTCTTCGTAGAATACTACAGTACTAACAACTGTGAATTCAGTAGTGGAAGAAACATTATGTTGCAGGTATGCACGTTGCAAAATTGCCACCTTACTAACAATCAGGGTAGCCGCAGAAATTAAAAGTAATTCATTTAAACACCTGATAGCGTCCACTATACTATATGTACTATACTGAACGGTAATTCAGCTTCTGGGCGGCGCCGCGGCCGCCCCAAATGTTGCTTGGGCAGCTACAGTGCGGCAGCTACTATGGCAATAGCTCATAGAGGGCCAGGGTGTAAGTCCCGGTGTCTCTTTGGGAATGGGCCTTTTGGTTCGTCTACTGCCGCCTATCTAATCTAATTTACATTAACTTTCTTGTTTGGCGAAAAAAAAACTGGCTTGGCCGCGCAGAAGTATCGCAACTAGAGTACACGAAGAAGCGACAGTTTAATTAATAATTAATATGAAAAACACCTTTATGAGGGATTAACCCTGTTAATATGAATGTAGACTACATTTTATGTAACCTTTTAAGCAGTTTTAAGGTACATATTGTCAACTACATTTTTAGATAACTTCTTATGAACGGCACGAAGTTATCAGCTACAATGTGGCGGCACAATTTATCTGTTTGCCTCAGTAATTCACTAAACTATTTTTTTTTTTTGTTCCCAGTAGCCGTGCAAAGTATTCGAACGTGCATGATGTTTCTTTGTCAACAAGCACTACTCTATGTCAACCAAAAACTTTGCTTAAATGTAACCAGTCACGTCAGCTGTAATATTTTGGATGTCTCTTCAAATTCGGAGTGAGTTAAAACCCAAAAAGCTGCTCGATCTCTTCTCCGCCGTTTACAAAGAAGCAACAACACAGTCGGAGGCTCGATGGGGTGTGACAGCATCAGAAGACCATAGCGGGATTCTATCCTTAAATAGGGTGCGTCATAACCCCCCTTACAGACAGTGTGACCCCGCTAACTTGTCTGGCTTGTGGCTCAAAACGTAGGTATTCTCCAAGTTATTGATAGGTGAAAATCGTATTCATTAGCTTCACACTTAGAGATACATAGAAAGAAAACATATCATAAAACAAATTGTTCATAAATGTGTAATCTCTTGGAAAATGATGCGAAAGTCTACTTCATGTCAGACATAAAGACACACTAGTTTTGCGTGATTTGGCCAGTGCATAATTAATATTTTTGTAATAAAAAACTGCCTCCTAACAGCGCACTATCATCCATGCAAGCAAAGAATCAACTTGTCTTACATCTTCTACCGAGAGCAGTAAGGTTCCAAAAGCATCTCTGGCTCGTCTGCAACACCCTAAAGCTCCGTTAATCAACAACGATAACAGGCTGAGGTCCTGTAATAATGTTTCGCCGGCAGTATTTGATATCCAGGAAGGTAAGGCGCCCGGAGCATCCTCCATAATTAGACGGGCAAATATTGTGCAAACTATCCAGCTAGAGTTAGTTTGAGCGGCTAACGACGCTAGCCCTTTGAAGAACATTGTCCGACTTCCTGGCATTTGCTATACACAAAAAAGTTAAGAGGCTACGCAACGTAAATGTAGCGTAATTCGCTTGAAAACGTAACCCCTTCATTATGGAAATACTTTTTATTATACCAAAGAGAATGTTCTTCATCGGTCCATAAAAACACGCCTAAATTGTACTCCTGAAACATGAATTATAGCTTGCTGAAATGCTTTGGTTCGATTTTCTGAATTTTATTTTAAAACCGCAAGTAAAAATGACAGCAAAAAACATGCGTCTACATCTTGTCAGTATCATATTTGTAATCACGATGCTACAATGAAATGAGTCACTGCATCCACGGTAGCTGCAGCGTCGTACGCTTATCACGGCACAAGAGGAATCAGTACACGCAATTAAACCTTGGAGAGCATTTTATATAGTCTGACCAAGTTATGAAGGCGGTTTGGGCGTGGTCAAATTCCTCTACGGCGTTGCCAATTCTATTGGCATTTCTGAGATTTTGTTCGGCCTATATCTTATAGTCCCGCCCAGTACCTGCGTCTACTAGCTGTAGAGCCAAGAACTACCGATATGAGGATTGGACTGGCGGAAACTAATGAAGCGCGAATTCTTGTGCAACGTTCTTGAGTATTAAATACCAATCTGCTTGGATAAATAAGGATAGAGCCCTGGTGAACTTTAGTGATGTACATATATAGTTATGTTAGAAATGGAAAGTCTAAAGGGATTTAGAGGAAAAATGTTAGCAAAAAGTATTCAATATAATCATGTGAGAACAGCTACAGAAAAATAGCTTCATTTGGGGCGGTAATGGTGGCTTGTATTATTATTATTAAATCACACCAGACTGGCGACGTAGGAACGGAGAAACTCCATGAGGTTAACAAACCCCCACGCAACCAGCCCCGCGGGGGGAGAAAACAAAAGAATAAAAAAAGAAGATCCGAGATCACTGAATAGCTCTGTGTACATATCGTTTAAAGCTGCCAATACCAGCACCAGCAAAGACAGAGCCATCAAGACCATTCCAAACATCCACACACGATGGAAAAAACGAACGGTAATACTGGCCCGTATGGCATCGTAACGGTTCCAAGGCAAACTCATGAAGAGCACCAGTCCGCCGAGTATACCTCAACAGAACAAATGGATCCGGAAGCAACTCAGACAGTGGATGACTGGGGCAGTTATAGATTTTATACAGACAACAGACCCCACCAATTCTGCAACGATGCGCCAGATCACACAGCACAACACCACCCAGCATGAACGCACATCGACGCACCACTTTGTCAAGCAAACACAGATGGCAATCGGCAAAAGAACCCCAGGCTACAGAGCAGTACTCTAGAAGAGGGAGGACAAAGCAATTAAAGCAGCGACGTGTTAATTCTATCGAGCCAAACACCCTCCAAGCACGCCTCATAAGACCAATTTTCTGCGATGCACGTGAGGCAACCGAGCAAATGTGGGGCTTAAACGTCAACTTTGGACCAAAATTGACACCCAAGACTACCAAGTCTTCAACCACAGAAAGTGATACACCATACAGCATGAGTGCAGGAAAAGGAGGTCCCACTGTAAGCGACCTGGACACGAGCATGGTCTTAGTCTTGCCCGCATTTAGCCTCATCCCCCACCTAGAACACCAATAATCAATCATTTCCAAATCAGGCTGAATAGATTCTGAAACCTCTAATCCATCACTAGGCTTATCACAAACAGCCAGCAAAGTAACATATCAGCGTAACCAACAAGTAAATTATTAACTAGATGAAACAGATCCGCCGTACATACAATGAACAACAAATGGCCCAGAACACTACTCTGTGGAACGCCAGAAACCAAATCCAAAAACTAACTCCTCTTCCCATCAACAACTACACATTGACGTCTGTCAGATAAAAATTGACTAATTACCGCGAGAACTGCACCACCAATACCCATTAATCTCAGCTTATGGAGCAGGCCAAGGTGATTCACGCGATCAAAAGCAGCACTAAAGTCAAGCTCCAACCATGCCTCATGACCTCCATCAAGAGCCAACTGCAACACATGAGAAATGACATACGAAACCTTAAGCCTCCCTGCCCAGCTTAAAAAAAGGCTGTTCTAAGCTAAGAAAAGAAAGGGGTATAAAATATGCCAAGAAAAAATGTGGATCCCATCCACGGAGGTGTTTCTAAACAGGATCAACTCGCATATTGGAATATCTTATCTCCCATTGAAAGAGAGCACAGTTATTCGCAGGACTCTTAGATCAAAATTATCCGAATTGGTGACTGTGGCAGGTCTATTCTTTGCAGGAGATAAGAAAATTGGCTCTGCAGTACCCTTTGTTTGCGAACAAATTCAATTAACCGTTCTGATGCCGAATTTCGTTGCCTTTGCAGTGCAGCAGATGCTTTTGAGAGATCCAATAAGGGGCCCTGCTTCGCTTTTTCTTCCAAAAATAGGAATTAACGTAGTGCATGAGCTCCTTCGCTTGACTGTGTAAAACGCGAGAGCGGAAAGCTGAAGAAGTCTCCATGATGCATTTCATCCAAAAATAAGGTAAACCAAATAACCAATAGGAAGTTCGGTATAATTGACATAACAGTAAATGCTGCTATGCCAAGTTTTCGAAATATTGCTATGCTAGAGTGACCGTGCTTTCAATAATGACAGCGAAGAATTTGTGAAGACCCGTCTTGTGTTGCCTGTAGCATCATCGCAAATACATTAAGGCAGAGCCTTACATCTATAAAAGGGACTCGGACTCGGAAAATCTTTTCCTCAAAAGAAAACTTGCTCTATTGAAAGAATAACCCAAAATAAGGGGAGAAAATAATTAGCTGCCGAAAAATCATCGTGGTCTTTACGCGCCTGCTGACCGCTCAAGAATACCTTCCCAGTTGCCTCGATAATTAACAAAATAAGAGAATCAGCTGAAGTTTGGATGAAGTAAATCTCAGAAGAGAGTACACATCACGATGGAAGAGATTGTTTAGAGAAGCCGTATGCATCTACATCGAGTGGACTTCAACGTAGTCAAAGAGAGACCGGAATTCAGATATACTGTTCGAGTGCCATCATCTGCAACCTGGAATATTTTCTACCTATCAGTTTTCTATGAAGCTTAGCAGGATGACCCCAGTCTTCAAGCAGATGAATACACTGTTGAAACCAGGAAGCCCCGAGTTAATTTTTGCTTATCTATTTCGTTAAGAGCATGACAAGAAACCTATAAATAAAAAATAAATAAACAAAAATATAAATATATAGACACACGACGGTCATTCTTAGTACTAGATTTTATCAGATTCAAGAAATTTGTTGCCATTATTCAGTGCTTAATTACAACTGTGAGTTCCAAAACAGTCCAAGGTAACTCTATTTTTATTGGATTTTGGAAAAGTAAAATATAAAATGATCAATTTTATCCAAGTACAAAATATAACACATGCGCAATCTCTTATGCCCCGCCTAAACTGCCTTCGTAGACTGGTCAGACTATAGTCATTCTTTCCAGAGTGGCCCCAACTATCATCGAAATGCAATATTTCTAGTTCCAAACTGGTGCAAACATAGTCCAGTGAAACTAATTACCTTATATCCCCTGTTACAGACTGCTATAGGACACAGTGGATACTACTGGCGGAGCTGCTCGTGTAAAATGTTCTGAAAGCTCTGTTTTAATGCATTTAACTTGCAGCTCTTCCGAACGAAAGGCAACAAAAAAAGTTCCAGCATCAACTCAGCTACCGTCTTGCGGACTTCGAAGTTCGCAGTAAATTGGAATTGTCTGGCTTTTGGATTCAATTCGGTACTCACTTTATCAACACTGTGTTTGTTAGATCGAGGGTCGTATTTCCGCCTATCTTAGTCTCACACAGGTTTAGACATCTGGCACTACATAGACAAACAGGCCCATTCGCAGAGAGCATGCGGGACTAACGCTCCGGCCCTCTATTAGCTATTGTCATGATGTTAATATCATTTAGATATCTGAGGAAGAAAAGAAGAAGAGAATAAGTTCAGCCACAGAGAGCCACAGAGTTGATCATTCAAGCTCAATAATTGCTGGCGAGCCGCGGAGCTCGGAAACTTTAGGTTAGCTGGGATATGAAAGATGATGGATTT
>LQNS02277998.1:13781830-13792520 GCA_001587735.2 Parhyale hawaiensis
GCCCTTCTCCTGCCAGTGGTGGTGCACTGTGCCAACTTCTACCACATGTATATGGCGGAGGAGAGCCGATGTCGAGATAGGATATTCCTAATTGCGCCTCCTGGCCGATTAGTATCACTGTGCGGATCGCCCTATGGCGGAAATAATAATCTACTTGATGAAAGCCGTCATATTATGAGATATAAATACATAATTTCAAATTTATATGTTTGTACTGTAAGTCATGCTGTATGTACCGCCATACCTATCGGATGTAATTGTATGTAATAATATTTAGGCAATCAGGTGAAATAGTATTAAGCCGTGTAGAACTTTCCTCGGGAAGCAATTACTGCGATTTCCATTTACCTTACTTTAAGTGAACAAGCAGTAATGTTAATATTAGTAGAAACAATTATATCTTATTTTGCTTCTCGCACGAGGGTGATTCTTTGGTAGCTCTATTGCGGAGCCAGTCCAGTTAACTCGTTTGGTATGTGATGGCACCGAGCCATGTCGATTAGGTTGTGAATATATAGCTCTAATATTTCTAACAAATTAATGTACACACAATTTTTAATGAAAGCTGTGATATAATAATCCAAGAACACCTCCCGCCTGCGGAGAAATAAATGTCCAATAAATAATAAATTACAAAGGCGATCTCAAAGAGAAAGAAAGACTGGATTTAAAGTATATCGATAGAAGTGTGGAACCCCTGCACGAGGGTGTTCCCAAACGGGATCAACGCGGATGGGAACGCCAATTCGGGAAAGAAGAAGGGGACATTATAAAGCATTATAAGGCCCTGGGTCGCTGCTATCCATACCATAGGATGGGCGAACCCAACTAACCTATTCCTATCCTAACCCTACGGCCTATGGCCCAACCTGTGCCCCGTGAGGAGAATGACCTATAGGAGTATAAAGTCAAATCATCTAATTCTAAGTAGACATAGCCTATCTGATAATCTCTTGTCATCCCTTTAACCTTCATTTTAAAATAGCGTCGTTTTCTACAACCGAACTTGATAAAAGATACCATAAAATCGCCTATATGTTTCGTAACATGCTCGGCGCTTAACAGATATGACTTAAAAATTATGAGTCGAGCTTTTTCTGATAAGCGGAAGTAATTCCTCTGTCGATCTCTATACATTTATGTTGCAAATAAGCTGAGGTTACGGTTGTCAGACACTGTGGTAATTGTCGGTTTCTTGCAATGTAGACTATGCGTCTGTAATAATGTGACAGGTCACATTTATATGACCAATAACGTGATAGCATCTTCCCCCACCTGAAGTAACATCTGTGTCAGTGAAGCTTTCAAGAGTTCAATTGTTGCTTCTGTTGAGATATTTAGGCTCGGCCAGCCTTAACTTGTACAGTACTTCAGCAGCATGTGAGCGTCCGATTCGCATGTTAAATTATGAGATTAAATTAAGAAATTCGCCCATCAGCGCTTGCAAAGGCTTTATTTCTCGAAGCAGTGGCACCATAATTCATATCCAACGAATTGGTCAATGTGCGTAAATTGGTTGGCTGCAAGCCGATCCGTCTAGGATGGTACAGTACTAGACCTAAATGGTAAATGTGTGACTCATAACTGAAGTTGAGAATAACTGAAAAGTACCCGCAGGCGAGTTAGATAAACTCGAATCAAACGAGGGACTCTCGTAGGCATCTCACTGCTAAAGCTGCAGCGACGATGGGAGCCATGTGAGGGCGGGTAAACTTTGCACGGGATACAAACCAAGCCAATGCAATTTACGGTCGCACAAAATAACTAATTTCTTACGAAATCTAAACAAAACAATTCGAAAAACTATCAAGCAGTACCACACTCACCACAGTGAAAATAACGCTGACTTCGGGGAAAATCGGCTTGAAAAAGACAGAAAATACTCAAATTTCCAGTCCGTTGGAGGTTTTAGCAGTTTTAAATCAAATGGCGTTAAGGGTATACAGACATGCAGCCAAAACCTTTGATGATATATCGCACGAGATCCAGGTGACGTTGCGCACGCCACCTATCTTGTGCAGATGTGTTGCTGCAGTCCGTGACCAGCGGGATGGCTAACAGCGAGTTATCCCCACAGTTCACGTAGCCGCTTACAGCAGGTTTATCCGGCACTTCCAGTAAGCATGCGTCCAGTAAGTTTTAAATTTTGCAGTCTCTGTACCGGTGGCACTTCGAATGTGACGAGGCATTTTGTTGAATAATCTGGCCCCTCGGACCACGAAACTACTGTAATACTTTGTGGTTATAGCATCACCACCAGTTTCGATTGGAATGCGTACTTCACAAATGCGACCAATACGGTTTGAGTGTCTGGCCTGGATTTGCCCATTGACGTTGACAGTAATTCCTTCTAGAATTTTCCATATATATATGATCATAAAGCGCTCGAATCTCCTTTGAATTGAGTACATTTGAAGTTGAGCTAGTCTTTCATGATAGTTTGAATCATTCATGCCTCGGATTTTGGCAGAGAACGATTTCTGGATAGCCTCGAGGCGCTCTAAGTCTTTCCGGTTGCTCGGCATCAAAAGAGGTGAACAGTACCTACTCAATCCTTGACAGTATCAGTTGCTTCCATAAAGTGAGCATTGTGTCTGCCTCTCGTGAACAGAAAGTTCGAAGCACCCAACCTCTCCACTTCTTGCCTATGGTAACAACTCGAGCCACATGATCTTCAAAAGTGGCATTATCTTGTATTCTCACCCCAAAATCCCTTAAAGTTTGCTTTCTCTGGATTTCGCACCCATCTCTCGTAGTGTAGGACGTACATTCAGTAAGGCGAAGTTTTTTCCGTATCGTTAAAGTTCAAATTTTGATTCGTTGAAGGTTATGTGGTTAACAGATGTCCGGTGAAAGATGTTGCTTGGATCTAGTTGCACATTCCGTACGTCTGCCATTGATTGTACCGCTGATAAAATCCGTGTGTCATCAGTAGTCGATGAGGGAACGGCAAACTTGCATTGGTGCCCCATATCATTTATCATGATGAGGAAGAGTATTGGACCAAGCACGGTGCCCTGTAGGACTCCACTGAGTACCGGCTGTCGTTTGGGCACTTCATTATTTATTACTAGAGTGCCCGCGCTGTCAATAATGACGGCGAAGAATTTGTGAAGATCCGTCTTGTGTTGCCTGTAGCATTATCGCAAAGATATTAAGGCAGAGTCTTACATCTATAAAAGGGAGCTCTCTGTCTGGGTAGTACCGCGTGTTCACGGGACATGCACTTTATGATTTCCCAGGCTATTACCTATTTAGGGTAGACGGTTGAGCTCCCTTCTATACATGTAAGGCTCTTATTAACTTGCTTGTGTAGGATGCTGCGTAACTGCCAACTTGAATTGGGGAATCATACAGATGAGCGTGCAAGGCTGAACAACACCCAGCTTCTTTCGATGATACATAAAAAAGGGACGTTTTTTGCCTGCAGTCGATATTGCTTCAAATAAATACGGAACTCTGATTCCAAGATACTCAAGGGTGGCATATAACTCGGACTTGGAAAATTTTTTCCTCAAAAGAATTTTTTTTCTGTTGAAAGAAGAACCCAAAATAAGTGCAGGAAATAATTTACTGCCGACAATCATCGTGGTCTTTACACGCCTGCTGATCGCTCAAGCATATCTTACCAGTTGCCTCGATAATTAACAAAATAAGAGTATCAGCTGAAGCTTGAATGGAGTAAATCTCAGAAGAGAGTACAGATCACGATGGAAGAGATTGTTTAGAGAAGTCTTTTGCGTCTACATCGATTGGACTTCAACGAAGTCAATGAAAGACCGGAATTCAGATATACAGTAGCGGCCATAATGGTTCGGACACCTAACAATATATCAAGAAATCATTAATATCTCCGAAAATTGGTATAATACCTCTTTCTTATTTAGCACACAACAAGTAACATATCATATCTGCATTGTGTCAAAATGTCACTTGTAAAGAAGGAGAAATGAAACCAAAAATACAAACGAACAAATATCTTCACTAATTTCTCAACCGCTCTAAATTTTCAAAGTTCAATACGTGTAAGGGTTGTTAAAAATACACTTGTATTCATAATGTTTAAAAATTTGACACCACGTTCAGGCCACTTCTAAAAACGTAAAGATTAAAGCATTGAAACGTTGCTTTAATGTTTACGTTTTTAAAAGTGGCCTGAACGTGGTGTCAAATTTTTAAACATTATGAATACAAGTGTATTTTTAACAACCTTTACACGTATTGAACTTGGAAAACGAACAAATAATCATTATGAAAAATTGGCGTGGACAAAAAGGTTCGGACAAACCTTAAAACATTGAATTAAATGCATCAAACGAAGAATACACAACAAAATAAACATGGAAAATAGTTTTACAACATGAGTACTTTGTGTGGTACCCTTTACTGTCAATTGGCATCTACTGCCACATGACTGTATCAAACGGCTGCGTTCTTCAGGTGTTATTTTTGCCCATTATTCTTGTAAAGTGGTCCACAAATCATTAATATTCTTTGGATTGCTCTTCATTGTGCGTTCTCCCAATACTTTCCATACATTCTCAATGGGATTCATGTCCGGGCTTTGAGCTGACCAGTCCATAACGTCCACTCCTACTTCCTATAAAAAGGACTTAACAACTTTCGCCGTGTGACACGGGGCGTTATCCTGCATAAAGATGGGATTCTGGCTTGAAGAACTGTTAAGAACAGGTACGACATGCATCTGCAACAGGTCTATGACATTTTCATTTCTTGTAGGTGAAGAGATCATTTGGGTCAGTGAAAATTCTTCCATTATGTGCACTAGAGAGAGCCTGATCTTCTTCATCTCTCGTGGCTAATGATGTTCTGGATAGTACGAAGCTTCCAGTTTCATCTGGCAAGCCACTTTAAGAAGATAAAGTTGAAATCACCAGTTACATACAATTAATACTTACTTTTAACTTCTTTGGAATGTGTGTTGATCACTTGAAACATTTCGGCAAATCTTTCTAAGGTATATTTTGGCTGTCGATAGCACACCACGCACATCAATCTAAGTTTTTCAATATTAACAATAATACACTCGCACATTCCATTAGAAAATTTCTGCTTTATACGTGAACCAAGGTGATCTCTTACGTATAATGCAACACCACCATACTTCCTATCTTTGCGGTCACTTGTATGAAATACATAGTTTTCTATTTTAACTTCTGCATTGTTGACTGCATCATTTAGATGGGTCTCAGTAATGGCATCGTTTATTATATCCTGTAGTACCATTTGTTTTCTGCAATTTTTCTTTAACAGGCCTCGTATGTACATAACGTGGATTTTGCTATGTATTTCATCTTTATTTGATTTCAGTTCCTGGTGTTCATTCTGTTTTTGGCTGTTTGCGTTTTCAGTTGAGTTGTTTCAGGATCCTACCCCCACAGTTGTGTAGGATTTTTTACTCTTGGTGGAATTCAAGGTGTTCTTGGCCCTCCATGCCGCACTTTTACCATATAAGTCTCCATGGACGACCTTTTTCGAACAATGTTTGCAAAAAATATTGTATATTTTGCAAATCTCTCCTGACATCTTGATTGTACATAGCTACTTCTATCACGGTCATTCGTGGTAATATCACTTTCTACATTGCACTGGTGCTTATTTTCTCCGTACTTGTGAATTTGTATGCGATTTGAGTTTTGCTATGGTCTCCCCGAATTTTCACCTCGTTCAGCGTGAGTGTGCCTATGATGGGCAGTGGGAGCCGCTAGAATGGTTTCTTTCATATGTATTTCAGGACATGTGGTATCAAAACACGAGCCATTTCTCAATGATTCTTGGCACAACCAGGGATGAGAGAAATTGCATTCTCGTTTTGGGCTGCAACCTTGTCTGCCATATTTCATGAACCTAGGGCACCTTTTCAGGTGGAAAAATTTGCACCCTTTGTCTGAAATTCCATATTTACATTGGTTTTTAGCATAGGACTTGCAGATTTTTGGTTTCTTTTTGTTTTTGGATATCCAGTCCTCCCCAGAGCTACTTCGTTTCTTCACAGTGCTCTGTGCTATTTCATAACCGATTTCTTTCACATAATGATCACCGGTTTCCGTCTGTTTCTGCAGGGGTTCTCCTCCTGCCATTTTCTCGCTTTCACCCACTGATTCCTTTGTATCAGATGCTACGCATTTTTGGCTTTGCGTTGAAACTTATAAGCATCTTTCACAATTCCACATGAAACTTTTGGGAAATCTGTTAAACATGCCTATCATGCCCGGAGGTAACTTTGCACAAGGAGCACAGAGAAGAAATTCACATTTTTTGTGCAAGCAACTTTCGGTGTAGCATTTTGTAGTAGGTTCTCTACACCAGGTACAAACCCAATGTTGCTTCTCAGTGGATCTTTCATTAACTGAGCACCCATGCCCATACGGGCACACTGGCGCATGGTACCTTCCGCTCTGGTTCAGAGCAAGACACGACGCCTGAAAGTTATTCTCTTCCCACAGCACACACTGAATCATTTTACTTTGCTTTGGTATCAGACACAAGGTACACTCTTTTAAACTACGAGTTTCTTGTGGCTCAAAAACTTTATTCAAATCATTATTTGAGCTTAGAATCACTGGCTTCAACTGTGTTTTATTTCGACCCTTACTTGCCTCCAATAACTGATATCTACGCTTCTCGTACCAAGCGAGCTACGGTGTGGTCACTGGTCCCGCTAGTCACACGGTCGAGTTTATAGCCAGGCTGGTGCACTGAACAACACTTAATTAGTTTGTTGCTTTCGAGAAAAATCTATAGCTTTCTGATGTTATGTACTCTAGCGGAACACTGTAAACGTTACAACCGACCACCACGGAGGGTCACAATATAGAAAAACTATTATGACTGCGTCAAAGTGAGGTTTATATCTTAAGCACGGCGGCATCGCAACACTCCAAAGTGTTGCTAAATTGAACTTCTGGATGTCAACCGTACCTACCTATAGTGAGCCGCTTCAGCACTGGCAAAAAAAACTGTCCCCAAATTAACACGCTGGCCAATGCACACAAGGGGAAACCCATGGCTGAACTGCGTACAGGTTAACTCACGCGCAGGTCGCGTGTTAAGCCCCGCCCACTCTTTTTCAGCTGCGACGTCAGGTGGAGTGATAGCAAACCGTGTTCATTACTTCGTGCCTGATACTTGCTTTTTAAATATTGTGAGCGAGGGCTTCCAAGAAGAAGAAAGAAGAGTAATCATTTCTGCACGTTCACAACTGTTTACTGTCCTATACAAAAATCCGTTTGCTAGAAATAAGGTAATAAGTTGTCAAACAAATAGGTCGACAGACAAAGAAATCAATTACAACAACATAGCAACGGCTTTCTAAGTGTTGATATGGCATATTTCGCAATCATCACATTATCATTCGACATACTAGTGCACTCCTCCGTCCGTCAAAAATTACTGCGGAAGAACATGGCTTACAAAAAAAAAGAACTATAGCTGCATACGAGTTGTCGGACGAGTATTGAACGCTCTAGAAGTAATTGTAAGTCCAAAATTATGAACTGTACCCGTGCAATTTACATTTTATAGAGCTTTCAGTCATCAAATTGTCAAACAGAGAAGTGTTTTTTATTAGCATAATTTTCAAATATTTGAGCCGTTCGAAGGCCATCGTTTAGTAATTATAAACAGTTTTCCAACGTCATACCCATTCCCTTTTAAAGTTTTGCAGAGAAACGTAATTTTAGGGCCAACGTTGCTAGACAAGCGTTCGCAACCTTACAAGAAAAATTTTATTGCAGCCTTTATCACTACTTTAAGTGAAATTAGTGCTGTCTGTGGTTACTTGAAAAAAAAAAAATAGAAGAAAAACCGAATTACCCATAATTGCTAAGTAGAGTTTATCGTTTTGCTGGAGTAAAAAATGTTTGGAGTATAGTAAATGTTACCGGTGACAGCGAAAAGTGAGTATAGTCTTTTGCTGCCAAAATCCACTTTTTTCGCTACTCCGGATCTTTAGGAAAACTAAGAAGCTACAACAACTTCTTTTTCCATATTCGAAACAGTCAAACATCAGCTTATTGCGGCGGAAATAATGGTATAAATTAATTAGGAATACTATTAATACTTGCGCAACACCGACGTTTTTCGCTTCACCTGACGTCATACGAGGATATGCGCAGAACAGTCTCAAAAAGGTCAATCGATGAGTTCACCTGTAAAGCCCGTTGATGACGATAGTCTTTTGTCCTGCGTTTTTACTTCACCGAGTTCGAATACTTAGTTGAACGCATGCAAACACAACAGTGCGTGTACCGTAAGTTTCGATAAAATATTAGCCGTCATGTCTGTTAGCTTAACACACGTCACTAGTGTAGTTTCTTGCATTTTTTCGAAATTTGAGCGCAGGGCTACACAAAAAACAGTGCACTTTATTGCGGTTTACATAGACACAGTAACGTATTCAAACACTGTGAAGTGAAAACACAGGACGAAAGACTATCGTCAGCAGCGGTCTTTACATTATTCAACCATAGGAGTTCCTACCTCGATGTGCTCGTGCTGCACAAAAGCTACACTTTTTATGTTGTTCTAACACACCAAAATGGATATTTACCGATGGTGCACGCTAGGACAAGAGCTGATTTTGGGATACCACGTTTTAGCTCTGTGATTGACTGAAGCCGTACACTCCTATGGGGCCGATTAACATATATCTGCAAAGCGAACCAGTGCATATGGCTTTCCCAGTAGAGTGCGCAGTGAAGCTTATAGTGACTTTATCTTCTCGGTGAAGAGATCCTTGTCCCTACAATTCACAATTATATGCGTGCATATGTATGTATATTTCGTTGAAATGATGACCACTTTTAGCATTCTTTATTTGTCTATCAATTTTCTCTATCCTTCTAAAATTCTCCATGCATTCGTTACCTAAAACCTTAAAAGCTACACTACATTTAATATATATATATGCAAGAGAGTGACGAACTCGTGCTAAGAACAACAATATGGTCCCCAACCCGTACAAAATGCAGTGCTTTATTTAATCCTCGAAAATTGGCTAAAACAAGACTGCCTACACGCGCTTGCATTTACATGGTTCCAGGTATGAAATAAATCTATATATTAATCGCTTTCCTCGTGAAGCATTGCCTCAATTCTACGTGATATTTGGCGAACTTTGGATGCAGAGACTTGTGGTTCTAACAACCGTCGTGTTTATTTGCCGGAAGTACCAAAACAACTCTCGGATTATTATTACTTGTACGAGAAACTAAGCGATGCAGTTCCAGGAAAGTACTCTGAGAGGCTTCCGGGAACGCGGAGGAGCGTTCAGCATCCTTCTAAGAAGAGTAGCTAAATTCGCTCCTCTGAGGAAACCTGAAGCGTCTGTTTTGATGCAGAAATCTAGTGAATATTTTAGCCGATAGTGGGCTGCCACGGCAACTGCAACTGAGAACATTCACTGATACAAGAGGACACTACAGAATTACGTAAGGTAATGTATTCAATCACTAAACAGTACATCGGAAATTACAAAAAATGCAAGGAAAAGTGTTGCACGATGCGTAAGAAATGGTAAAAACGATATGATTTACGTAGAATCGAGACGCGATATATCTTTAATAGCAACACGATATATGCAAAATTGCCCAAGTTGTACAAGAAAAAAAGAAGAAACTATGCCCGCAAAATCAGCACACGACGCATTTGGGTTGCCAAAATTGATGCAAAGGCATCAGCAAAACGATACATGTAAACATTACTACACGACGCACTCACAATTGTTAAACTTGATACAAAGGAACTTATAACTATCGCTACACAGTAGATAGTGAATTAGTAAGCGATAATGAACATGCACCAACAAGCGAAGCTTTCTGTGACAAACCAAAACAACCTGAACTCTGAAGCAGCCGGTGCAAAACTGCCTCACAATTGATGAGTTCATTACTGTATGCAAGAAGTCAGAAAATTATAATACTGTTTTTCCCGTTTGAGTTTGGTTGGCAATGAGCAACAGAACATATACCGTTATAATTTTGGTAGAGGGATTACTATTTATATTAAAGAAGAGGGGTCTGCCAGAGGAGTCACTGAATTATCTCTTATTGGGGGAGTTACAGAAGTATTAGATGATAGGTGGCAGTAGACGAACCAACAGGCCCATTCTCAAAGAGACACCGAAACTTACGCCCTGGCCTTCTAAGAGCTAGTGCCATTAAGTGAGTAGGATATAAACGACTGGGGAAAAGAGAAGAAGAAAAAAAGAAGAGGAGGGAGAAGAGTCTCAGCTAAAGAGACGATTACGAATACATGAAATTATGATCAATAGCCGCTGATGTGCGGAGTTAAAGATGTCAGACAGTGTAGGTGGGGCGGAAGAGAGAAGAAAACGGATTTGGGAAGCCCCTGAGGCTTTAGCCGTTAAGAGTGTGCGACTCCTGGAGTAGGAATCCTTAGCTGTGAGGGGTGTCTCTCCCAATGTAAGTCAAGACTATTTTTAAACGCGTTGACTGATTCTGCACTAACAACGTCGGAAGGGAGTCTATTCCAAATGCTGACAATGAAGTACAGAAAGAACTGCTTACTTAAGGTCGTTCTTCGAGCTTTGTGCTTGAGTTTCTGACCGTTGTTTCGCAAGCGATCATTTAGATCTCTTTCAAAGAGTGCCGTTGTAGATACGTCGTTGAAGCCATTCAAATACTTGAATGTTTCTATTAATTGCACT
>LQNS02277998.1:13825499-13836030 GCA_001587735.2 Parhyale hawaiensis
CGTTGCGAGTAAACTTTTCCCTTAAACTGGCTGAGTGGCTTATCCAATCGGAGAGCGGCATTGCCTACGTGAGACATTGCCTCACGTAGGAATGAGTCCTGAGCTCAAATTTTTGCAGCCATTAACCATCGACAAAATTCCGAGCAGATGGAAGTACCTATGTATAGGAAACTTGTATCCTGTATACCAGCTTACGATGGAAGTAAAAGGGTGAGCAGTGGGATATAAATCTTCAGACACGATTGTCTGGCAAAAATATTGAAGAACTGCCCGTCTGTATCTTCCTTAACTATATGTGCTGACCACTGCCATTTCAGCTAGTTTAAGATCTCCAAACGCCAGCTTCAATCACGTGACAAAGCCATGTGTTTACTCGAACAGGGAAGGCTTGCGCGTACTCCTACCTACCTACGTACCTACGTACTTACCTTTTGTCACGCTCTTCATTGTTAATAGATAGAAGGAAATTCGAATTTATTGAGTTCGAGAAGTTGGCGTATCTGTGATACGGCTGGTGACTAATCTCTCGGCCACAGGCCGGGTATTTTTAATTGTGTATACGCCTGATATTTCTAAGAATAAATCTTTTGGAACCTGCATCGTGGATTCCTGCCAAAGAAATTCCACGGGTCGAGTTTGACAGAGAAACTTATAAATATAATCCACGGGTCCACTTAGACAAGGGCAGCTTCAGTAACTATTGTCAACAAAAAGGCCGGTCGTATAAGATATCATACATCGAATCTCGGTGTTGTTTGTGATGTTGATGGGGAATAGCCATGGTACAATGCGAAGGTTTCACTGATCTATCTGAAGCGTCTTAAGCCAGACAGTGAACGTTTCACGGGTTCTGCTAACTTATGTAAATATTCCACGGTCCAATGATACGCGGAGGTCAACAGTCCTGTGAAGCTGGACAAGTCTTTTTAATAATTTTTATGCCCCTGGGCTCTTCTGAATGCACGGGTTGGGACATGGAAGATTACCATGTGGGGGTGGGCACCCGGAGTGCTAGCAAAATTCAACGGGGGTGGGGGCAGCGAGACACTAAAGCTAGGCCCTAAGTAATACATTTTTTTCATGGCCTCATTTCCAGTGAAGTTTTTAGGGAGGAAGTGCGTCCCCCACGATCCTCCCCTGGCTACTCCACTGCAGGGAATTATGGATATTATTATCAACCAAGAGGGTGGACTTAATATATCACACATCGAGTCCCTGAGTTGAAGAATATGTGTGGTGTTACCGTACCGGTACTAAAATATGACCGTTTCACGGGTCTGTCTGAAAGGCCTTGCAAAGCCGTGAAAGTTTCACGGGTCCAGCTAGTGTATATTATATACCTGCATATCTCCTAGCGTACAGACGAACTAGAACAACGTTCCTTTAGGCGGCGATTCTGTCAATGACTGTTAGGTATATTAGGTAAATTTAGGTAGGTATGTTGGGCTTAGGTCAAGCAAGTTACTTTAGAACAGTATTAGACGAGGTACCTACGCTTCAGAACTAAGAAAGGATAGGATAGCGTAGAACAGTTGATTTTAACAATGGCAACGACTCCGCCCAAACTGCCGACATAAAGGCTACCAGATTAAGTCCGGTGCCTCCAGACAGAATGTCGAATTTTTCTTCGAGAAGTCCTATAAAGCGTTGATAAGAAAATAAGGGTTTTGGTGGCGAACTTATTCTGAACAGTCATTTTGTGATGGGGTGGGCCACTAGTATAGGTTGATAAATAACGAACGATAGAGCCTGGCAGAATTAAGTAGTCACAAATCATGCTAAAATTATTCTCAGTCATTTCACGCCAGTACACCGAAGACTTTTCATGATCCGTAGAAATAGGTTATATTGGATATGAGGAAATACCATGACTGGTCAGTATGCATAAGCAGAACATGAAAACGTACTATTTTGGGCATTAATTAGGTTGCAAATAAATAGCTGAGCACAGTTTTAGCCTCCGTTGCCACAACTAAGGCGATCTCACAGGAAATACAGAAAGGAAAGGTATATAGAATGTTGATAGGCCGTGGAACCCACGTGTGAGGGTGTTCCCACGCAGATCAACGCACATGGGAATACTAAGTCGCGAAAGAACAACAAAGGAACTAACATCAGTAGAAGTATGAAAACTGAAGGAGGCACAGTGTGCACGCTACTCCCCATAACATAGGATGGGTGAACCTAACTAACCTAATCCTATAGCGCATGCTATGCCCCCAGATGGGTATTTATTAGGTTGCAATCTGGACAGCTAATTTCACTGGTGCAAATTCCAAAACATTAGCAAAATATCAAGTCGGTGCCACATTTCTGCCGATTTAAAAGTTTATACTATATTGAGAATGAACAACTCTGTGTTTTTGAATAGTTTTCTTCGTTACAAAATAACGTCCTTTGCTCTTTAGAATTTGATTCCATAAGTTAACGAGCTAATAAATGCCTCGATTGTAAATTTTTTAGGTTTTGATGTGATATATGGAGCGAATTCATTTTCAGTCCATCTCTTCTCATGATCTCAACCTAAGGCTTTCTAGTTGTACCTTGTAATTCTTGAAGTAAGCAATAATCCGAGGGAGCTAGGTCAGGAGAATACGCTGGATGGGGCCAAACTTCACAACCAAATTCTCCTAGAAGAGCTTTGGTCAGTACAGCGTTGTGTGTGGGCGAGAATTACCGTGATGGAAGAGGACTCCTTTTCTTCCCCTTTCCTCACCTTTCAAGCTGAAATTTTCTTTTCCGAAAACGAGAAAACCACCACCAGCTGCGGCTTCTCTCCTTCACTACATCATTTCCAAAAGCACCCTGAATGTTTTGTGCTTTTGCGCTTGCACTGCAACTTCTTTGGAACTCGAAAAGCATGTCCGATGTATTCTTTACATACATGCATAGATGGGATGGGTTGGCTCCCAGTCCTCTCACCATGATGGTGCTGCTGGCTCATCTACATATTTGGTACGCACGAGTACCAAACGGGTAACGGCATTTTATGACACATTTTTTTTTTTTACCTAGAGTGATAATTATTGACTTGAAAACGTATAGTTCGAAGAATTTGGTTATCCAGGAACCTGATTTGAGCACGTGGTTGCTATCTAAAGTAGAAGGAAACTAGATTTTCCCCGTGGTTTCGCGGTGCACATTCATTCAGCTTCAAGTTAACTTTCTTTCATTGTGCTATTTCCAGCTTATACAGGAACTTGTGCTGCTGTAACTTTTCAGAAAGTTTCATTTGGTTGCCCCGAATTCTATAGAATAGCCATTTAATGGCCTGAACAAATAAAGGACAGTTTCAAAACCCAGAATTCCATCACTTCCGTCACTTTCGTGTGTTTGTGCACGACGTCACAGCCGTGGCGATCGACTCGCCGTTGGTCAAAAGTTGCAGCGGCCAGTGATTGGCTGACTCGAAAAAGTACCTAATACGCAAACTTACCTCTCGATTCACTTTGTTATTGGCCCTCGAGATGTCTGTTGGCAAGGCCAATATTACTACACTTGTTCAATCAAAGTTAACTCTGCAGAAGCTAACAAAGGAGAGGATGTAACACGATAATTTATGGAAACAATTCTATGGAAATTGAGCTCGAGGAACGCTTTAGTGGAAGATTTTCGGCAGCTGGTGACTGTAGAGAACAATAGTGAAGGCCTCTGGCTCCCAGTTTATTTACTACAAAGGTATTAAAAAAGGAAGAAAACTGGTGGCAACAGAAAAACGGACCGAGCGCTGAAGATCCGGATAACAGTGGTTGCAATTAACTGCGGCGGAACAAAATACAGGGCGAGTGTTTGAAGTTGATTGGCTAGAAGTAAAAAAAAAAAGATAAATTCAGCTAGGAGGAATATAATATTGTACTGACAGCTTAGGACTTGAGAAACAGGGTAATTCCTCGTCTTACTCGTTTGCCACCAGTTCAGTGAATCTGTGTGCATTAAGCCACAAATTAGAGCACTGTATATATGGAAAGTCTCCAACTTTGATAAATAATTTTCATTGAAATTTCGAAACAAAAATTTCATTTATACTCGTTAAATACACTCGCAAGTGGCCGAGTGCCAACTGTTGTCGATATTTCAAGCCCCAGGCAGTTCATCAATAGTTTCGCGAGAAAATTTTGGCTGAATCATGACGTCACAGCTGTCATTTTGTTGTTTTCGTCATAAGTTGGTGTGCAAGATACGAATTTCATCAACATAGCTCCAGCCGCTCGAAATTTTATCGATGCTTAATAGCTGCTTTTTAAAATTTAATAATTCTGAGAGTCATTCTACTTTCTAATATATTAGGAAATGCAGTATATTTCCTCGATTAAATGTACGACTTGTTAGTACGTATTTTCTAGCTCTGCTCAGTCCAAATATTTTTTCTTGGTATACTAGTGGACCCGTGCGTGAAGAATTCACGCAATAACCTATACGTTTGCCTAATGCCTCTAGGCCGGTGCGGAATCTCCTCTTCTCGTATTTGCTTCTTAATTTTCTTCTTTTCTTCATTGATCCTTTATCGTGCTGGCATCCATAGGTCTTCTATATAGACAGGCCGAAGTAACATCTTGAGTGAAATACTCCAACAAACTTAAACAAAATAGCAGCTTATATACAATGTAATCGCTCCGTAGCAAAGATACCGTTGATACCGTCTTCCCACCTCAAATATCTGTTTTATTTGAGGTGCTCAAATTTTCACCTATGAAGAGAAAAGGAGATTCCGCACCGGCCTAGAGGCATTAGGCAAACGTATAGGTTATTGCGTGAATTCTTCACGCACGGGTCCACTAGTCCTTCCATAAACAACCAATCAACCGGCATCTCGAGAACCCTGCAGTTACTCGACGATCAGCACTCCCAGCGTCTAGCGTAATGGCCTGCTAAACACCAGCGCTGATTGGCTGCAGCTCGCTCTCTGTCATCCAGACAGAGGGGCAACTAGCACCGCTCGCTCGTTTCAGAGTTATCGAGGGATCTTCCAACTTTCCTCTAGTCAGTTCCGCTCGAGCCACCATCTTGCAAACATGGAAGACCTTCCATCGTCTTTGCCATCGTTGCCACCGCCAGCACCGCCTCCACCTCCTGATGATGACTACAGGCGTAGTCGAAACGTCGAGGACAGCATTGGCGAACTTCTTCGAAGCACCGGCAACGAGAACTTTATCAAGCGCTTTCGACAACTACAGCGTGTAAATAAATGTCTAATTAACAACGATCTTTCAGTTACCTTTAATAAAGCCTGCATAACCGAGAAGCTGCTTCCAAACTATATATATATATATATACATATATTTATATATAAACACACGACAGTCATTCTTAGTATTAGATTAGATGAAAGTCTTCATGGTACATTGCTGATGGCTGCACGATGACGTCAAAGGAGCCTCAAGGTAGCGCTGAGCTGCGCTTAGAAACTATCCGTCTGTGTTTCCAATATCTGAAGCTGAAGAAAAAAACGCATAGTGTCTCGAAAAATGTGGGAAATCACTGTCAGAGTTTTTAATGCTATGGGAAGATCTCGTAGCATCGCACAACGTTTCATAGTTGAATGTATTCAAAAAGATAACGTTAAACGATCCCAAAAACCGGCAGACTTTCAAAATTGCTCGTGAGATGGGTGAAATAAATGTCTGGTGGCCAGAGGCGAGATACACAAACGCCTTGTAAAATTACGGTAACGTAAACTGCACAGTTCCTTGAAGAAGTAGACATCGCGGCTCTGATTTTGTCACTTTCTTATAGATTGATCTTCACAAAAGTAATTTAAACCATCATATGATGCATATCTAAATAGCAGATAGACACATGTGTTAAATCGGAGAGTAAACATGTAAAACTTCAGCAGTTATATGGTAGCATTCGTGCCTGGAGCTGTATAGTTACGATGTTTGCAACTTCAAAAAGCGTTTGGGCATCTGGTCTCTCGATTTACTATCTCCCGTCGACTCAAGTTTAACCTGGTTGCTTGCACGTGCTCCTGCTTTAAAACCTCTGATTTCCAAGAAAAATCAAAACTGAGATTACAGTTTACTGAGGAACACATAGTATGGTCGGATGCACGGTGGGCTGCAATACATCTCTGTGACGAATCCAAGTTCAATGTAATTGGTTCTGATGGAAAAAGGTATGCTAAGCGTAAAAAAAATATGTGAAAGGATATCTCCAAAGTTGTTCCAGAAAACAGTGAAATACGGAAGAGGTAGCGTGATGGAGTGAGTAGTGGGTAGAGCACCAAGATACAACTTTTTCTGTGTAGGTTCCGACTCCACCTTCTTCCTGTTTCCCAGGCCCCGCCCACTTCCGGTTCGCACCCCCTGACTCCGCTACACCGGAAGGGTATTGGCCGTACTAAACTGGAAGCTCACGTGCGAGGGGAACCGCGAGGGTAGGTTACCACCCTCAAAAAGTTGCATCTCGGTGCACTAACCACTACTGGTGTGGGAAGTCATTTCTGCTGCCGGGCCAGGACCACTTGTTCGCCCGCAAGGTTCAGTAAGTGCGGCAGTGTATAAAAAACTACTTCGCCAGCATACATTCCCAACTTTAATAACTGTAACTGTGCAACCATCCATTTTCATGCAGGACAACGCACCTTGTCACAAAACTAGGATAGTTGCCACCTTCTTGAAAGATAAACAGTTATCAGTTATGAATTTGCTACCCCAAAATCCCTGACCTCAATCCAATCTAAAATATGTGGAAGATCACTGGAGAACGTGCTCAAGCCAGACAGAAATCCTAAAAATCAGGGTACATTTCAGGGAATTTTTGATAGTTGAGCGAATACGGCAGTGTATCTAATAGGTCCAATTTTCTGCTTAGTGAAAAGTTGTTTCATTGGCGATTGAAGTAAAATCTGAAGAATGCTCGATACAGTGAAATAATCCGTGGCAAGAAACTTAGAATCAGGATGCATGAGAGTGCTATGGTAAGCTTCAGCTATCATCAAGGCTTTGATTTCAACTTTGTCAATGCAAGAAGTGCATTCAACTATAAGGCTGCCGTATACATTTGCCATCGTCTGCAACCTGGACTAATTTTTAGCTCTGTGTTTTCTTGCAGCGTGACAGAAATAGACTGTTAAATGAACAGTGATTAAATAACAGATATATACACATCGGTCTTTATTATATTGTAAACTTATTAACAAATATAAAAGTCTGTTACGTATATCCTTGAATTAATCGTTGCACGAAGTATTCAGCTAGTTTATCCCTCGAATGTCATATTTCTGTAATACCTCAAAACACACTCTTACCTCATAACACATCAGTCCGATTTTGTTCGTGTTATTAGATCCGCCTGTACATTTCTGATCAAAAATTTTAGACCATTGAAAATGTAAAAAATAATAACATTTAAGTGATGAATACATTCCTTTGACTAGGGACCAGTAATTCTTAAGGCAAAAATTGACAGACGAAAAATACCTGCTGTACAATTTCTTAAGAAATGTACAATTTTGTCAAATAATGAGTTTTCAATTGATCAAAATAAAAATAAAAACACGAACAGAAATCGTAGGTTACCTTTCGACAAGGACGTTGAGGTGAGCAAAGTTTGAACTTAGCAATGAGTACTGCCTCCATTCATGTTGATAAACTCAAAAATTCTTTGTGGCGTACTAGAAAAAAGGGTTTCCGTGAAGACTGGAGGAACGTTGACCGGCTTCCAAAGATAGCATCTCGAAATGCGTTTACTTCATAAATATTTACATTTCCGTAAACATTTCACGCCATCCATCCCCAAAGATTTTCTATTGGGTGCAAGTCTGGCAAACATGCTGGATGACGTAAAACAGGGACCCCATTTTCTTGAAAGAAGGTTATAGTCTGGCGGGCTGTATGGACTGCTGCATTATCCTTCTGGAAAAACCATGCATCACCACATGAACCAGGGCCCTCCGTCGTTGTACCATGCCGACATAACCAGCAGCTGTTTGACAACCATGCACCTCCTGAAGCATCATTTCTTCCCAGTAGGAAAGGCACCCCACACCATGACGGAGCCTCTACCGCCTGCGACGCTTGGAAAACATTTCAAGAGGCATCTCTTTGTCATACTCAGTACCGTTGAATGCCATCAGGGCCATCCAGATTGAAATTTTTTCGACAGAAAATATAACGTTAAACCACTTTTCAACGTCCCATGTTTGGTGCTCCCGGGCAAACTGTAAACGGGCCACTTTGTGATGCGGGAATAACAGAGGAGCTTTCAGACCCGTTTTGTTCTTCATGCCTTTTTTTCGTGTTACCTGATGGTTATTGAAGTGTAATCAGCCTCTGTGACTGCCTTGATTCGCCTAGAAGACCGTCCTCTGTCTTGAGAAACAACCCGTTTATTTCTCGTACTCAATGCAGGGGAAATTTTTGTCAGTCTACCACGAGATTTTGCTGCTCCATAACTCTCAGGGTCCAACAGGAAGTTGCAAATCACAGTTTTACAGTGGTCAATCTCAGCTGCCATTGCTCACTGCGTCAGATCTCGCTTATGCACTTCAACAATTCGACAACGTTCTAATTCGGAGAGTTTACCTTCTTTGGGGATAGTGACACCTTCACACTATCAGTGGTGCAAGCCTGTAACTGATCGATATTACCCTAGAATTAAACATTTATTGCCCTCGTCTTATAATTTTGAACAACAGAAATACTCATCATTTGACAAAAATGTACATATTTTTAATAAATTATTACAGCAGGTATTTTTCATCTCTCTCGCCTTTTACCATTAGGAATTATTGATCCCTAGTCGAAGGAGTTTATTTATTTATCACTAAAGCGTTATTTCTGCATTTTCAAGTGGCTCTAAACTTTTGATCTGGAGTTTATTACATGACTGAAATTGTTAAAAAAAAAACGCTTGCGCTAGAGACTACGAAGAAAAACCACAGTAAATGCAACGAAGTTAAAAGAAATACAAGGCTGAAATGATTCATAGCACACTATAGGACAGACAATTGAGCAGAAATACAGTATTTGACGCTAAGAGTGCTGGGCATGTCGCTTAGAAAAAACTCAAGTAGGATGTCTTTATACGGGTACGCTCTAGCGACAACAGTCAAATTAACCTTAAGCTTTAATACAGATTCCTGCGTAAAGAATATTGCCGCTTTCACCTCTTTCTCCAACGATAACTCAAGAGCATAAAGAAGCGTGAAGAATCTCCCAGAATTTTTGTCGGATATCATCAGGGAAAAGTTTCTGATTGATGAGCGTTACAGGCCTCAGTTGTCTGCAATATCGAGACTGAACTCTCACTCTAGCTGGGTGGACCTTGGCACTGGTGCAGACTTAAGGAAACTAAAGACTTATCACCGTCAGTGTTCCCACCAACATGAGCTTAAGCTGGGAAACTGTTTCCCCAATCTTTTCGCTTACGTTGCCAGTACAACCTGCCACGTACAACGTTGTCCTAAAATTCGTTAAAGGACCTCAGCGCTCACAGCAGTTTTTCCTCCATGAAAAGTACCCAGCTTTAATATCTTTCTGAATTTCGAGTGCGTCTAAAAATTCCCAAGAAGAAGCAGTGTTCATGCACGTTAAGCTGCAGTAGCAGTAATTGTACCAGAAACTAATGTTGTAGGAGCATAATATGATTCTCAGTTTAAACTCCTGTAGGCAGCGAGCTCATGATGCACACAGAGTATATGCTTAATTATTGTCCTGCATCGTACAACCATTTATGTATTTACAAAGTGCGTCTTTTCAGCCGTTCGATCTCATTCACACTTCTGCTTTAAGCTTCAAACTACTAGAACGCAGTCATGTCATTAGCCTTCAGCCATTGGACGGCGTGCATGTTTTGCCTATGGCCGCCTCGTATTTATGATTTTGCCTCCATTTACTTCACTACATTAATATTTTTCCATCAAGCCACTTGAGCGCATTTCTGTCTGTGCGGCAAACGAAAAGACTCATGTATTTTTTCTTTGCTCAAATTCGTGATAAGATTTTTCGTATCCATCAGCTTTCATCTCCGTTGGCAGCGAACTTCAACCAAGTTTTCCTAACGATGAAACTCTGGCAAAAATATCACTTAACGCCGTGTTTTTCTCAACGGCGCTGACCAGTATTGCTGAGGCTCACGCGATGCTCGATTAAGGAGAAAAGTCTCATTGGTTGGTCCATCATTTACTGTTTCTGCCTGCTTGTAATCGGTGGCATTTGCAATTGACTTTATGGCATTCTTGGAAGCTAAAAATGAAAGGATTACCGGTGTGAAATGAGGTAACAAGGAAGGTTCGACTGCCAGTGTCCATGAAGATAGCATAGTGCGATTAGCTGTAACTTGTCAGGTAGCGCGGCTGTCCGCTTTAGATCGAGTTTTATCAGTGAATGGTCAACAGATTACGTTCTAGACCGGAAAAATCTACTCCACTCCTGCACAGCCGCTGCCCCGCTCCTGTGCTGCCGCTGCCCCGCTCCTGTGCTGCCGCTGCCCCGCTCCTGTGCTGCCGCTGCTCCGCTTCTGTGCTGCCGCTGCCCCGCTCCTGTACTGTCGCTGCCCCGCACCAGTGCTGCCGCTGCCCCGCTCCTGT